>CM021767.1:92158177-92172001 GCA_011076525.1 Nettapus auritus
AAAAAAAAAAAAAAAAAAAATTATGTCCCAGTATCATCTTCATCATTGTTATCATATGCAGCCTTTGTGCAGTAAATGTTTATGCCCATACTTATGGACACATATGAAGTAACTCAAACACCAATATTCATACACATAACTAGGAGTTTTGCAACAAGCCGTGAGAGATAGGTTTTAAATTAGATATTCCCTTTCAAATTCATGGTGAGGCCTAAGCTCTCATGGGAAACTCAGAGCACTCATAAAGGAAACAGTCTGGAAAAAAAAAAAAAAAAAAAAAAAAAAAGAATCAGAACGTGATACAGTTGCCTACACATGGCCATTTCAGATATTGTGAGATGTTTCATTTGGCATCTAACTGCAACTCCAAAAGAGTGGAACTATTCCTTTGATCCAGTGTTATGTTTGCTGGCTTCACGTAGCTATTTAGGCAATTCCATACCATGTGCCCTGATTCTTACTGTTTTCACTTGAATGAAGTAAAAGTAGGTGCCAGACCCTCCACTTTCATCTCCAAGTTAAGGGGTCTTTGCTGTTTCATCAGGTCTACTTTTTACAGATTACTATTAGAACAATTCTGAGTCACACAGCTTAGGGCATTCTTTAGCGAAGATTAAGACATTTTCTTTTTATTTGACTCATTGCATATTAATTGTTTCTAGAAAGGCATTAAAAAAAAAAAAAAAAAAAAAAAAAGACTGACTCAAATTGTAATCTTTTTGGATTTCAGAATAGTTTTGGATACTGTTTTTCACAGTATCCTTATCCTTCTGGACTAAATGTCCAGAATACATTAGCTAGAAAAATGTGTAATACAATGGGTGAGCAATTGGTTGATGGGTTAAGCTCTAAGGGTTATAGTAAATGGGATTATATCAGGCTGGCAGTCAGTCACTAGTGGGGTTCCATAGGGCTTCATTTTAGGGTCAGTTTAATGTTTTTATAAATGACTTGGATGAAGGACTCAAATGCATACTAAGCAAGTTTGCAGATGATATTAAATTTGGAGGATCTGTTGCCTCCCTTAAGGGCATAGAGGTCTTGCAGAGAGGGCAAATTAGAGGGCTGGGTAATCACCAGCTGCATGAAATTTAACAAGAGCAAATGCTGGTTTCTGCACCTGGGATAGAGCAATCCTAAATGTATATACAGGTTGGGGAATGAGAAGTTGGAGAGCAGCCCTGCAGAAAGGGACCTGGGGGTTCTGTTTGATGATAAGTTGCATATGAGTCAACAGTGTACCCTGGAAGCCAAAAGGGCCAACCGTGTCCTGGGGAGCATGAAGCATGGCATCTTCATGGCTGGTCGAGGGATGCAATTGTCCTGCTCTGCTCTCTGCTGGTACAGCCAATGCTTTGTGCAGTTTGGGGCGCCACTGTATAAGAAGAAAATAAAACTATTAAAGAGCATCTAAAGGATGGCTACAAAGATTGTGAAGGGTTTACAGGGGAAGACATGTGAGTGGATGAATTTACTTGGGTTGTTCATCCTAGAGAAGAGTAGACTGAAGGGAGACCTCAGCTTTCTTACTGTGGTGGTCAACAGCTTTCTCATGAGGTAGAACAGAGGGGCAGGTAGTAATCTCTCTGTTGACCAGTGATAGAACCTGAGGGAATGGCATGAAGGTGCATCAGGAGAGGTTCAGACTGGATGTTAGGAAAAGGTTCTTCAATGAGAGGGTGGTTAACTACTGGAACAGGTTCCCCAGGGCAGGGGTCACTGTACTGAGCCTGCTGGAGTTCAATAAGTGTTTGGATAATGCTCTCAGACATATGGGCTGATTGGTGAGTGGTCCTATATGGAGCCAGGAGTTGGACTCGATGATCCTTGTGGGTGCCTTCCAACTCAGGATATCCCATGATTCTATGAAACTGAACCCCTGGCACATTACAGCTCTCAGGAGCATGAGAGCTGAGTTCATCCGTTCTCCAAGTCATGCAGAAAGAAGCCCACCCCTGTCCCAAAGTTTCCAAAAGGATACTGCATCCACAAGGCTATTTGGGCAAAATGCACCTGCTTTTTCTTGATTTCATAATGGAAGTAGGTTGAGCTCCGAAGGTAGTCTGTGAATCATGACTGAGGAGCCCACTGTGGGTCAGAAATATATTTGAATTGTATAACTATTAATATGAATAGTTGTTAAAGCAGACACTTTGTATTTAAAGAGAATGCATACTCTATTATTTTTAAATCCACTGCTAGAAGTCTGTGAAGTCCAAATATCGAAAATGTATTTTATGACAGTTATTGAAATACTAGAAGCAGTTTTATGGTTTTCTTATTACATAATTACACTTTAATTCAGCCAATAAAACCTAAAAGTGATTTACATGGGTCTTGTATCTAATATACACAGAAAAATCTCAGACTTGAATCTATATAGTGTCTGTTACTATAAGCACCAATAGTGTCTGTTACTATAAGCAGCACACTAGGATTATTGGAAGAAAAAATGCCACCTGTTTTTGACTGGCCTAGTTCATGCAGTAAACTGCCCACTGATTTAGAAAGTAGATCATGCTTTCTTTGGCATTTATCCAGTTGCTGTCTGGACTGAAAGGTTACAGAAGCACACATACCTACATTCTGCAAAAAGTAGAAAGGCCAATGAGCCAGGTATCCTCGATGCTTGAGGCAGAGAAAATGCTGTTCCCTTCTCCAGGTTTCTTTCCACCCTCAGTCTTCTAAGGGAATGTTGGACTTAAGGCATCAACATGTATTAGTGAGTTTGGAGACTGACAGTTTTATTCATTTTTTGATCAGATACTTAAGTGCAGTGTAGCAGAGAGTGTGTGAGATCTCCTTCTCGCCTACCATACCAGAATTGCCTCCTGGAAACTTAGTCCCATCCCCCCCACCCTTTCTTCCTATTAGTTTTACATAAAATGTAGAAAGGAATAAAGACTGAGACAAGAGCTAAAATTCAATTCAAGCTGATAAAGATAATTGTTTGGATTATTGTTTTTTTTATAAGACCATCTATTCTTTAGCCACATATTGATCTGAAATGTTCTGATTTACTGGAACTTTCCTGATTAAATAACACAACAAACAACAACGTAAAAAATGTGCTGAAAATGTTATTGTTCAGTTTGAAATAAGGCTGTTCTACACTGCTGCATTTAAAAAACAAAGTCCAAATAAGTCTTCTATTTCAGTGAGAGGCAAACAAATTTTTAGAAGTCTGAAGTTTCAAACTAGTGACAAGAAGTATGTACATTAGCATACGTCTGCTCAACAGACTGTAGACCCATGCAGCTGCACCCAAATTATCATACAGTGAATTAGGTCAGCTACCACAAGCAGTGTAGACAAATTATTTTGTCAGCCTTCCTAGCTGTACAGACCTTACTTGAGAATAAGAGCAAAGATATAATATGGCCACAGCTGACACGTCACTGGAAGCAGTCATTCATAGTACTGAATCCAGACCAAATGGCTGGTTGGAAACAGTCAAGTGGCATTGACTCTGGAAGTTTTACCTAATGACACTTGTGAACTTCTTCCTTACCATCCCCAGACCAGTCTGACTAACAGGCATATCATGACTAACTTGCAGAATTTTCAACCTTTTTTCTTTTTAGTGGCCTCCTTTACTGTGCAAAGTCATAGAATCGTAGAATGGCTCAGGTAGGAAAGGACCTCATAGATCATCTAAACTTTGTGTTTATTATCTTAAAACCTGTGCAGGGACAGAACAGTGATCCTGGCAAGTCTGAATGTTCACATCAATAGTAGATAATTACTTCCCAGAAAGAAATTTAGAAGTGTTTGGTCACTGTAGTAGCACAAGCTCAGTAAGTGTTTGATTTCTCTATGCTGTGAGCACGACAAAGAAAATGGAATATATTTTCTTGGGTGACCTTAATATATTTTCCTTGTCACTTTTTAACTTGGCTTAAAATATGATACAGCAATTTTCAGGTAGAAAAGGAAGACTAAAAATCATGTAATTCAGCTCACAATGGATTTTACAGGTCTCAATGGATTTAATTACTGAGAACTAGCACATGTAGTAATTAATTTCATGCAATTCAGCACCATCTGCAGATGCATTATTTCCTTTCAAACTTACTATAATTCAATGTAAAATAGAAATTGTTAGGGGTTTTTAGGCAGCAAAAGCTTTTGCATCTTGTTTACACCAAAGCAATTAGATAAGGAAATTAAATATTATTTGAAAAACATAACCTATTTTTCCATTGAATAGAAAATTACTTCCAGTTGTTGGTAAAGGAACTACTTGCAATTACAGAGATTTGGAGAAAAGAAACTTTAATTTAAGACTAGTTTTCTTATTAAAAAAAAATAATAATAAAGTGTTTTTTGGCAGGAATTACTAATCATTTGCAGGTGAAGTGTATTACTGCATCAAACTTTGTAGAAATTGCAATGAAAAACTACCAGATCTGTTTAAATAACTACCAAAATTGCCTTATATTATTTACATGTAAGATATATAAAACGTGTTTAAGTATTTTTCTCTTAATCGGCTTGTATATATCTTGTGCTAAAACAGAAAACAACTGACCTCAACAAATGACACAAATTTCTTTCATAGTATTCAAGTTCCTTATCTTTTCTGATCCGTATTCAGAACTTCATCTGCATTCAACAAGCTATTTGATTAAAATAAATTAATTTAAATTATGCTCTTTCTTACATGGTATACTGGAGTAGTCAAGAGTACTCTTCCTTTCCATCCTTAAAGTGTATAAAATTTAAAGCAGGACTGTCAAAGAACAATTTATTCAGTGCATTAGCTGAACTATCAGTTGGATGTTCGGACCTCTGGAAAATTAATCCTGAATCTTTCCAAATATTCATGTAACACCTAACACAAGAGGTGATTCTGCTATAATACTGTGAATGGGAAAGTGTGTGTGTTTCAGAGGGAGACAATATTCAAGTAGCACAACTTTTTTTTTTTCCCTGTGGTAAGTCATGAAGCATTCATTGTTATTTGGCAGTAATAATTAATTAATATAGACCCATCAATCTATCAATCTATGCCTATTTAACAGAGTCACATTAGAGTCACATTATCATGGAATGGTTTCTGTTTTGGAAATAAAAAAAAAAAAAAAAAAAAAAAAAAAAAAAGGTAACTATTATTTGCATTTGTTAGAATTATAATACTCAGCTTCAGCTGAGAGCCCATTGTCCTCCATAAAAACAAACACTGTAGCAACAGAGATCTGAAACAGCCAAAGTACACAAGCACTGTAATTGCAAGAAGTATGAGACCAGTCAGGCTTTCTATATTTTCCACCTGCTGATCAAAGTCTGCACACAGTTTTCCTCCCTGTCAAGTAACCACTGAAGTCTTTTGTCTAACAAGAGAACTAGATAATAGCATTAAAATTACAGCTGGAGCTAAAAGAGATGCCATCATCATAGTCATATGTGAGAATGGTATAGGGCAATAAAAATGTCTGCTTTTAGTGCCATAGCTTATCAAAACAAGAAGTAGTAAGTGAGTAAAAAATCTTTCTTTTTCCAATGCATTTTACAAAGAAATCAAAGATTTGCAGGCAATAAATCTGTGGCGTTCTCACAACTACCCTTAAACAAGCAGAATATCTTTACCTAGTTAAGCAAAGCTGATGAAACACAAAACAATTACAGTGAGGTTTCCTTATTTTTGAAGAGCAGTATAACAACTGTACTAATGTAGTAAATGTATTTAAATGGAGCTGGTGATCTCCCCAGTTCTTAGATCTCCCTAAGAAAGGGAAAAAATAAATGAAAAGAATGAGCATGAATGTCATGAATGTCATTTTGAAGGCCTGAATAAGGCAAGAAGGTATTTTGAAAAGGACCCTGAAATCACATTTCTGAAAATGCTAGAGGAATTGGTTATTTTTATAGTGTTCTCATGGTCATTACATTCACTGACAAGAGAAAAGATGAATAGTTTGAGGGAGGGAATCTAGAGAGATTAGCTCACTCTGCAGCCCTAAGATTTTCTCAGGCCTATATTGAGTGCTGTCTCCTGGTCCTTTTGTAATGTTTGTTCCTATAGATTATCACCAATATTTGGTGTTTTATATATTCTCAGTGAATATTGTCATCCTTCTTATTATGACAAAACAGCATATAGTCATATAGTAAATGCAGAAAATATCATGAATTTGATGCATTCACATAAAGAGATCTTCATCCTATGACTAAAAAGTCTCTGAATATATTCAGTCTGATGATTAAATTGGGAATTGTTAAAACAAGTAAAGAAAAAAAAAAAAAAATAAAAAAAAAAAAAATAAAAAAAAAAAAAAAAAGCTTACAAATCATTGTTTCTCCAGACAGCTTTAAGGTTATGAACTCCCAGATTACCTTCGTGCTACTGTACATGTACAAGCAATTCAGCCTCAAAAAAGTTTGAATTTAGAGGGCTCAAGTTCAAATCATTGATCCATTTTTGTGACTGAAATTATTTACATTAATGAAATGTTATAATTATTTCTGGCCTATTCTGGCCTTGCATAAACAATGTGATGGATTTGTAAAAACTGGTAAAAACTTCAATTTCTAGTTGAACATAACATTCAATTTATTTTTCTTCTAGCTCTTCCTTAGTTCCAGGGACTTTGTCAGTTCTGTCCTATGATGTAATGAATTAAAAGTTATAAACATTTTGGAAATGTTTATTTGTAATTGTCCAGGTGAAAATATTACAGTCATAAACCCAATTTGTCCTATGCTGTAATGACCAATATGGTATCAGTTTTTTCTACCTAGCAAAAACTTGTCTTAGAAAGGCCTCAAAACCTTGAGGAACCATTGTGTATGGATTACATTGTTTGCTACTATAAATATTGGTGCAGCGGTTAATTACACTGTAAATGAGATGGGCAAACTTTTGACTACCATACACACTCACAGACTAATTCTTTTGCTTTTTGGTTCCGCAACATGGTCATATTTTGTTCAACATGTAGTCTTATGTAAAAAGGCTAAAATCTGTCTGTGACTAAATCTGCTGGTAATGTCTGCTTTATGTAGCCAGATCTTATCCTCTATCATGTTTTTAAAAAAGAAAAAACATTCCTATAATTTTGAAATGAGAAGCGGGAAGGTTTTATCAGTCTAACATTATATGAAAGGACAGAAAAGAAACACACATAAATAAGTATGTATAAAGATCGACAACCCATAGAGGAACCAAAATATATTAACAGGCTTATGAAGCAAGCTTGCTCTTGCTCTGTGAGCCTTTCAGTTTTACCCCTTAAGGTACATATCTGATTTGACAGTCCAAACTTTTAAGTGCCTGAGAGTCTCTGTAAAGTGTTCCTTTCCACTTTTCCAAGGTAACAACTGTAAGAAGATGAAATAATGACTGAATGATTTCCTGTTTTCATCTGGTCTTACTTTTCTTCATTTAAAATTCTTCTGTATCACTTTACACTATAAATGCACTAACAGTTCAACACATAGGAGTATGTTTCATTGTGGTTGTAATAGAAAGGAGGTAACTTGAATGTAAATATTCTTACTTTTCTGAAAAAAAAAAAAAATCCGAAGTTAAATGTAGTATTTTAAATGAAATAGCACCAGAATTTGAATGTTCAGGCTTCAGAGAAGAGGTACCTACTCCCACAAAATTGTAGGAAAGTCACATTCTATTGAATAAAAGAAATTAATAGCTGCTCAATCAAAAATCCAGTTATCTATAATGTCAGAAATGTAGGCAACATAGTGATGTGCCACAAGCCTTGCAAGGCATTTAAAAACAAGCATATTTCAATACTCACCTGTGGCTCCTACAAACCATAAGCCAGTAAAATTTTAGTACAAAATTCATAGAATGGCAGAGGTTGGGAGAAACCTGTAGAGGTCATCTGGTCTAAGACCCCCACTCAAGCAAGGTCACCTGGAGCAGGTTGCCTAGGAAGGTTTTGATGATGATGACTCTTTCTCTTTTCATTTATTCCTCCTTAAAAACCTTCATTGTCTTTGTATGTTTCTGGTAGTTGGAAGAGAGAATTCATCTCGATCCATATAGACATATCATACTATAGACTTCAATATACCATAGACTTCAAGGTTCTTGAAGATAATGTGATTGAGAATATTTCAGTCAGGGTTATAGCACTGGCCTTAAATTCAGTGCTGGGTATCTTTAAAGAGGTGGAGACAAATTTATGTCTTCTGGTCTATGCCTCAGTCTTGCTGGAGATGAGTTAACAAGAAAAGCTGTGAGTGTCCAAGATCTTATGTTTTACAAAGAATCTGCATTGTCCTTTGTGCACTGATGGTGTGTATTTAAAAATGTAAGCAAAGAATCTGGGAGCTGTGATAAAGCCAGCGCTGTGATAAAGTGTGAATCAAAATTTCTATTTGTAACTATCCTGTCCTTGTAGGGGGTATCAGAGTTATGTTTTTGTCTGACTGCACTGATGGTTAATTTTTTCATGATTTCTGTGTGGGATCTTTTATTTGTTTGTTTGTTTTTGCTTTTAACTTAATTTTGACTTTTTCCTCTCAAATTTAGGGTGGTTGCCCTTTTTCAGGTAAGATAAATAGAAATCCTCCACATTAGGAATGAATAGTTCTTAAAGTGTTTTGAAGATGTGTAAAATCTGTGAAGCTTTTTATTTTCTTTCAGTGCATTCAGAGAATGATTTTTCTTTCAATACGTTCCTGGCAGACCTTCTTATCACTTCTTGTCTGAAGAAACATTCTCTATAAATACTGAAAATTAATATATACAGATCACAGATAGAAGATCATTAATATATATATATAACTGGCAAAGCAAGTCATTTGGTCAGTGATGACCAACTGTTTTTAATGCAATAATGTCTACTCCATCTCTGTTCTCCTTATCACTAAAATTCTGTATTATAGAATTCAGCTGCTTGAAAAAAAATCTGTTAGTATTCAATACCAGGTATTAATACTGCCAAGACATACTCCTAATGACAATAAGAACATTATACATTGCTGCTTCATCTTCCAGTTTTTGTAAGTATTCCTACTGACAGAAACTATATGTTTATTTTTAATTTATTTGTATATTTTTAAATATAAAAATAGCCATCAACCTAAAAGGCTTGTATGCCCAGATGAAAATTACAGGTAGATAAACAAACATAGAAGCTGATTTCTCAAGTGTGCACACTATGTCCTTAAGTGAAATAATTCCTTTTATCTGTTGAATTTGAGGGAAAAAATGACTTGAGTTAAAACACAAAGCAATGAACAATATATCTTTTGACTTAGGTAGATTGGGACTCAAACTTCTCTGTGTTGAAATAACTTTTTTTCTTTCTAGTCTACTGTTTCAATGGACATTCAGCATACCAGAAAGAATGTCTGCAAGATGTTTGACTTTAGATAATGAAGTGACAAGACAGTCTATAGTGTTTCTAAACCACTTTGATTAACAAAGATGAAATACTGTCACACAAGTGGACAATGACTACATATTTTTAAAAAGTTGTAAAAGATGAGAGCAATATGTACAGGCTTGGAGTACCAAATAAATGAATCACAAGTTTAACTAAGAACCTGGCAGTGATTTCAGTAGCCCATTTAAATATATGCATACACAGATCTGTTCCTTCAGAGATATACACCTCTAACATACAGATACATACACACATATATGAGTATATGTATACATATATATGTATGTACCTCTGAAATATGTATATGTGTATATGTATATATATGTATATATCTAAGACATTACATAATTATATGTATTTGACATGTCTTTGAGAGAAAAATATGTATATATTTTAATTATAATGATATTATAGCTATGTATCTTTGAGATACATAGTAGTATAATAGCTTAAATTAGCCACACACACTTGCACAAACAAACAAACAAACAAACAAAAAAACACTTTCCAGATACAAACACATGTGCATCTGTTTGATGGTTTAGTTATTCCTGTGGCAATTCCTGGTATTCCTGCTACTGGTCTTGTACCTAAGTAAGGATGATGGCAAAAGGGAATAAACAGTTTTCAGTGCTATAGAAAAACATTCACTAACTGGCATGTCTCCTGTGTAACAGAAGCCCTGAAGTTCCCAAATTTGTCCAAAGCCTATTTCAAGCCTTTTCAAATCATCTGGTTAAGGTAGTTCATTTACCAACACTGCATAAGAGCAACAGGGACAGTAAAAAGGCTCCCGTGGTTTCTGATTCTTGTAACACATAGGAATTCACAACTGAAACAAGAGAAAACAAGTCTTCATCACACTTGTTACGGTTGACCAAAGAATATGATACCAATGAACCTAGAACATGAAACGAATAGTTCATAAACTATTGGGATTACTTATATGCTTTATTTGACCGGAACTTTCAAAATCAAACTGAACTTCACCCAAGGATATAGAGACAATAAAAGCTATCTCAGATTTATAGTGGTTATCTTTAAGGATTTGTGTATGAGAGGAGAGGAGAGGAGAGGAGAGGAGAGGAGAGGAGAGGAGAGGAGAGGAGAGGAGAGGAGAGGAGAGGAGAGGAGAAGGAATAGGATGAGGGTCCCAAGGGAACTTGCTGATGAATATTTAATGGACAGAGAAAGTGAAACACTAAAACAGATTACCTGAGTCCTTAGCATATTCATTGATTGTGGTCTTTAGGAAAACTTTGAGTAGACCTTAGATGACAAGACACAAAAGATGACTGGTTATCTTACAGAATGGCTGTTGATTAGGTTACCTCCTGAGGTCTCTTTCCAGTCAGTTTTCTGAAGAAAGCACAAGACTTAAAATTATGCTCTTGGGTGCATGTACACTAAACCCTGTGCCCATTCTGTCACCTTGCTTCTACATATTTTCATCTTACTTATTTTCAAGACAATTTTGGCCGTGCAGCATCCACTTTCATCTCATTCATCCTCTTCAGCATTGAAGCATGTGCACAACAGAAATTTACTTTTCCTACACAGCATCAGAAAAAGGTTTTCTCTCTATTTCAAAGCTGCTCTACCAAGTAGCAAGATGTCACTTTATTTTTATACCAGTGATGCAATATTTGTGCCTTTCTGAGGTACTACCATGCCTGAAAAATGCCTCTCCAGAGGCAGACCCCAGGGACAATCTCCCTGCAGAGGACAGCACCAACCAAATACCTTGAGAGATACTGAAGGACTTTCTCAACTTCCTTATGAAAGCAGTGGTAACTGAAGCAGAGTTAGGATTGAAAAAGAACTGCATTGCAATATTTGTTGTTGGTTGTTTTTTTTTTTTTTTTTTTTTGGTTGGTTTTGGGTTTTTTTGTTGTTGTTGTTGTAGTTTTGTTTTGTTTTGTTTTGTTTTATGCTGGCTGCAGATTGCTATTTCGTGTAAAAGTGTAATGACCAAAGTAGCGCCTTCCATGTAACAGTGCTGCTGGTGGTACTAGCCAAGCACTCCTCCTGTCCTGGCACCCTAGGAGCCAGGTGATTAGGAACAAAATTTCCCCCAGTTTACACACCTGCACATGCTTATGCCTAGCTGCAGTCTGGGCCCAGTGGCATTAAAAGAACACCCATGAGAAATAGAAAATTCAAATACTGCCTCTTTATGGTGAAGTATGAATAAATAAAAGTAAAAGATTTATACTGCAGTAACCATTGGAGAATTCAACCACTGTAAATATAGTGTACTCTTGAAATTATAGTGACAATTTGGAAGTAATTGAAGGATACTATGTGTAAATGTGTCTATTTATACAGGCAGGTCCATTCACCCCAAATTGTAGAGAATAAATAACATGCAATACAATTTCTTTTATATCAAAATGACACTCTAGAGGAAAAGGAGAGCAGAAGCAGGATAATGTGACAGAAAAAGGCAGACAAAGGACAATGTAAAAATGCTCGGGAAGGAGAAAAGGAGGAACAGGAAAAATAGGTCAATGTGCTAAGGAAAAAACCTAGGATGCAGAAAGGAGAAATAAAGGTTGGATGGCATGATATGCTAAAACAAAAAGTTTAAATGAAAAGGGTAGGTGTAAAGGGGAAGAAAAAATAAGATATGACAACAACAACAAAAGCTAATAGAATAGTATACAGAAAAAAATATATATATAAATATATTTCAGTGCTAAAAGAACAGAAAGGTAGGCTGGGTATTTCCTTCTGGAAACAAAAAGACTTCTGTGAAAAAGGCACAAGAGAATGTGTGCAAAAAGTGAAATATGTGAGGAAATAATGGGAAAAAAATGTAAGATGAAAAATGGTGACTTCTGTTACAGTAACTTGATGTTTCTTCTGTGCTCAGCAGTACCTATAGGGGCACAAACACAGCCTGCATAAAGCTTTGCACCAATACCATAAAAGACTGGGTTTTGGAGACTGATAAAGATTATGGTCTGAGGGAAAAAACAGTAGCAAAGCTCACAGGGTGCATTTATGGATATCTCAAAGGTTATCATTCACAGCGCTTCTCTTTTTTCCTCCTGTCATTCACCATGTGTGCCCATTACATCCTAGTGACTCAAGGAAACATGTACATTGAGATTCAGGAGGCCATGGAGTATCCAGGACATTGGCATGGGATTTAAAGTACTGACTCAGGGTCTGTGAGAAACTGGTGTCTTTTTTTTAAAGTAGCTGCTAGAGGCCAGGCATATCCTAATCTTACAGGGCATCTAAAATTGCGCTCAATACCTATGCAGCCAAGTCCACCCCATGACCTTGTTCTTAAGGGGATAGTGCTTGACTTTTTTGAACATAATATCTGCAGTAAAGGTTTTACAACTGTGTAAATAGAGCTGTATAGGGTCATTTCACAGATGTGTTCTCAGCAACCACTAACAGGCAGAGAGAACAATACCTAGGTGCCTTATAACCTGTCTATATGTGATGAGACTGGAAAGTTGCTGGTAGGAAATTGCTGTGACTTTCTCACTCTCTACTACTTCTACAGAACACTGAAAAACTAACTCAAACTC
The DNA here is from genome assembly GCA_011076525.1 of Nettapus auritus. Taxonomy (NCBI): domain Eukaryota; kingdom Metazoa; phylum Chordata; class Aves; order Anseriformes; family Anatidae; genus Nettapus; species Nettapus auritus. The sequence goes on from CM021767.1 coordinate 92,171,082, forward strand.
AATAGTTCTTCATAAAGAGAAGGCCAAAAATATTTCATAACAAGGTCTCCTTTTAAAATTGCCATTCTGCTTGCATGGCTGAGTAAGACATGCATATGTTCCACAGAAATTAGGGAATTTCCTTAAAAATATCTCTGTACACAAGAGTTACCTTTAGCTATGTTTCTGTCTCATCCTCTTCACTGGGTCAGGACAGAAATTTCAGATGACATCAACCTGAGCTGGAAGAGTAAAGTCTATTTCTTACTAAAAGAAATTGATCCATACCAAAAATGACTTTGAACAGGTTCATATTTAGATTTGGCCATGTCTTCAGTAAATAGGAAACAGCAATTTTAACTTGTTTCATACATCATAAACTTCCTTGATAAATCCTGTATAATCCTGAAATACTGTAATCAGCCTGGCACTTGAGAGTTGGTTCTCCTAGCTGATGTCTCTTGCATAAAAATGCCAACAGGACATAATAGAACAGGATACACCTCATCTTCTTCATTTGGATTTTCCAGAAGAAAATGACCTCACTTACATCTTCAGTGGGGACTACTGATTTTCAATATCCTTTTCAGCTCTGCTTCCTTTGCCTGTTGGGCATTTTTAAAATCAGATTAACAACTGCTGTCCATTTAGTCTTTTCCTACCCTTTTGTTGCTTCTGTGAAAACAGTCTGAGAAACAGGTTTCTAACTAGCACCAGATGGAGCATATAGGAGCAAATTATAGGGGAAAAGTAATTATATGTTAAAGCTCTTAGAATGCTTTTCTTCTATCAGAAATGCACACTCTATGTGAGGTGATACATTCTGCTTTCAATTTTTAAGATTTATTTTGATTTATTTCAGAAATGTTTCTAACACTTCTGACATGGTGGAAATCCTAGACAAAAAAAAAAAAAAAAAAAAAAAAAAAAAAAAAAAAAAA
>CM021767.1:92172101-92206677 GCA_011076525.1 Nettapus auritus
AAAAAAAAAAAAAAAAAAAAAAAAAAAAAAAAAAAAAAAGCTCTTACAAACAAAAGTAAGCTTGGATTTGTGGGATATTAATCAACTTGAAAGAGAGGAAAACACCTTCTTTATAGATTTAGAGTAATTTTACACCTCCTTTTTGAATAAAATTGGCAAATAAAAAAGAGTTATTAAAATGCTTCGAAATTAGCATTTTGTGCTATTGAGATGTATCAATGATTATGATGTGCAGCTTTAATAATCAAGCAGCAAACATACAGATTTTCTAGCTAGTAACCAAGGTGGATTTGTAGAATGTGTTTCTAAATGTGTGTGTTTCTCTCCTGTAGTACCTTCTATCCCCAAGCAGTATCTTACTGAAATCAACACATATTTAACAAGATAACTTAGTGAATAAACTACATTTAGCATGAATGCCAAGCCTGGCTATTTTGTTCTATGGTTTTAGGACATATTTCTGTTTACCTTGTCAGTCAGCTCAACTACATTTCCTAATCATTCCCACTTTGTTTAGAAGCAAAATCTTATTAGTCATATGTATAATGTATTTCTGGCTTTCAGATCTTAACATACAAGCGGAACCCTGGCCCCTTCTTGTTTACTAAAGCAGAAATTCAAGGCATGCATAAAATGGTGAATCAGTCCTTCAATACAAATCTTTCAATTGTCAGCTGCAAAATTAGGACTTTCTTTGAGAAGTTTGCTTTTCTGAAGATTCTCCTGTGTCCTGAATTGAATCAAAAACATGTACTTTAAACGTATGAAGAAATGCATCAGACTGGAATTTGTGAGCTGGTTCCATTTGCCATCTGCAGAAATAGATATTTGAGCAAAGCGGGGGGGGGGGGGGGGATGTGAGTTTAACTTCAATGCATGAAAAGTATGGTTACAGAGGCAGCTGAGATTCATGTGATCAGACAAAGGAAGTAAAAACACCAGGTCGGTAAAGGTATTCTCATGTTCATGTTTATGCCTCTCAAAGGCCATTAGGGACCAGAACAAGTATGACAATTTGGCTCTTTCTTAATATCTGCTTTTTCTCTGTGAAAAACATTAAAACAGTAACTATAGCAAGGCAGGAACACTGTTGAGACATCCTTTACCTTTCTTGCCTTTACTTTTGAAAAGTCTTCTCAACACCATCCTTAAATACCTTTGCATAATACTGCATTTTAAAGCACTTCATTAGAAGACTAGAAATTGTGCCAACAGTGGGACAGAATAAGATAGCTGTTCTCAGTGTGCAGTTCAGTGACTGGGGTCATATGAATCTGCTACAGTAACTAGAGTTTTTAACTGTAATAAAAATGTTGTCTGCACAGTCTTTCTGCCAATACATTTATTCTCAGTGTATTAAATAAAAAATGTAGCATTTTTCAGTGTAATAATACTATAATTTTTAAAAATTTGTAGAGAAAAATAAAAACAAACATGATGAACGGTTTAAATGAAGAGTAACCAAATTGCAAAATAGGAATGGGGTAATCCTTATGAAATAATAATAATTCTAATCACAGGAAAATAAGAAAAACGAGGGATATTAGTGCAATCACAATAAAGGAATTTTTAAATTTGTTTTAAAAATATTATAGATCAGTATCTTCTTGTGGCTATTGGATAAATAGCATGATATTGGATAAAATACTCCAATCAATGTTCTCTGTTATTTTCTAAGAGCTACAACACAGTCTTTCAAGTTGAAGAATGCCTTTGTGATTTATAATGCATTTGTCATTTGGTGGAGGGAATTCTACTCTCCAGTTTATTTGCTTTTTGGCAATCAATAAAGCTATTTGTACAAAAGTCCTTTTGAATTTGTCTGGTCTGGTATTTTCATTTCTGTGAAGTAAACAAACATGGGATAAATAGGAATTTTTATTTTAGCTATTCCATTTGAGGCTTGAATCACTAGAGACTAATACTTTCACAATTTAGAAGAAGTTCAGAACATATGCATGGGGTCACTTTCATTTCTTAAAAAATAGCAAAAACTAGGAACCTTTACTGAACAAAATAAAAGATTTGTAAATTGTAAAATAAAATAAAATAAAAAAGTACTAATGTAACTATTGACTTTTAACAGAATTTAATAGCCTAATGACTTTTAATTTAATATCTTTAATGACTTTTAATAGAATTTAAAAGAGCAGGTGAGCAAGCTTCTGCAGACTCCATTGTTCCTGTACTTCGTGTTCTGTGATGAATTTGCAAGACCGGAATAAACTTGAGTTTGAAAAATTATCACCTACCTCTGCACCACGATTCTTTAGTTCACAGCAAGTTTGAGAATCACTTCTGCAGAAAAAAATGGACTTTCTGACTGTCCAAGGATACATTCTCTTTACGCATCAACACCAAGGCAAGCTCTGCCATCACATTTCTTCTTCCTGCCTCCTGCGGTGTGTTTTGTATGCCAATGACAAAACTCGGCATCTAGATGACATCTATATGAAAATTCTTTCTCCTTCTAGTCATTACATTCTGCTCAGTTATCTTCTTCTATTATTTGTTGCTCACTTCTCATTTTAGAATTTACATAGATGTTTCATGCAGAGGCACTGGTACATGTGAATACATAGAGCACTGTTGACTTCTTACATCTGAGGAGTGTTACATATACTTTGCTTTAGGGGACATTGTATGCTTTCTATGTTATCTTTGTTCTCCAGCAACACAAAGTCTTAACCAGTAACATTTCTTTTAGTTGAAGGTTTATGCCATCAAATTTGTATATTCCCTCCTGTGTGAACTTACATACATGTTTGTATATACATCTTTTTGTCCATTTCTGTATGTCAGTATCTTCTAAACATGCAGCCAATTTCAAGCAAACATGACAGCAATAGGAATTTCAAAGTGCATGATATTACCAAAAGCCCTATAATAAGCAGACAGGTGAAAAACAAAGAATGTTTTTACCTTTTCTTCTTTGGCCCACATAATAGCCCTGAAAGAAGAGCTGTCTGATCATTTCCCATTTACTAACTGCCCAGTCAGCAAGCTTTCAATCTGCAAACAAGCCATGGCATATACTGCTTCTTACCTAGGCAGAAGAAGTAGGAGGCATTTGTGCTTAGATGTAAGACGTAGGTAGTATAGGGGAAGAGCTATGAGATATCAATAGCGGCCAGTTGGACATAAGATGAAAAGCCATTTACAGAACCAATTTCATGGAGAAAGGGAGTGTATTCCTATTATACTGTCTTTTTATCTCTGCTTGAGGAACCATCTGCTTGAAGAGATCATAATTAGTTAGCTGACACCAGGTAATTGGATGGAAAAAAGAACACCTAGTCTGAACTTGAACTACTTCACAACTCAGATTTTTTAGGTGTTGAGAGATATTTTGATTCTTGAACAATTAGGTCTTTTATTGATAATGGCTTATTGAAAAGAGCTGTACTAAAAGAAAAGACTGGGATGACTTTAATGAATGTGCATAGTTAACTAGAATAAAGTGCTTTGATGGCTGGTACTCTCAAATAATTGTCTCATTAACCTTAACTATATCAACCTTTTCTCATTATCAAGGTTAAATAATTGAATAGGTAGACTTATGGGGAACTTGCAGTCTTACACAGAAAGAGAACAGCCACTTCCTCTTGTGATAGAAACCTGCCATTTAAAGAAGCAGTTTGTGAGAGAGAAGGAATAATCTTACACATATGCACAAATAATAAATAATTTCACAACAGGAAAAAAAAAAAAAAAAAAAAAAAAAGGCAAGAAAGAAAATAAATAAATAAAAAGCAAAAAGCAGTGATGAACAATTTCCAAGCTGCCATAATACATTTTTTAAAACATTTATATGCCTGTGATATTTTCACAAAAAAATTGATAGCACTGTCAAATTCTGCTTTCTTGTAGATAACTAGCAAAGATTATTTCATGTGCAGGCCTCCTCATTCCCTAGCTATGGTTCTCACAATAAACAGAGACATCTAGAGCTGACATCTCAGTCAACCAGCAAGTCACCATGAAGACGAAACCACTGAGATTTTTATAGGAAATGTACTATAAAATACATTTATATATATATTCCAAATAAAAGACAACCAAGAATATGCTGTTGAGTAGTCATCACACGGTATCAGCCTAGGTGGAATACAGAAGTACCAGTTAGGTAGTGTTTGTATGACCTGTCTGTCACCAATACATATATATATATATGTATGTATATATATATACTGGTGCAAAACTGGTGTGCATCAACATGGACGAATGAAAAAGAATCAGATTCTTGTGATGTTCCTGTTCTTGGAATAAGTGAGAGACAACTGCAAAAGTCAGACTCCAAGAAGGCTTTGCAGGGACTGTGCATGATGTTAACCACTATGCACTGTTCTTCTGAGGGCAAGGAGCCTAAGCATCACCTGCTGATACCACTGTCATCATATTTGCCATGTAAATGGACTATAAACATTTCTTACTCGACTTTTGAAAACATCATCTGCCACTGAGAGAGTATGAGTGAGAGGGTATTATGCAAAGAGCCTTGGTTTGGTGGCAGAAAATCATGGTCTGAGCAGCTGGAAGGGAACACAATACATGACAGTGGGAAGAAGACCAATGCTCAAGCTGCTTGCTGCAACTTTCAGAAAGATTATGAATTTATCTTTTCCTTAGGGCTAAGGTGAGAATGAGGATTGAATTATTCATTACACACCAGGCTCAGCAGCAGTACAAGGACAAATAACGCAGACGGGCAGATTAGAGAAATCCCCTAGGAATGGATGGAATCTCCTAGGTAAGCCAGTGTATTCATATGCACAAAAAGACCTGAGAAATGACTGAGAGATGAGTCCAAACAGGCATCTATAAACTAGTTATACAGGATATATATGGAAATTTAACTAAGAAGTGAGACATTTTTCATCCAGAGCCCCTACCTGATACTGCAAATAAAGCTATTAAATAGGAGAAGCATCATTTAAAAATAAAATAAAATAAAATAAAATAAAATAAAATAAAATAAAATAAAATAAATAAAATAAAATAAATAAAATAAAAATCCTCATCTCATTTGTCATTTTTCTCTCTTTCCTGGAACTTCCAAACTGCTCTTTTCCTTTTTTTCTTGAAACTCTTTTTGAATCCTGGTACTTATATACAAACAATATGAAATCAACACCACCACTTAAGATGCTGTGGTTTTGAAAATCTATATGGTATAAATGAGTAAATGAAAAAGTAAAGGCCAGAATAGTGTCTTAGGAAAAAGACTGACAGCTAATTGGAAAAATGTATCAGTAGACTCTGAGCTTACATAAACTCCCTATTGTATTTCTTCAGAATGTGCCTGTTGTTTTATTTATGTGTGTAGTGTGTTGTGATTTTGCCTACTATGATTTGTGTTTGTTTTTCAGCCAGTTCTTGCAGATATTTGGTGTGGAACTAATCCTCTCTCCAGCTCATCCTCCTCCACTTCCAACCTAACTTGAGTTACAGCTTGATGTTTGAAAGATTTCCCGCAAATAATTATGTCCTGAGTAGGAGGATTACAATAATGTTCAGAACATTGATCTCTGAAATTTTTAAGGCAAAAAAAAAAAAAAATCTCAGAGAATCATGAGTTTACCCACAGATATAAAGCATGAAATTAGTCAGACATAGTTGATAAATACATAATGATGTATAATATTGAACTGTTTTATGAAGTTAAACGGTTAACAGGCAAAGTTCAAGGAATGCATTGCACAATGCTTTGCATTTGTAAGTGTTCTATTATAAATCTCATATTTTCAAAATGATCTGTCTATAAGTACTCTTGTTTTATGCATGAATGTGTAACTAAACTGAGTTTTCTCTAACCACTGTTTATTTTTTTTTAGACAGAGCTAAGCTTTGACTATCTCAGTACTGGAGTCCTTTAAACTATTTTCAGTTAAGCGGTTAAAATGCCAATACACCCAAAATATTTTGCCACTTCATTTATTTGGTCTTGACTTGAAAATAATTTAGATAAAAGATTTCTTAGAGGAGAAAGTGAAGAACAGAGAAAGTGAAGAACAGATACTGTTTGCATCTGTTAATGATACAATTTGACGCTACAATCGTCAAGGCAACTTTACATGATTTCCCTCTAAATACACTCGAATGATAAAGAAAAAGCCTTCCTATACTAAGATATCAATATCATTTGCTGTGAAATCAGAGGAAGTCTTTAATCACTATTAAAATTTTCTGAGCAAGAACTGAATATGAGCTTATTATTTGCTCACCATTGCAATTTTCTATGTAAAACTTACTTTAGCATACTAAGTAATAACCAAGGCCATATAAAAGCAAAACTTTATCCTGCAATCTATTCCTGTCAGCAGCAAGGATGTTTATAAAACTATCAGACACCCAAACCTCAAGCAACTTAACTCTTCAAGGCCACAGCTGCAGACACATAACAGCCACTCTGAGCTGCCAATATAGAGTTTGTGTACTGTAAAGGAAATGGTGACTTGCAAGTGCCCAGTGTATGTATCGCTGATTTTTATGCAATATAAAATATACACTTACATTTTGTTATACAGTATAAGCACATACAAATGATTTCCAAAGGAGATTTCTAGAAGATGAAGGGAGGGGGGAGGCAATCCGTTATTTAAATGTTCTTAAAACAGTCGAAAACCTAAGCTGAAGACTTCCAGTGGCAGAGGTCTGACAAGTCTTATGTCTTGTGGGGTATTTATTTTCTGTCTTAGTGTCTCTGTTCCAGGAACCACCACAGCTCTGGGTCTTTCACATGGCACCTGATAACATCTGGGCTACAGGAACTCCCTATCTAGTGTGAAGATAAAAAAAAAACTGACAACCGAGAAAGATAAAACATTACAAAGACATAGAACGAGCTAATAGGATTGCAAAAATCTCTCCTATCTATGTCTATCTTGACTTAGGCATAGCACTGTTGTACAAAGGTTCCTGGTCTGGAAAAAGCCTGTCATAGCAGATAGTAGGAAGCCCACCACCTCAAATTCCCAAAATGCTGATGACAGAGAAGTGGTAACTTTGGAAAACATCTGTAAAAAATATATATTTTCATCAAAAATGTCTCCTAACTTAACTGTTAAGATAAACAGACAGGTAAGCAGTCACACAGATAGACAGATAGCACTGTCCTGAAAGTGAGTCTCTTAAAACTAGAAGCTTCCAAAGTAGAGGAGTCAGTGTAAGGTCAAAATGAGCCATCCTAATTCTAGTTTCCTTCCTAAAACAGGTCAAAAGTGCTCCCTGGCACTGTTAATTTCTGACAACAGTACAGGAATACATTTTAAAAATCAAAGCAGAATGATTTTCATAATTATCACCTGTGATATTTATGAAAGAGAAACTGTGACTTTGTTCAGTAAGTTGTTCCACTAGCTATGTATCCTAACATCTAAAAATAACCATCTGAACAAGCTTAGCATAAAATTTCTATTTAGCTGCTGAGGTGGAGCAGCAGTGTAACCCATTCCTTTTAATCTCTGTCATGAGCATTCCTCAAAGCCTGTGCAGAAGGAGAGACAAGAGGGTTGGACTGTACTGCGTTGACCGTCTTGAGCACACTGGACACTCACACCTGTGCACCGGAGCTGTATAGCACAGGGTTTTCTCCCATCTGAAAAACATATCTCAGTATCTGCCAGCTCGACACATTCACAGTGAGGCTGCAGTGAATTGATGAATGATGTGTGCTGGTCCTAAATCTGCCTGCTTTTTTATCAACAGAAATCAAAGGCTCACATATATGCTACCATAAGTAGTGAACTGACCTTTTCTTTTACTGTTCTCAAGACATTTGACCAATTTTGTAGAAAGCCAAATTGACTAGCTATTCTCTTTCTAATTTTGTTTTACTTATACATGGATATTGTTAGTAATCTCTCATTCTCCTTGGACGCTTATTCCCAGTTCAAGTCATTTCTTTATGTTACACTGGTTGGCTATTGATCTTGACCAGGTTGTTACCATGCTCTGTTACTCTGTACATTTCTTTGGCAAAGTGTTATGCCATTTTTCACTCTCATTATTATAGACTGCAGTAACTTTTATTCTCAATGAAGTTATTTCTACTTATCTCTGTGTTTACGACTCCTTTTCTTCAGATGAGGTGTACCTGCTCTGTCCTTCAGGACATTTGCCAAGCAGCAGTGCACAAGGCATTAACTAAGTATGGAATTCGTATCGTTACACAGCTCAGGAAGGTCTTTGTACTTTGGACAAAGGCAGTGTCTCCCACTAGCTATTTATATTCTGAAACTAGACTTATTGATGACAGGAAACAATAATTATAGTGTCACACGGGTATAAAAACAGTGCAGATCACAGATTCTCAGATGCCTTTTCTTGTTCCATTAGAACAAGGTATTACAAGAGAATTCTGAGTCTTCCAGACTTGTAATTAGATTGCCAGAGAGAAGAAAAAATATTCATGTAGTTCATGCAAATCACTCATAGTAGATACCTTCTACCTAGATTTCTACTCCACAAAGCAATGGTAATTTTATAATTCTGTATGCTTCTGATGAATGATAGCTATAATAACACGTAAACACTTTATGCATCATTCTCTCCACCATGCACACATCTGTGAATTAAAGTATGCATACACTGATTTCAAACTACCTTCCTTTAATCAGGTAGAAAATACAACTGCCCAACACAAATGCAAAATGAGAATTTCACCAGGAAAGTGTTCAAAATTTTCTAATATATTTTCCTCTGTGAAAGGGATTCAACAGTTATGGGAATTTAAGAGGTTTTTTCTTTAAAATGACTTGTCCGGTCAAAAATGTATGCTTTATAATTGCTGTATATCATAAATACTTAATATATTTATTATTCAACATTTAATATATCTTTATTAGATCATATTTAGCAATGACTGCATACTTTTCAAACAAACAAATAAACAAAAAAAAAACAAAAAAAAAAACCTTGAGATCTTTAGAGAGATCTCTAAAGAAAGAATTGGACTGATAATAAAGATACTTGTTGCACATCATTGTTCAATCTTTGCTCCTCTCAGACACGCATTTCCCCCTCATGTCATGAAATTTTTTCCAATCACAGCAGGGTATTGACCAATCCATTCGGGAGATCAGTTTCTGGCGGGTGAGCAATGAAGAATAAGCAATGTTACTATATTGGATTTATTCTTGGTTTCCAAAATGAGTAATGCATACTTCTGATACAGTGCCTGTTAACTCTAAGAGTTATGGATAAAAACTCAAGGAAAGAACATGAAGTGTTTGGTTACTCTTCTCTGTTCTTGAAATTATCCAGTGAAGAACAACCACACTGGAGAACTAATGCTCATATGCATCAAATCCCTGTGAATTTCCCACACAACTTGCTATGCAACTAATTGCATATACAGTAATCTGTGGTAACTGTTCAAGTGCATGCAGCAAATGTGAACAAGTAAAGAAACCTAGCATGGCTTGAGTTGCCTCCCATTAGCTGATGGCTGAGCATGTGCACATGAAGAGTTACCACAGAGCAGCTAACACTTAGCAGTATGCACACATTCTGTCTTTAAACTAATTTGGCTCTTTAAATGCTCTGTTCATGAATGCTCTCAAAGTACTTATACTCCTTTCATAATTTATGAAATTATAGTGGTTTGATTTTGCCATCCTCATTAAGGTAGCATGAGACCCTCATGTAAACAAGGACAACAACATTAAAATGTGTTCAGTATTTGTCAAACCAACTAAATTCATGGTTTATCTGTTTTCATCCAAGCTATATAATAAACAGTATTACCATGTTAACCACCTTTCATAAGCTTTAGTTTGCAAATGGTTTCTAGACCATTATCTGCCTATGCATAGTAGTGGTAGCCAGGAATGAATGAGGAAAACTATGTAGACAAATAAAGTCAATGTGATATGTGTGTTTTTTTTCATCACATTATATCAAATAAACAAGTTCTTATCTCTTACTTTCCTCCAGTCCTTTCCTTCTCACTTTTTACTATTTCATCAGTCTAAGCTTGGTAGCTATTTTAAAATATTATACCTAATGTATTTAGATTATTTATTTCCTCTGATGTAAGAAACAAATAATATTCAAACACATTATACATGTCACTAATTTTATGAACATAAATAAAACATTCTGAGTGTCTGTCTTTCTTTATAAAATCACCAGCATGCCAAACTCAACAACAACAACAAAATCTTCTAATGATATTTTTTGGAATGGGGAGATGAGAGAAAATACATCAGAAATGCTAATAGCTTGCACATTTGTTAAAATTACCTGTTGACACCTGTGAAGAGTGAACAAAAGTATCAGAGACTATATACAAAGCTCACATAAATTATAGGCTGCAGACACCCAGCACAATGCTGTGCATGAACTTAAAGATATATAGCTTTGAGGATTTCCCAATATTCTTACATTTTCTAAAAGATTAATGCATTTTATTTGAGACAAGTCATTAATGTAAATTCTCATTACTGTAAATTAAACCCAATGACTTTTTGTTCCCCTTCTCAGCAGATGTGGAGACCAATATATAGTCTTTTTATAATGAATGTTCTATGCATGATCCCATCCATCTTCACTATAAAGTCTTCTTTTGTACTAAGCTGATCAAACCTAATATTTTGCATCCTTCATTAGATATATATATTTTTTTAATTTAGCTGCTCTCTCAACTATTTCCAGCTTCCATACATCCTTCTCAAAATACTATGCATAAAACTGGCAGAGAGTATTATGTGAGACTACAGGGCGACTGGATGTCAATGTATATGAAACAGAAGCAATGACAGAATTATTTCTAACATGATTCCTAAAGACTTTCTATGCTATTAATTGCTTATTATATATTCAAAATGAATTTTTCAGCATGCAAGTGGTTTTTCACTGCTGAAGCAGAATAATTATCTCCCTGCAGATGATACTTCTATTAATACACCCTGGAATGTTATCTGCCTGCCTTTGGGAAAAGTACTGTGTTTGTTGACTTGTTTTCACTTTCTCACACAGTGTAACAAAGACCAAATCCTGTTGCTTAGAAGGAACTCCCGCATTTATTCATTTAGTTTCTATATCCACTTTGTATTTTTCAGTTGGATTTCATCTTGCTGGTTTCAAGTCACCTCTCAAATTAATCAAAAGAGAAAGCAATGGGGAAAAAGAGTTTTCTCCATGTATGCCCCTAAGTAGAGGCTGAAATAGGCTCAAATGTATAGAACTATTTAAGTCTAGTTCTTGAGGAGTGTGAAAGCTGAAAAATATCATTAGAAGAAGAATTTCCTCTTCAATATCAATTACCACAAACACTGAAGAGAATAGAATGTGGGAGAAAGGCAGAAAGAAGGAGGTGGTGTCATTCATACCACTCAGCCCACCTAAGTTCTACTCATGCCTTCAAAAGTGTTTGTAAAGCCCTTCACAATGCTGAAAATAAATGGTTTCTCTTTATTCCAGTACCCCAAAATATTAGTGAATATATTTACTCACACTGAACTCAGATTAGGATCTTGTCATATTACATTTGATAAACCTTTACAGTTTGACAACTTGCATTTGATAACTACCATATTATTACAGTTTTTCAGCCACTTGTAAATCAACATTATTGTATTTTCATCACCTGTAATTTCATCATATTTCTCTGAGAGTGTCATAGGGGATATCATCAAAAGGCTTACTCAAGTCAAGAATTATCACATTTTCTGCTTCTCCTTTTGCTCTCTAAGTCAGTTATTCTGGAGAAAAGAAAAAAAAAAAAAAGAAGAAGAAAAAAAAAAGAAAAAAGAAAAAAAAAACTGAAATTAGGCTGGTTTGTCATTGTTTGCTCTAAGCAAATCCATATTAGCTGTCTTATCACCTTATTATTCTCCAAGTACTTTCAAATTGCTTAATAAATTGTCCCAATAACTTCTGAATATTTAATTTATACTGACTGCTCTACAAGTCATTGGATTCTCCTTTTCCATCTGTCTTTTTCCAAGCCCCTTACATTTCCAAAAATTCTTAATTGTCTCACACTAGATTTTGGAGACAAATGTTGATGGAGTATTCAACTATGATAATTATTTAAAATAAGTATTTCAAAGCGAAGTGTTTGCAATATTATATAGTTTTATCTGCAAGTTAAGACCTTGAAAAAAAAATAAAAATCTACAGAAATACCATTGCCTTCAGTAGGGGGCATTCCTTACTAAGATGTTATTTTACCTAAAATAACCAATTGAATGATTTTACAGGAAAATATGGAAGGGAGGAAAGAAAGGAGTAAGGAAAGAAAAAAGAAAAGGAGGGAAGAAGGGAAATAACTTTACAGAAAGGAAAACAAAGGCAGATGTGAAGAAGCATCACCTAGAATGGAACTAGCAATAGGACAAGAGGGAATGGCCTCAAGCTGGGCCTGGGGAGGTTCAGGTTGGAAATTAGGAGAAATTTCTTCTCAGATAGAGTAGTCAGGCATCGGAAAGGGTTGCCCAAGGAGGCAGTGGTGACACTGTCCCTGAGGGTGTTTAAGGAAAGGTTGGACATGGTGCTTAGGGACGTGGTTTAGCAGTGGCAGAGGGACAGTTGGATCTTGGAGGTCTTTTCCAACCTTAATGATTCTATGATTCTACGTAGCTAAATCTCTTTCAACACAGTACCCTAAAACAACAATGAATAAAAATTAATCAGAACTCCCTAGAAGCAGAACACATGCAAATAAGAAATCTAGAGTAAATCTTGACCGTCTCAGAGAATCTAATGTGGAAAAACTAAACTAGGGTTTCTCCGAAATATAGATGTCCCTACAGAGGTGTTTCCCATTATTTTAGCTTAAATTATTTCAGGCCTTTTTTATATTTCTGAAAACATCCATGAAATAAATAGTTGCCCAGATTATATACATACAAATAAACAAGCAAATAAAAACCAAAAACATATCTAAAAGACTGTAGGCTGACTTACCAGAGAGTAGGCTGATTTACCAGACAGTCTTGCCATCCTTTAAAGTTGCCATTCTGTTTTTAGGTAAGAATGAAGTACTCAGTAAATTTTAAATATTTCTATATTTAAGGAACTCTGTACATTTTTATTTTTGAACATAATCACTAATAGCTGTTACTTTGTGCATATTACTCATCATTCTCATACATATTTTTGTGCAAAAAGTATTAACTGTAGTTTACTCATACCAGTAATGTTATTTGCATTCATGACTGCAAGACCATAGTCTGCTATTATCTTCACCAGCCTGTGAAAATAGGATTCTTACAGAGAAAGGCTTCAGTTCAATCCAACCCTTCTTTCACTCTCATAGCAACTGGCCACAGGAATATCAAATGTACAAATAAGGTAATATTTCAGCAACATAATAGAGTCAATGTTCAAATTCTCTATTGATATTTATTTGAATATACCAATAATACTATCAAGCAAATACTTGCTGTAATTCAGAAACTGTCTTGGGTAGGTGTAATACATAGGAAAGAGTTACTCTGTAGACAGAAGGTAAACATTAAGGTCATTTACCTGGTTCAAGGGATAAAAAGTGGAAATGTAGCAGATACAGCTGGCTTTCAACATTTATTTGTCCTTAGAACAAATTTATCTTCTGTAGATTACAGTAAGCAATAAGAAGTGTGAGATGTCAGGAAATAGAAAGAAATCCTTTATGGAACTGGACAGGGAGACAGTGACGACTGGCAAGAAGTCAAGACAACTAAAGTGAGGAGGATATTTTTAAAAGCCCTTTCTGCTTGCAGCTTGTTTCTTGTGGATATAAAGAATGGCTTGATAATGAGTAAAGCTCAGGTTTCAGATGTCCAAACCTGATGAAAGAATGCAAATTCTGTTTCATTCCCATTTTTCCTATTTGCTTGAAGGTTCTCCCATGTCTCATCACATCCAGCTTCCACATAGGAAAGCCCCATGGTGGTAGCTCCAATCAACGACAGTATTATGTTGCTGCTTTAAAATATTCAACATAAATCATGTTATACATATTCTTTCCTGTTTTCTCAGGCATGAAGAATCATAGGACTACATTTAAGGTGACTTTTTTTTTTTCCTTTTACAGCTAATTATGAATTCAGCAGCATTTACTGCTAATTATGAATGCACAGAATTTCTTCTCAAAAATAAGATTTCATCCTGTCTTATTTTCTAAAAGGCTGCTAAAGAAATATTCTCTCTTTTCAACCTCCTTCCATTAGCTCTGTCTAGGATCTGCTCCTCCTCCACAAAGCATCACTGGTTGGAATTTCAATTAGATCATTCCTTACCTATTTAGATGTTCAAATCACCATTGAGCTATGTCAAGATTCAAAACCTGGAAATTGTCTCGTTGCCTGACTGTGAAAATGAGTGAAAATGTGAACACTACAGCCAGTCATTGAAAGATTAACTGGGAAAGCTACAAATGTTGTGTGAGATTACTGGTCATTGAATGAAAAATTCACCTGATGAGTTAACCAAAACACAGGCAAGGGACTGCTGGTAGTACCTGAAAGGATAACTTTTGGATATCAGTGTCTATAGCAAAACCCTAGTAGTTACTTGGTATTTCAAAGATTGTGTGCTATATATGGAAAAATATTAAGTTCATATTAAACTCCAACAAAAATATGAATGTAACAAGAAGCTATTTGATTGTGACAAGTAGCATGAGAATGGGCCAGTGAGAGAGGTTAGCAAGATGATGCCCTGTAGTATGTCTCAGTCCAATTTCTTTGCAGAAATCTCTCCAGGGATAACGAGAAATATTTGAGGAAGCAATATAATAGAATTTCAGACAGTCCTTAGAAGACACAAACAGAACAAAAAATGAAACAAGCATTTTAATGGGGTAAAAAAAAAAAAAAAAAAAAAAAAAAATAGGAATACCCGAGGGGGGGAGAGGAGAGGAGAGGAGAGAATGCTTTTAGAAAAAAAAAAAAAAAAAAAAGAGTTTTAATTTAAAAAAGAAGAGAACAAAACAAGCTATGAAAAGTAAATGTATAAGATATGAAGTTATTTGGAAACACCATCAAAAACAGAGTAGAGTCTGGAAAAAAATGAGAGAGGAAAAAAAAAAAAAAATGCTAATTGTAAAGTGACAGCAAATGCCAAAGAAAAGCCAGCAGAATGGCAGGATGGAAGGAATATTTTGACAAAGTGCTAATCCCAAGCAGACCAGACATGCTGGAAGGACGGGACAGCTTTCAAGGTAGAAGGAATGTGAGCACTACACGGCCAGCTGAAAAAGGAGGCAGAAGGAGCAGTGACGTAGTTCAGTGGAGGAGAGCTGATGGTGGTGCACAGAGCATAACTGCTGAGCTGTAAATAGCTAGAAGGACAAGTGTGACCAAGGAATCAGAAGTACAATCTTCTAAGTTTTTAAGCAGAGGTGATACTCTTGACTGGCAAAACACAGCAGCTGTATCAGTCTATAAGGCCACCTACCTAATTCAGGCAATGACAGATATAAATCTCTTTGTCAGTTTCTGGGGAAAAAAAAGGATGAAAAATGAAGCTTCTAACAGATTCAGACCAGTTATAAAGAAAGCTGAAGAAGAAAAGTACAATTTCAGATCTGGCACTGTTTGGATGCATTCATACTGAGCTGACCAAGGACAAAAATGAGAATAGGGTTTGAAGAATTCATTATTTTCACTGACCTCATGAAGGTGTTCATGAAGCAACTCTAACATAATTTAGCATTGAGTTCTAAAAAAGCATTAGGGAGAGTAGCAAAATCATGTGATGTTCTAGGTAAAGCAAATTCTATTTCAAAATGTCATACACAAAACCAGTGAGATTGGTAGGTGGCTGTTCGACATTTTTCTATGCTAAATTAGTAAGGATGCTGCGAGAGATTGCAGATGAGAAATTGGATGATTCATAATTAATTGTCTAGTGTGCAAAGAATACTACAGAGCTATTGGACACGATTTTCAGCTTGGACTTGGACATGCAGGAACTGCTAGGAAGGCAAAACCAACAACAGCTTAGGCTTAGGGTCAATAAATTAAGTGCAGCTGTGGTGAAATCTGCATGGAAGTCTGATTAGCACCACTGATTCAAGAATGAGGTTTGATGAAGAATGATGTGGTGCCTGATGAAGTTGTTTCCCAGCTATAAGTGTTGCACAGAAATTGATTAAATTTGGAAGAACTGACTGTTAACAGCATTGATAATAAACTCACAAAACCAGTGTTCCAGAAGGGTTCCTCAACAACCTGGAATTTACTATAGAGCATGAAACAAGTTTCAAAACATTGAACATGGTGGTAATATTTTTATAAAAAATTACACAGCTGGATGTAGAAGAATATATGATACTGAGGTACCAGAATGGTAATAATCTAAAAAGTTAGAACAGAAGGAACAAGAGAGAATGTAATAATCTAAAAAGTTAGAACAGAAGGAGCAAGAGAGAAGACAAGAGGGGATGGGCAATATCTGGCTGTAATAGGGACAGGACTTCAGTTTAATACACTGAATTCACAGGGGAATTTAGTGTGGGATAGCTGCAAGAATGGAACCACACCAGTCACTGACATAAACTTTAAAAATAATTTATTGATATAGGTATAGCAAGTACATAGCAATCATTTCACAAACACACACCAGTCAAGGCTCCTGCACCTCTCCCCTGGACCCAGGGGAACAGGACACACACCTCTGACTTCTTAGTTTGTCTCAGTACTGATTGGCAACCTGGACCCATTGCACAGCAGATCCACCATGGCCTCTGATTTCCACACATTGTCAGAAGTCCACATTGGCATGTTTCCTATGAAAGACTAGGAACATTCCAGGAAAGATGCATCTTTAGTAATATATATTATATATCATAATATATCATATATGTATCATATCACTTTTGAATTCTTAGAAATGATCCAGAAATACCGGGAATAAGACAATAATGCAATTAGAAATAAATAAATAAATAAATAAATAAATAAGTTGCAATAAAATGCTTCTGCAGTAATAGTGAACAGATTACACTTCTGCTAAGTAAAACAGACCAGTACATAGAGTCAAAGGATGGAATTTGATCAGGCCAATAATATTTTGCGCAACTTCTCTTTACTTCACTGTCAATTTCAGGGCTTTGACATTGTCTTCCTCAATGTCCACTGTGTAACGGGAAGGAGGGAAGGAGGGAAAGAGGGAAGGAGGGAAGGAGGGAAGGAGGGAAGGAAGGAAGGAAGGAAGGAAGGAAGGAAGGAAGGAAGGAAAGAAGGAAGGAAGGATTTTTTCCTAATATCCAACTTCTTCCCCAGAGAGTTTACACAGTCTCTGTCCTTGAAGGTTTTCAAGACCCAGTTGACGTTAGCAACCAGGTTAGACCCAAAGCTGGCCCTGCTTTGAGTAGGAAGTTGGATTAGAGACCTCCTGAGGTCCCTAGCTCCACATAGGATATAAACAAATGAGCAAATTCTCTAATAAAATCTAAAATAACAACAATAATAATAAATTTATTTTTAAAATTAGATCAGATCTTATTT
The DNA here is from genome assembly GCA_011076525.1 of Nettapus auritus. Lineage (NCBI taxonomy): Eukaryota > Metazoa > Chordata > Aves > Anseriformes > Anatidae > Nettapus > Nettapus auritus. Next base: position 92,189,543 of record CM021767.1, read on the forward strand.
TAAGTCTAAAATCTGTAGCCTAACAGTCTAAGACTACTTCAGCAAAATCAGTTAATACCAAACACACTTCAGCAGAACGGGAGAAAAAATAGCTGTGATTTTCCCAGCTTTTTTACATCCTTTTGCAATACATTAGTGAGGACCTAAAAGAAACAATTAGATCCATGCTTGCTGAGGGTAAAAATGCATTTCTATAGTGTTTGCATTATGCATTTTGAAGTGCTTTAGCAAAAACAATGTATCCATTAAGAACAACTTAAAAGGCAAAAATGCTATTAGAGTTTAACATATGCATAGAAAGTAATAAAGAAGCAAGTAATTTTAGGGACCTATTTTCCCTGTTTTTCTTCTTGCTCCATATGAATTTAAAGCCATATTAGAAAAGGTATTTTCAGTAGGATTGAATTAACTCTGAACATCTTGGGCAGTCATGACTGATTTCATTGTATCACTGACTCAAGTTAGTGTTCAAGTTCTGAGGCTAGGAATATAGCAAAAATTAACACTTTTCACTAATTTTCACAGTGGAATTTCAGTGTGTATGGATTAACTACAGTACAAAATGACATACACAGACTTGGCTACTGGACAACTTTATGAACAGTTAGGACAGAAGGTAAATTCTTCAGTACCATTTAATGTCGATGCGGTTTCAATATTCCATAACTCCTTCAAAACTCTTACCTGCCAGCATTTAAATACAAATGAGCTGCAAAAGCTTCCTTCAAGTTATTCTTGGAAGAACAACCTGCCTTACGTGTTTTCTCTAGAAGTAAATGTCAGCTTTAACACTGAAGAGGCCATAGAGAAACTTGGTCTGGAAATGGCATCCTGCTCCTTCATGAACATAGATCTCCTGCCAGGATCAGAGCTCCAAGCACCAGGAGGTAGACTACATGCACACCAAAGTCTGCCAACACTCTGACTTAAAGGTTTATAAGGGATTTTTCTGTACTATGTCAACAGTCAGGATAGTGAAGAAAATTTAATTCAGTTTCACAGTATCCTCACCAGTTTCCATGGTGATGCATGGACTGTAGTAATTCCTCCCTGCTACCAATATCTTTGTATAGTCCAGAAGCCCATGGGAAACAGGTGGAGCTTTATGACAGAGCAGAAGCCTCCCAGACATTTCTCTGCCTACCCATGCTGCAGAAATAAATGCATGTAACAGATGCTGTGATAACAGATACAACCACACAATCCAGCAATGCCAGAAGACAATAACAGTCTACTACTGCGCTGTTGCTGACACTCATCCATACAGTGGTACCTCTTTTAGTAGTATAACAATATGGTTACATAACACATACAGTTATGTATGTGTATTTATTCCAGAAGGAAGTATGTGTATTTATTCTAAAAGGAAGATGGAAGTCCAGGTAGCAGCAGATTCAAACATTAAACTAGAATATTACCCTCAGTCTATTTTTCATCTCTTCAGCCATCTGTGTTAGTCAAAAGGAATGAGACCAGCTTTAAGAATATTTATTGCTTAGAAAAGCAGCAGAGGCAGATCATACACCAAGGTCTTATGTCCTTCTTTTTCAAGCCATGATTATGCCACACAGAATGCCTCTGTAGGACAAAATAATGGGCTTTAATGGGTTACATTATTTTTTAAAATATGGATTATATTCCCCTGTGAATCTCTGCAAGTCAGGAGTCTGAACATCTGCAAATCTCAGTAGAATTCTACAAGCTACACCTGTCAGGATGTTCAGTACCCTGGAGAATTCGGCTTAAGTATTTTAAAACACTGTGTTAGGATTTTTTTTTAACCTAATTTGAGAGTTTAAGATCTCATGCTAAGGACTGTTGGCCATTTGCTGTTTTCACTAATAGCTTAGCTATTAGACATGTCTTGTAACTTAGTTATTAAGCAATCAAATAGATACTCTTTGAAGAAAAGGAGTAACAGCTTTTTGAGATGGCACTATGGTTTTCAGGGTACGATGAATATAATTTGCAGCCTTTAAGTGCTATTTCCTACTTTTCCTTGCCCAACAGAAAACATGAATATCACTAAATCTTTCAGAGGGGTGAAGAGGAGCTGGAGAAGCAATAAATGTTACTTAACCCCCAAATAAAGATTATCAGAACCTTCCACTAAAGAAAAGCTTTTTATCAGAGGAATAGTGACTGACAATTCAGCTGCAATAAGATACATACACTGATACCTGCACCCACTCAAAAACATAAAAATAGCAAATTTGGCATTCAAGCTTATATTGTTGACAGTATAATAATGCAATCAAAACACTTCTACAGAGAAGTAAGTAATTCCCCAAAGCTTTTGCATCATTGCAAACTAGCATCCACTCCATAAAGATGTTTATGAAGGACAAACTATTCATAAATATGATTTGAAGGTACCCTCCAATAATTTCCTAATGTAAATATTCAATCAATGTTATCCCCCCAAAAAATAAAATGTGATTAAACAAAAATAAATAAATAAATAAACACTTTTTGGAAAATCAATTACTTTGTAATAAAACTTTGTAATAGTCATTGCACTAACCAGTCTTTAAATATGCATCAGTTTGAGAATGCAGAATGTTTTATCACCACAGAACAGAACAAAGAGCAAAAGAAGACAACACTGAAACATGGTATATGTATATATATATATAAAATAAAGGTGCATATTACGTTCTTCCAACTATTTAAGAACAGCCGTCTGAGTATAAAGCAGTGGTCACAACATCAGAATGACAATAGAATCAGAACTCCCTAGAAATTATGACTTTAGGAAGAGCTTGACTCTCATTCATGCCTGTCACATTGCTGCAGCTAGGGAGTTTAGAGAAACTGCAAATTAGTTCCCCAGCAACTAAATTTTATCATCACAGCTCTGGTGTGGGAAAAATCCAAAACCGCTGGTATTAAAAACTGTTTTGTTACTTTCCAAAAAGACTAGTTTTGTTGGCAAAGTTTAAGACAATTGGATAAGTGATATCTAAGAGCCAGAAAAACACACATTGTGCCATTGTACATGGCTTTCCCACTGAGGATGCTGCTGACAGCCTGTACCAGCACAATACCATGAGGACGACCCTCATCCATTCAAGACAAAACTGTCTCTCAGAGAGAAGGACAGATGTAGTTGGTAAAACCAACCATTTCTTTCCCCTTTTTTTATTTAATTATTTTTGAAAGATATCTTAAATACCAATTTTAAATCAAAATCACACACACACAAAAAAAATATTTAAAAGTTTCACCCTTGGCATATTATGTCAAGGAGAAAGATGTGCAAGCAATTAAATTACTGTTGGCTTGTTCAATATGAAATATTTTAATATTCTGAAGTTGAAATATTTGTGTCCTGGTCCCTGACTTGGTCCAAAACATCATTTCTTTTTGTCCAAGATAGTCACATAGTGGTCTGAAAATTAAAAAACAACTTTTATATGTATTCTCTAATGCAGGGTCTTATCAAATCAGTGCACATCAAATTATGAATCACCACAAGTTTTAAAGGAGAAGATTTCTGCTTAACCCTCAACTTTATCAGCTCTTTGCTGTCTGTTTCAACACTAGACACAGGTTGGCTCTTACTGCAACAGATTGCATTAGTGCCATTAAAAATCATCTCCAATGCAAGCACATCACTAACCCTAACCTGTTCCACAGCTGCTGAAGGACAGCATTTATGCTGAAGCTTGTGGTTGAATATCTGAGATATTTGTGGCCTGCCTTCTCGCTGTCACAGTAATCTTGAATTCAAAGCTGACATGGGCAATAATAAGTGATTGGGGCTGTTGCCCACTGTTCAGTGTCTTGGCAGTATTTCACACAGGGAAAACAAGCTTCAACCCATGCTGTAACTCCTATCTTGAATCTCCCTTTAATGTGCTCACTGCTTCCATGCAGTTTCTTCATGTAAAACAACCTGTTTGGTACTCCTTGGCTCCTGAGAGCCTGTAAACTACCGATCCACTTTTTTTTTTTTATTTCCTCTGTATTGTATTCTCACCTTCAATTTATGTTTCTCTAAGACGTGCTGCTAAAGCTACATGTGTAGAGATTAAAGGCAGGTCTACTGTGGCTTACAGACATCAAAAGCCAAGAGCAGTAGGAGACTAGAGTAAATTGCATGGTACTGGCTTTTGTTAGCCTCCAAAAGCCTCTCATTATCATTCTTGTTGTAAGTGCTCTCTACTGCTTCTCTAGTGATTGTAGATGCCCATCAGAGGTGATAAATACTATCTCTGGAGAGAACACAGGTGATTTAATTGACATGCGAGAGGAGGAATTGAGGTGGGTGGGTGTAGTGACCTGTGAAAGCAGTTATTCATGACACATCACACATTACATTTCCTGGTTAATTTATTGTTTTCAGAAACGATTTCATGGGCAGGTCTAAAACCAGTTTGCAAACAGAATAAACTTTTGGTGGTAGTTTAAATGCACTGCACAGCCTTGCTTCCCAGTCTCTATGCAGTTACACGGGTGTGAAAAAAAAAAGAGCTTTATAATCATAAACCTCTCTTCCTCAGAGAGGCAAGAACCTATTCCAGTGCAAGCTACCTTCAGAGTGGTGTAACAAAATGTGCATTTCCATAAAATTACAACCCTTGAATACATAACAACGAGCATATTGCTTTTTTAATGCCCCATCCATCCCAGAAGCCCATCTCCAGCACTAGCTGTTAAGGAATCTGGGTGGAAAAGTGTGAGAACAGAACAAAAGCATACATTTTTCCCCTGAGTGCCATACCATCTCACTGATCCTTACTGGAGGGATATTCTGAGCCTGATGTACTTTCTATATTTAGACATATAGGTAAGATATCATAAGACAAATTTACATAATAACATATACAAGTCTTTTCCACTTCCCTGCATGATTTGCTGCATTTTGCAGAATCCATACACCTGTGGTTCTCATTCCAGGTTTCCCTGCTGGTAATCACTATGGCTCATGGGTTCTTTCCAATCTCCTCATATCTGGCTCATCAGACTCACAGTATTTCATTCCTTTCTGTTCATTTCCTGCAATTTTTACTTCTTTCAGTTCAGGATAATGGTAAATGAAATGTATTTAATTGCCAAAAAAAAAAAAAAAAAAAAAAAAAAAAAAAAAAGGTTTTAATATCTGCTTCATTGAAAAATATGTTTGATTAAAACTACCAATTTAACATCTAGTTTTTCAAAAATTTTATGTATGTAGAGGAATTTAGTTAATTATAACTAGGTATTATGCTATAGACAAGACTATATGGTAAAATATGGAGAAATATTATTTCTACCCAACCTCTTCATTAGTTTGTTCTGGATTTAAAGATTCTTTTACACAGATAAGGGCACTTGCTCTAATAAGTGATCACCATCCTAGGCCAACATGTACAGACTCTTTACCTCAATACCTAAGGTTGCAGGCTATGTTGCCAAGGGGAGTATCATGGAATGGATTTCCTTGCACATCTGCTGCATCTCACCCAGGAAGCTTCCTCAGTGCTGAAACTTGTCTTAAGATGTGGACATACCTTTAGTCTCAATAAGTGACCTCCACCAATTATTCCACAAAAGTACAGGAATTAACACAATATATATGAGACTGGGATGATGAGGGGCAAAATAAGGAAGGAAATTTTTGTCAGTGTAGGTATACTTAGTAAGCTCTGTATGCTGCAGCTGAGTCTCAGATAGCTTCAGGGGTTTCCAAGGAGGGTTTTTCCACCAAAAACAAACAAAAAAACAAACAAACAAACAAACTTGGTGTTATGGGAATAAATTAGAAGCTGCAAGTAGTGAGTAGCACAGATTTGTACAAGAAGAAAAATGAAGGTAACAAATGTGAAGGTAAAGGGAAAAGTTTTGCAACATGGACAAAGCAGGAGAGGAATTTAACAGGAACAAGAATTCTGCAAAAATATACAGAAAGTTATGGTGAAGTCATTGAAATAAGTTTGTATCTAAAAGAAAACTAGATCAGACTTGACATTAATAGGTTATGAACTTGTGGGTTTATGTTATTACAGAACTTAAAAAAAAAAATGTGTAGAGGAATCTATGTGCACTGTGGAGTAATACCACTCTTTCTCACTCAGTTTTTCCTTTTTTTTTCCAGTGTTTCTCCACATTTTTTCAAGGTGCACTGGAGTAATATAAGCTTGTGTTTTTCTCCTGTTTCAATGCTATATAATTCAACAAAACAAATAACAAATTTCTCTTAGGTTGTCAGGCTTGTAGGAGATAGCATTTTTTTCCTATAACTATAGCTGTAGTTTCTACAACCATGTCCTGTCAACTCAGCAGTGTATTTTTTAAACAGAGATGGTACTTTATCAATATCATGCAGGTTTTCCTATGCATCTGTTTTAGATTATGGAAAAAGCCATACAGTCTTTTGCAGAATATATCTTTAAATCTATTCTTTTCTGTTAAGACCCTAGTTAGCCTGCCAATTTGGTACTCACTCCTGGATCTTCAGTTGCCCACATGTCTATTTTACAAGCAGAGGTGTATTCCTGTCATATCTTGTAGATCCTACCTGATGCTACATTTTTCAGGAAATGAACACTTCTTAATCATCAATGTCATCAAATTGGTCATCAATCAATCAAGCATATTTTTTACAGTATTTGAAGTTCTTAGTCTCATGTTCTTCTCCAAGCCACCCAAAGAATAGTTTGGGAAGACAACAAGATGCAGGCAGTCACTGTCTCATGAAGAAAAATAAATGTGTATAGGGTCTGTCACTGGCCTCAAAGCCAGAGAGCTAGCCAAAACTATGCCTTAGCATGTGCAGGTACACACTTTGCACCCAAAGGGAAGGCCTTAGTTGAGTACATGTAATGATTTGAAATAGGTATGATTGGAAAATATCAGTTAATTTGAATATGAGCTATGGAAATTGATATGGACTTAACTAGCTTCTCTGTTTGAAACTCATGTGTTCCAGCTGTCTAAACTGAAAGATTTGTAAAACATATGGAGTGGTCCAGCTGAACTAGTTGCAGAAATGCCTTCACACACAAAGAAATCAAGCTTATGTACCCTTTGGTGCTACATTGACATCAGAAATCTGAACAAACCCCACCTCTTACCAGTTCCCAACTTCTGTTCTGAATTCTTTCCATTTTACTTCCCATACATACATTGGAGAATACATTAATCCTAAAAATATAGTGGAGTAGCAAAATATTTATCTAAATAATCCATTCTGGCAAATTCCTTACTCTGCATGGAACAAGGAACAGGAAAGAAAAGTTCAGTAATTACCCATTAGAAACATGAAACATAAGGCAAAATAAAAGTAAACACAAAAACAAATTACATTAAAAACACACATCACACACAGTAAATTGCTGGTCTCTGCTATTTGACACACACCTGCTTTGTTAATGAAGAGCTAAACAAGCATTATCATCACAGGATTTCAGGGTGGTAAGCCAAGAATGGAGAATAACATTTTGCTGATTTGACAAGTCTAATATTTTGAGAATATTTTTTTGCCTCAGAATATTTTACAAAAGGGTAAAATAACAGGATAATATACAATTTATTTTCCTACCTTTCTATGTACTTCATATGACTCCATGAATGTGAGAGGTTTTAATGTTTTGTTTCTTTTTGGATCACCTCTCTCTGAGCTTGCATTTTTGCTTGATTCAATCTGAAAGTGCAGTTTCCAAATTTAACAGGTAAATTTCCGGACAGAAGATCTTTCAAGTGATAAAGAAAATCCTTTATCACAGTGAATAACTGCGTAATCATTTTTTTAACCTTATATTTACAGTCATGAAGTACAGAGTAATCTAACAGTTTTTAAGGAATTATTTTTTAATAATATTCTGTAAAAAAACAGGCTTCTCAAATTTGGAATCCAACTATATCAGCTTAGATGTAATAACAACATAAAAACACATATTTATATAAGCCTTTGACTGGGAAATGAGAAGTCAGGAAGATTAATTTTTCTTATTATATTATTTATTATAATATAATCTTGGATTTAAACTGAGCTGCACCTACTTCTTTTGAGGATATTGAGGATAATTTCTGGGTGGGTACAGGAGAAAAATATTTTTTCATTAGACACTGTCTGTCTTGCTGCTAGTTATAGTAATGTCCTTCCACCACTCTATAGCATTTATTTTTTAAAACTTCTTTTGTCTATTCAAAAGGGATTATAATTAGCACTTATCTGTCATTTTGAAGACTAATTAGTTAGCCTTGCATTCTTATTATATTAAGAGTTGAAGGTCATGTCATACATCATTTCAAAAGTAAATGTCCCTCTGTTTTTAATACAGTCCTGAAATTTACCACTTTTACAGATATGGCATTTGGCATTAAAAATTTCAACAATGTTAGAACAAAATCCAGGTTTGAAAAAGTGTGTTGATTTTCTTATTTTGTAAGGAGGAATTTGATTTATTATACTCACTTTCTAAAATCACTGAAGAGGTTTATACTAACATATCTCAATTGCTTTTCTGGAGTTACTCCAGTATTTTTTGGAACAATCAAACATAGAACTTAGTTCAATTACCGTGTTTGTGAACATTTGCAAGGTTGTGTCCTCTTCTCCCTGTCCTACCAAATATAGAAGCAGGATCCTCCAGTGGCAATGAAGGGATTTTTTGTGGTGGAGGAAGATGGAGCTAGGAAAGGGTCTGGAGACCAGGCAGTCATGGCAGTGGGGAAAAGCAGAAGCATGGGAAGCAATTCCCAGGTCCCCTGAAAAAAGGCACACGGGGACAGAGCCAGAGGAGGGCTCAGGGTTACCCACAAGAGAGAGGTGGGAGACTGCAGGCTTTAGGTTTCACTTGTGGATGGCCCTGGGTATGACAGCTTTTTAGGGAAGAAGGTTGCAGTCCAAAGACGTTCCCTTCTGTTTTCATGACCCACACTACAGACGCTTCTAGTTCCTTTATGGCCTTGGCTGAAGAGTCCTGGCTGTTCAGGATCTCCTAGGTGATCCTTAGCCTAAAGGAAGCCCCAGGGTACCCTCTCCATGCTGCAGACAGACTGTTTAGTATGAAAAAACTCCACATCAGCCTGCAAAGGAATAGGTCACTTCTGTGTGTTTCTCTCTGGTTTGCAGGTCTGTGCTCAGAAGCTGCACCTGCAGTTGTTGTATGGGCTGCTAAGGGAAGAATTTACACTTGAAAGAAACTGGACATTTAAGAATCAGCTGCAAAGATTTCAGTGACCTTGATTGTTTTACTTATTACAGCTCCTATAACTGAACTATGAATATTTGTTAAAGATGAAATATTTTGCAGCAGAATTGTTTCATTTTTCAAAATAATTTAGAAATAAAAATTCATTTGTGTTCTGATTTGTATGTAGTCAGTGCTTTAGGTGTTACCTTTGGGTCTGTATCAGTATAGCTCAAGCAATATATTTAAATGGATACAGTATTTTTTTCCTGTGGTTTCTTGTTTCTGCAAGGCTCTCTGATGAATTTTAGTTTTAATGCTTCACTGTGCATTTTGCTACCAAGTTAACAAAACAACTGGGATTCTTTCCAGGTAAATCCACGTGCACCTGCACCATACTTGCCTTTAAGTAGCAATCTCAGAGGGAAGGGAGAAAATGTGAAAGATCTCAACAAACCAAGTGTTAAATCCAACTACATGTCAATGTGGTGAAACCCTGGAAGCCCTTCATAAGGAGGTTTGCATATCTTTCACTTCTGTCTTAATAAACTGACAAATATCTTGATTGGCTTGAGCAGAGCTTCTAGTAAGTATTCCAGAAAAATTCTCTGTGGTGGATGATCCATGTCTGGGGGTCAGCCACTTCTTTGATAGCTATAGCTACAGAGTTACCACTGAAGTTTATTAACTTGCTCTAAACTTACAGCTGAAGATGGGAAATAGGGCACACACCAAAGAATATCAGACTTATGTTTTTCACAAACTGAAATGTGGGGAAGTAGGAAGTGGAGGAAAATGAAAGATTGAATTTGGAGCACCTGGTGGGAAGCATGAGCTTATTCCAAACAATGAGGAAATTCTAACCCTTCTAATAGGCTACTACAGTGACTTGGAAATACATAAATAAATAAATAAATAAATAAATAAATAAATGAAAAAGCAACAGCACCCACTTTTCAACTTCATAAACGTTATTGCTCTCTACAACTACTTGAAAGATAGCAAGTCTCTGGAAGCACCCAGGAGTATACTCATTTGACGTAGCCTCACTATTCCCATACAAGTCCACATTTTTACTTGCAGTAAAAATCTAAAAAACAAGTAAATCTTTCTCAATCTCAGTTAGATCTCAGTTCAATCTCAAGATCAGCCTCAGGTCTTATACTGTTAACTTTCACATCCGGACTTCAGGCAAAACAAGAAACATTAGGTATAAGTGAAAAAGGACAACATTTTTTTTTACTGTGACTTGTACATAAAATTTTGGTTCCTACTTTTCCAAAAGCTGTGGCAAGGTGAATGACATGGGCCACCTCAGAAGCATGGAAGCTGAGCTAAAAAAAAAAAAAAAAAAAAAAAAAAAAAAAAAGCAGAATGCAAAGTTTTTTACTTGCTCTACTGAAAGGCTGAGAATGCTGTCAATATGCTGAGTCTACTTTTTCCCCATGTGATAAATTTGAACTAAATAGTTTTTGACATTTTTTAGGGCAAGTCAGAGTCAACGCAAACCAATCACCTGGTTTACACCTTAGGTACATCCAAGCAGGATAACCAGAGGACAACCATTAATCATCAAATCATCAACAAATTGCAAAGCAATCAGCATGCCAAGTCAAAGGTAAAATCAATTACAGTGACAATTAAAGTGGTAAGATATCAGACGTGAAAGCCTTGCAGTTAATAGATATTCTAATACAAAATAACAGAGCCTATAGACTTCAGAGTACTCCCCAGAAGAAAAAAAAAAACAAAAACTATGCATAGAAATTAACCTACTGAACTGACCTCCTCCATTGCAAAGAATAACTGTTAGTCAAAGCAATGACAATATTTAATATTACAAAGCTTGTAACAATCCCAGTTACTTTTGGTTATAATTATATTGCTATGAAGATGAGGAAACAAGAAATTAGCACTTTTCTCTAAAACAGATGATGAAAAGGCAAAGTGTGGATTTCATAGTGGTCAGAGTCAAAAGGAGTACAAACCATGCCTTCTACTCCTATTCCTGGAATGAAGCAAAATCTACCTAGACTTTTCTAATCTACTGGTATGTGCAGCTAATTGTGTTCTTCCATTTACATACTATATAGCATGCATGTTTTTTAACTTGGGTTGAAGATGTTCAAGATCTGAGTTCATATGTGAATTCCAGGTACAAAGAAAAGCAACACTCAGTAAGGAGAAAGAAGATCCTACCATGTGAGAGGGACATGAAAGTTCAGGTGAATGAAGAGAATTCAGGTATCAGCCTCCCAGCAAAAACTCAGACTGGTATAAATATACAGTGTCTGGTCTGCAAGATAAATTGTCACCTATCTGTCTGCCTGAGAACATGAAAGCAGATACCTCCTGAGAAGACCATGCAGACATCAGTAGAAACATTACTGCTGGACCTGGACTCCTAAATGTATTTCCTTAATTTAGAGTGGAACATCCTTCAGAGAGCTCCCTCAGGCACCTAGACTGCAAGCAGGACCTGTATTTCTGAAAACAACACCCCTAAATCAGTTTACATTTACATTTTTTCCAGTCACAGAAAAATGTCTTTCTGGCTCAGCTCATCAAGGATCTTTGGCACGGGGCCCACAGTTAACACAAGTGGAAAAGAGATTCCTTCTGTATGAATGTTGTATCTGGGTTCTACTTCTTATTTCATTCTTATGATCATTTGCCTTCAGTATTTCTCTATACTATGGATCAAAATTGCTAGGGTTACAGACTTGAAAATTTGTTGCAGGTATGCCCTACTTTGAATTTTCAACTGGACAAATTCACTTCATATCAGACAGCAGGTGGACAATGCATTCAAGCAAAAGGAATTAATGAATTAATGCACAAACTCACCTTCCTTGTCTACTAGAAATAAATCCCTGAATCAATCTTTTTTCCTTTAAAAACATTTATTCAAATAATAATAATAAATATTCATATGAAGATGCATTTGAAAAGCATCTGCCTGTAATAAAAAATGACAAAAACTAGCAAAGAAAATGTAAGAGTACAAAAATGCATTGCATGCAAACTTCTCTCATGCTCATACTTTCTGACAGGGAGTCAGCATAAGCAGGTCCATGCCTTTCAAACCTGTTTTTTTCCATAAAGTAATTATGAAATGGCATCCATTTATCACTATGAAAATGGATGTACTCAGTAATTGAATCCAATGTACAGAATAACTAACTACATACGTAAGTATACTTTAAAAGTGAAATGGGCTGAAGCCTAGCTTATCTTCACTGACAAGTTTCACCATGGGCCAAAGCTCATGTGCTTATTATTCATTTTTAAAGGGAAATTTTCTTAAATATATATTTATTTAACTCATTGCTGGAATTTCAGTTTAACAGTCCACAGAAAACAGTAGCAGTATATTGCTTTAGTATTATTGTAATTTTAACCATGAAATATGTTTCTTATTTTTTTATTTTTCTATCAAAAATGGAGCCATAATGAGCACCACTAACCATCTCAAACTGTAGGCACTGCAGTGACATATTTTTCTCTAGTTACAGATATTATATGTTTTTAATCAGCTGAGTTCAATAAATGTTTCACCACTTGGACCAAAAAAATGTTACTTTAATGGTTCTATCATGGAAAACATTTATCTGAGATAATCTATAATGTTTTAAAACATTTACAATTTAATATTAAAACCTTGAACTTCTGCAATTCATTTATCTCCAAATATTAATCAATTCATGTATTGATGACTAGTCAAAATTATCAGTGGTTACAAGACATTTAAGCTATTTTTCCAAACAGATATGGCCATCTTCTTCAGGTTGCAGGGTTACTTTTATTCCTAGATGAATGCCAAAGGTTGAAGCAGCCACACATGAGGCCTTGCACCTGGCTCAATAAATTGTAAAGGATTTGTCCTAGCTCTGCAGGATGTAAGTGTCCTTGTCTCCTCTCCTTTTTCATGCAGTCATACCTCTGTCTGTCTGTCTTTCTAACTGAATATTTTCTGGAGGCCAAATATACTTCCTTTGCATGCTAAGTCCTAGCATGCCAGGACCTAGGCCACCAGCCATCCTTCTCTGTTTTAGATATGCTTTATTTATTCATATTTTTGTAGTTTAATTCAATGGTTAACTTCTTCAAAATTATTTCTTCCCTGCACTCTTATCATTAGCCTTCAATAGCATTTTATGTACTGAAGTCATGAAAGCAAAATCACCCGCTCAACAAAACATGGAATACATCTTTGAAACAAACAAACAAACAAAAAATTACCTTAAGACTCAGGAAATTTGAATTTGGTTTCTTTAGTTTGCCACTAACTTACTGTGTGTCCTTGAGCTTTCTGTATTTCTAGATTCCATCTGCAAAATGACAAAAATAATAATTAAATACATTCTGTGCTCACATTGATACATTCTATATTATATACAAACACTATTGTCTTTCAACATTTTAAAGCCTTTATTACAGGCCTGTCTCTCAAGCTTTCAGTGTTAAAGCTAGGTTGTGTTAAACACAAAATGGTAAATTAGAACAAGGCTGCTCTTGTAAAGGGAAAACACAAATATGCTGGGTGAGACAAATCAAAATACAGAATTTTCTTTCTGCCCACTGGACTTCTGCAGGATAAACTGTTACTTGAAGCCTTGCTTTCTGGTACAACAAATTTCAGCATTTTTCCAAGTCAGAGCAAAAGACACCCCAGCTGTCAGACCCATGAAGGTCTGTTCCCAGTTACTTCCCAAGACAGCCACATCTGTGAGGGTCTGTCTGTTCTTCAGCACAGACAAGATCACTCCTCTGCTGTGGGGAACCTGTTTCCCCCATTGTCCATCACACCTGCATCTCCAGGGACATCCTCCAGTAGTGCACATTCAGGCTTTGTCTAGCAATGAAGAGTAGAGCCCCCAGACAAAGTATTTGGTCCAAACAGCAGGCAACCACCAGAATAGTTGTTAGGTTCTTCTCTGCTTCTTTTTACCTGCAAATTACTGGCACATCAATCAAGCAAGATGACAATAGACACACCTATATGCTCTGGCAGTCCTCCTACCCCAGGTTTGTAAGGTCCTTTGCATTATAGGGAACTGCTAGACCCTTTACAGGTCTCTTATATACACCTGTCCACAGACAACATTGTCCTTGTGCTGCAGGCTGGAGACCCTGTAGTTCTAAAACTAAGTTGCTTGTTTTCATCTTGCACCTTCATTACTCTAAAAATGAAAGCTCTTTGAATCACTTATTTCTTAGCTGGACCATGCAGGTTCTATGACAATACCCCAGAGACCAGCTTGCCAAATAAAAATAAATTGTGCTGCCATAAGTGTTATGAAAAACCTACTACCCAGCAGAATATCTCCTCATTATAATGAAAAATATCAGTTGCATTATGGCTTGATTTTTTTCTGTCTGAATGATAAAGGCTCAGCAGACTGATTGCTTCCTGTATAGCAAAAAGGTCATTCTATAAACTGAAAGTTGAGAGTATTGGACAAGCTAGGACTACATGGGATTTTGTTTAGCTGGAAATATTAAATAAATGCATAATGACCCAGAAGCAGTTTCAGAATTTTTACAGCAATTCCAAAGGAGCAGATACCATTAAATTATTCTATACATTTCCAAGGAATTGCGTGATGATGCTGTAGACATCACAGAGACAGCAGCAGAGGAAAAAATAAAAAAATACAGTTAAAAGTATTAGAGAGGAGATCTCAGTCTAGGACCTCTGGAGACTACAGGTCTGACAAGCATTTGTTGATGATTCAATAGTGCTTGAATTAAAAGACAGAATAAAAAGAGGGTAGGGAGGGGCAGGGAAGGGAGAAGTTAGAACATATAAATAATTTATAGGCTCCAACATGACTGAAATCAATTTGTACCTATTATGTTGAAATAAGACAATAGAAGAATGTTATGCTCCACAGTATGGTCATTAAAAACCAAAAGGCATAGAAAATCCCACCAAAACTTGATGAAATAATGCAACAGGTGCCTAGAAAATTTATTGAAGATCAACAACACTGTCTGTGAAACAGTTTAAACTGCAGAGGTGGCAGAAGAGCTATTCAGCAGCTAAAAAGTTCAGAAAGCCCAGTGAGATACTCACCCTGAAAAAAATGTCCATCCAGCAGAAACTGTTATATGTTGATATAGATAAAGACATATGTTTTCACTTTAGGTTGCAGTTTAATGTTGGAACAACATGACCTCATTTTAAATAAGCTAGCTCAGGTATTGGAAGCAGTATAAATGCTATGCTATGCTATGCTGCAGTATTTATTCTGCAAAGGCAATTAGAGCTCTCTCAGCTTGTATGGCTAGCTTCCTTCTAATGAGTTTGCTTGCTACTTGCTTATCAAAGCAATTTAACTCACTGAAAGCTATTTCCAATATCTCTCCAGTCTTTAAAAGGTACATGAACACAGATGTTACAATAATGTAAGATCAAAACAAACATTATTGAGACCATACTGCCAGTTTCCTCTCTGATAAGGAAAAGAATACTGAACAAATTCTACTGAGATAGCTCAAATAAGAAAAAAGTCTGAAAAACAGACATGAGGGCAATGTCAGCAACCCATATAAGCAGTAGTCTTAAGGGCTGGAAATTACAGGGGCAAATCAGTGGCTTAGTTGCATTCTTCTAGAAATATTTCCTGAAAAACCAGTCTTTGGCCCGATTTCATGTCTGACAACTAATCCTCACAACACAGGTTAACTTGTAGCTTTACTACCTCGACTAAGTCTGGAGTAGACTTAAAATGGAAAGTAACTTCCCACTGAACATATTCAGAAGTTGAGGCACCACTTCTTCCTTTACCCTCACATCAAAACACAGCAAGAGAAACCCCTCCTTCCTTATTCTTAGGTCCCTAGTCCATATAGTAGCTCTGTTAATTGAATCTCTTTTTATATGACAGTATTATAGAATGGCTGAGGTTGGAAGGGAACTCTGGAGGTCATCTTGTCCAATCCTCCTGCTCAAGCTCATGTGTTAGATCTATCTCTTCCTTAATACACAATATCAAGACAGCTACTTTGTAGATGTTTCATTTGTCAAAGGCTTATATTTATCAAACCTGTTGTAGTCTGGTTCACTTTTCAGACTCCTTTATGTTTACCTTCTAGTGAGTTTAAGCATCTTTTTACTTGATTGTTATCAAATAATTTGTTCTTCAGGATAAAGTTAAAAAAAAAAAATCAACTGCCTTTAAGAGTCTTGCAATTTTATATCTTAACTAGACCTTTAAACAAATCCCCCTTTAATTATATTATTTTCTGTAGTGGTGGGAAATCTACTCTGCTATAGCAAAAATCGAATCATCTGTTGCAGCTCAATTTTGACTTGTAATGAAATTCTCTACTACTGCTGAAAGTGGCATCTTCCAAAACATCTTTTAAGATTTTGTCCATGACAAATGTTCTTGGAACTGCATGCATGGTAAGGTTTATATCGATGACAAGAACAAGTAAATAGAAGAAAGGATCAACACAAATTTCACCTATTGCCTTCAATGTTTCCAGGAGAGACAAATCTGTTCATTGATTATTTCAGAAGCAACTGTCCTAGTCATCCACTTCAAGAGCCCTTTACTGGGAATGCATTCAGATAAGGAACCTACTTCATAAAAGCAAGACTACATATTCAGCCTACCAGGCTAAAATGGATGAGGCGAATCAATCAATGTCGACACATTTTTGTAACCATTGATGATAACCAGGACTCTAGCACACCTAGCTGAAATATGGCAATTAGGTGAATTAGTCAGAGTGCATCCCTACTATGTGTTGTATGCCAATCTCAAATAAAAAATAAAAAAATAATAAAATAAAATAAAATAAAATAAAATAAAATAAAATAAAATAAAATAAAATAAAACAGCCTTCACCATCTTTATTGACACTTTCACCAAAGTCAGTCTCAGTATTATGTTACTACCATTGTGAGATTGCTATATCAGAGTCTCTAGCGGAGAGAGTCTATGAGAGTGCTATATCTAGAGTCTGAGGAGAGGAGAAGGAGAGGAGAGGAGAGGAGAGGAG
>CM021767.1:92206777-92280205 GCA_011076525.1 Nettapus auritus
GGAGAGGAGAGGAGAGGAGAGGAGAGGAGAGGAGAGGAGAGGAGAGGAGAGGAATAAAAATAAATAAAAGGGGAATAAAGGAAAGTGAGGACTAGAAAAAGAGAGGATCAATGAAATAGAGATGGAGAAAACAGGAAAGGAAATGGAAAGCAAAGAACAGAAAGGAGCAAGAGGGAGACAAGAAAGAAGATGTAATTATTCCACTTACTCCAATTAATCCAAATGATTTAAAAGTTATAAAGAATTATATGATATCCTTTATGAGTGATATTAACTGACAAGTCAACTCTGATCCTGCAGATTTTTAAGGGTAAAATCCAATATAACTCTTTAAGGAGAAGCAAACTAAAATAGCCTACAGGTTGATAGAACTAGTATTTCATTCTTGTGAAAGCTAAATAAATTTGGCTCGTGCATTGGAAAAATGAAAACAAAGGCATTTGTTTGAATAATTATGTCTGTAAAACTAATGCAATTTTGCAAATCCACATCAGTAAAAAGATATTATTCCCTAAAACCTAGCTGCAATATAACACAAAAATGTTATTATTGTATCGAAGTGAGTCAACAGGAGAAATACAGTCTCACTTGAGTTTTTATTATTTATATTATTTCTATTAAATTGGCTGCCTAGATAGTTGAAGTAAAATTCATGCCAGCATGGGAGCATTAATGCCTCTAATCTGAACAGAAGAAATCTTGAAACTTTAGTCTGAATGAAAGGTAGCAATATCCATTTAATTCAAAGGCCTTTTTTTTTTGTCATTTGTTTTTGGTTGGTCTTAACCTATTAGATATCCTTTAAAATTGTTTTATGCGGAAAGAAAAAACTTTGTGGAAGGTAATCAGCTTGTAAACTGTTTGCTGAAGAATATCATAAACTGGTCCTGCTGACTACATATTATTGCACTATTTGGTGTTTGAAATCATGTAAGATGACAGTTTATAACTAAAGAAGGTATGGTCTTCTTACCAATCATATGCTGCCATAATCCAATTTACTGGAGTAAAATCCATTTTACAGGGATACAAAGAATATATAGGCTGATACACTGATAACATATAAAACCCCCTAATACAAAATACACTTCTCAAATCAATTTGCCAGTTCAAGTTTATTGCTTACTAGTATTCTCTTTACATTTTTCTGTGAGACACTATGTAAACTGAAAAAATAGTTTATTTTATAGTGTTTGTGAGAAGCAAAATCTAGAATACCCAAACAGGAGACAAGCCAAGTATATTTTAAAATGTGAGCATATTCACTAGTAGCAAAGATTATGATCAGACATGGTATTGAAAGAATAGGGATTTCTAATCTCTGAAATACGGTTTAGTTGTGCTCGCTGTGGACTAGAACCTGCAAGGCATTGTATTGAATATCAGATACTATTCTATTCTATTCTAAATAATAGGCACATGTTTATCTATTTATTTTATGTCAGCTTTCCAGAACAAACTGCTTCACAGCACTTTAACAAGATATGGTTCCCTGTTGGAAGAAAGTTTTTCAACAGATTGTCAACATTACAGTTCTGGGAAAGAGGAGAAGTGCAGATGCTGGTATAGCAGTAGTCCAAGAAAATTATTTGCAGTAAATATCTGTGTGTGTGTGTGTGTGTCTGCAAGTGCGCTTGTGTTAAACTCCTTATGTTTGTCTAGCTGCACTTTATTATATAAAAATTATTCACATGGCCATATCCAAATGGAAAAGAAATGCCTTTGCACCTGGTGAGATACATGCTCTTGAACTTTATATATAAAGTCAGTCTAAATTGGAACAGAGATGTCTCTACACTACAGTCCCTGTTGTGCTTGAACAAGCCTGAAAACAGTGAGCTCAAATAGACTTCATAGTGTAGCCACAGTGTTACTGCTACATGGTAATTAGTTTAGTGCAACTTTCACTTCAGTGTTTCCTCAGTTACCTTGATGCTTGAGGTAGCCACGTTATCTCCACCACAAGCTGAAATCACTGCTATAGCAGTGAGAGACGAATGGGATGGTTGTTCAGTCCTCTGTAAGGATTTAAGAACAGTTCTGGCATCAGTCATTGGTAGGTTATGTGATTAAAGGATAGCCACCATCAACATTATGGCCTGGCAAAGAACAGAGGAGCTACAACAAGCAGAGAAACTTAGTGACCTGAGCAGTGCAAACTGAAGCACACAGGGGCAGCTGTGCCTAAAGATATCAGAGAAGGATTAATCTACTGTGGGTGGAAAACCCACTGGGAGAAGTTTGTGAGACTTTCTTCCAGGAGAAGGTTTCTCCCATGAACACCATGGGATTGTTGCTTAATGTGATATAGGACTTCTAGCGTGATGAAGGGGAGTTTGGGACAGAGAATAGAGAAGTTTGGAGAATGGGTAAACCTTACTATGGGATGTTAAGGAGAAGAGCCAAAAGGGGAGAAAAGAAAGGATCAAAGTCAACCACAGAAGAAAAGAAAGAGAAAAGGGAATAAAGAGAACAAAAAGGGTCGGTTGTACACAGTTTATTAGTCTGTACACTTGTTTGTCCAAATTCTGTACCTGATCACTGTGATGTCCTGCCATCTTACTCTTGGAGCACTTGTATGTCCAGGTGCCAGCAACTGGGTGATTAGAGATATGGGGCCAGCTACTGAGTAGATTGAGTGGCTAAGGCCAGCAATTGCAGAGATGCATTTAAAGTGCATGTGTATGTAGATATTTATGTATGTGTACACTCCACTAGTGGACTTCAAACCTGAAAAGAAGAGACGAACATGATCAGGCCATCCATGCTGTTCATGCTTGTGCAAGAGCTATATCTTTATGCGTGATGTTGATGAGCATCTATCTGTGCTGACCTCTGTGGCTGCCTCTCTATTTGCATGTGTGTCAGTAACATGCAATGAGCTGCTGGCTGAACCAGGGCACAGGGAGACACAGCAGCCCCACAAACATGGAGCTAGCAGATGGAGCAACCTCTGAGTCACTTCGGCTATCTTCTGCTGAACTCCAGAGTGCCCCTTGTGAATTTCTTGGCATCTGGCCACCAAGATGACCACCCAGATCATCCTACTCAGAATTACTGTAACCCTTCTGACTGCAGGACAGATAAGTCACATCTTGAAGGAGCATATCCCCATAGTCATCTCAGTCAGTGATTTCTAACATTAAATCTTAAATGACTATGGTTGAATAACTGAAATTGCTATAGAAAAGTTTGTAGAAATATTTTTGGGGAGGATTATTTTAGCTCTCAAGGAGAAAATCCTACTAGACAGTCAAGTCCATCTGCCTTCAAATGCAGCATACTAGTGCTGACCAGGAGACAGATCAAACATTAAACTAATAACTTGCTCTTAGCCAAAATGCAGTAAAAATATGTATGTATTTACATTTAGTTTCCTTATTAGAGGAACTGCTGTCCAGTTCTAATCAAATAAAACAGACCTTTCAACTTAATTTTGTCTTCTGTGAACTTCTCCTGTTTGCTTGTTTGTTAAAAAAATGAAACAAAACAAAACCAAACCAAAACAAAACAAAACAAAAAACAGATTAAATGTGGATCCTGACCTTACAATTTTTTTTTTTTTTTAAACAAGTAACCTTGACACCTATTTGTGGAACTGCACTTAAAAAAGATTCTGAAAGTAAAAGATACTCTGGGCTATAAAAACACATTGCTGTTTTAAGTATTGTGTTGTGACATTCCTATGCTATTGCCAAGGCCATGCATTAAGCCACAAGTCTGTCCACACAAATATAGTCCACCTCTTTCCATTTTTCTTCTTTATAAATATCATATACCTGATAAAGTATACCTTGCAGGTATCCATTTTGAATCAGACTGCATCTAGCCTATGTAACCACAACCATAATTTATTGTATTCCTTTTCCTTTTGTATCCAAGCCATTAATTAATTCTTAACTCTCCCTCAAATTAATTTCCTTCCTGTTTCTGAACCATCAGCTCTGCTCCCTTCACAGGCAGATCCTTCAGAAAATTGCTCTCATAATGGCCACTTAACTTTGCTCATCTTTTTCCCCTTCACTACCCTCATCAACCTTGTTTCCTTCTTTATCCCTTAGATCTATCCTCTTCTCTTTGCAAGCCAAAGGTACTCAGTGTTATCCTTTTTGCCCAGTTTTCACTTTGGCCATACTTGGATGTTTAGAATTTTTTCTATCACTTGTCTTCCTCTTCCACACTCTTTTTACCCTATCCCTTAAAGACTCCCTCACATTTCTTCCTATGTGCTTTTTCTCTGTGCTGCATCTATTCCGTCTCTAGTTCGGTTACTGCCTCAAAAAAAAACTCTGATTTTTTACTTATTTTAAACTAATGATAATCTATTGCACTGTTTCAGAATACTAGATTTGCCTAGTATTTCCAACAATGTGACACTTGTGACACTTGCATGCACGGTTACACGGTTCAATTTGAGTAGAAAAGCCAAAGATTTATCTCCTCTGGGATAAGCCTTTCACAATGTTAGGTTAGTTTTGTGGGATGTGGATTCCAGGCTACATAAACCTGAGACTCACAAAGTCACATTTTAAGGGGAATCATCTAATGGAAATGTAGATGTTTCCATGACTATGTCTATCAAAGAAAGACCAGGCTGACTTTATGCCTGCCTGTGTTAAAACTTCCAGTGATTCTCAGTGGAGAGTATCTTAAAGAGAAATCAACCCCTAAACTTATTTTCCATGTCATGGAAGAAGGGAGGCAGTGATGTTGAGAAAAATGGATTCCCTTTGATAGTCTTCACAGGAACATACTTCATTTACTGATGATATGAGATCATCAGAACAAGTCTGAGGAGCAGCTGAGAGAACTGGGCTTGTTTAGCCTAGAGAAAAGGAGGCTCAGAGGAGACCTTAACATGCTATACAGCTACCTCAAAGGGGACTGTCACCAGGTGGGGGGTCAGTCTCTTCTCCCAAGCAACAAGTGATAGGACAAGAGGAAATAGCCTCAGGTTGCACCAGGGGTGGTTTAGATTGGAAATTAAGAGAAATTTATTCTCAGTAAGAGTAGTGAAGCATTGGAACAGGTTGCCCAGGGAAGGGTCACCATCTCTGGAGGTATTTAAAAGAGGTGTAGATGTGGTGCTTAGGGACATGGTTTAGTCATAGACTTGGCAGTGCCAGGTTAATGGTTGGACTTGATGATCTTAGAGGTTTTTTTCCAGCCTAAATGATTCTATGATTCTATTCTATGATCTGTTTCTTCACCAGAAGTTTTACATCGAATACTTTAATGAGATACTTAAATCATGTGAGGTCAATCCCATTAGTCCCTATGTCAGTTGTATAAATGAACATACGTTAATCTACCAAAACCAGAGTCTGTCTGTAAGGTCTGATAACAATCTGGAACCTGGTTAGTTACATTTTAAGCTTGCCTGTACCAAATAAGATGATTTGTTTCCCTAATCACAAATTTATCTCCCAAGAATCACCAACTCTTGGACTGAAGAAAAGAACGATTCTAATCTTTCTTCAATCTCTTTGGCTTCTTCCTTCTTTCTGGACATCTGACAGAAATATTTTCTCTACCATAGATTCTACTGGGCCAGAGATGTTCTGTACATTTTTTATGAGTTAAGACAAAAGCAACTAAATTACTATTCCTTCCAAGACAGAATTTCTAACCAAAGTTTCTTCTGAACAACACTGACCCACTAAAGAAATGTCCTGAAGCACTCTTACTGAGAAAGAAATAGTCCTACAAAACTGCAGAGAAAACCCTTAAACCCTTTCCAACTTATTTTACAATTTAAATAAAAATAGCGAGAAATCATACTAAAATACAAATATTGCAGTGACCAACGGGACCAGATATAGAACAGTGATAATCCCATCATTTCTCCTAATTCATTCACTCTTCTGCCCACTTGCTGGCTCTGGTTTCAGTATATCTTGGACATCCACATTGGTGTTAATCTGCTTGCCATTACTGAAGAATTAGTATCATTTGAGTCTGTGACTGTTCTCTAGTTTTCTCTGGCAAAAGCAGGATGTCCACTTTCTCTCTGAGAAAGTCAGACAGGATGGAGGCACAGATTTATTGCTGATTTTTCCTGGGGAAGCATCACTCCTTATTCCACTGGTAGCAACACACCATTCACCTGTGAGTATCATTCAGTGTAGTGTCTTTCTTTGTGCATTGCTTAGGATTTAACTATGTTCTATCTCTACTCAGAACTTAATTTCAGGCTTTATTCCCAATGTCTGTCCATTTAATGAGCATTCACTTTCTTATATCACTTGCAATTGCAGAGAAACTATAATTTAAAGTGGTTCCAACTACAGTTTAGTTTTCTCTGGTTATCAAGCCATGTTCTTTCAGGTACAAATGATAATATTCTAAAAATACTATTTTTATTAACTGCTGAAACTTGATCAGCTGGCAGTTTTACTTCAGCTCTTCTCCATAGCTAACAATACCAAAAGTACAGTTTGACTGGTACATTGCCACTATTCAACTTGAAAGCATAGGACTGTGTTTTAAAACAATCTTATTATGGCCTTTGTTCTTTTGGCTGGATTTTAATTTTAGTTCTCATTAAAGATAAAGTTTCTCTGAATAAAAATGGTGATGAGTCAGGGCAGACCTAGCTTTGACATGTCTTTATGCCTAGACTGGCATAAAGAACAGCTAACAGTGGTGACAGTGATGGGAGGTATTTCAAAGTCTGGAGGAGGCTTTTCTAACAGAACAGCAATTGAGTCTGCACTCCTTGCTTCTCACTTCTTATTTACTGTCTCTTTTGTTACTCTATGACTGAGACACAGTAAAAGGATTTCATTTAATGCATGGTACATTTTTAGAGATGAGTTTTGAAACTCTTTCTCTCTTTTCCATTTCTTTGCTCCTGACATATATCTGAACAGTGATCCAAATCTGAAAACTGGTTAATTTTATCCCAGCTGTTATAACTCGATAATTGACAGAAGGCTGATGCTTGTAACTGCACTACAATTAAAAGCACTGCTTTGTAAAGAGCTTTCTCCTAAGAAAATAAAGTTAGTTGCCTAATTAATTTTATCAATGACACCATGACATCATATTTTTGCTTTGAAGTCAGCATACAAAATTTGCTTCAGGGAGAGCTGGGAGACTTGTTAGTGTTAGAAAGCACTTTTCTTCAAAATAGCATTTACAATCCCTCTATTTACAGACTTCCCTATCACTACGCTGCACTGACCAATTCTCAAGGGGAAGGTTTTCATATCCTTTCTCATCACAAAGACTGCCAATTTTTTTCTTCTTCTAGTCAATACCTTCTCTTCCTCTCCATGTGCCTAAAAGTGTCTTAAGCATCTGTGTTGGCTGGTCTTGCTTCATCCTGACATCACCAATAATCTTGCCATGTAGCCCTCTGCACACTTTGAATTTCTGCCTATACCATATATCAGTTCCAAAGTATATTTTAGTAACTGCTTCTGAAGACCATATATAAGGGAATATTATAGTGCACAATCCTCCCCAGGATGAGTCAATTCTCACTGATCCAGAGAAACGAATGAAATACAACCTCATTCAATAGATGTAGCCTTGTCTGCTTAGAATGAATAAGATCATCAAACTCAAAGTACAGGCTTAACACTGAAAAAGTTACAGACCTAGTCCAAAGTCCATCAACTTAGGCTAAGCTCTTGTCTGATTTCAATGAGTTTTGACGCACCCACTGGCAAATTAGGACCTTCTGCAAGTCCAGCCTGAAAGAAAAAGAGCATTTTCTTGTCAATCTTATACAAAGTTATTCAGCATAAAGATTTCAAGCAAGCACCTCTGATTTCTTGGCAGCAAGCCTGAATATTTCCAGTCATAGTTACAAAATTGTTCTGGATTTATTCCATGATTACTCTTTTACGAATATGTTTGTCACTTCTGCTCAAGACCACCCCTCTTCCAATTACCTCAAATCTAAATAGGATATGCCTGTTTTTTAATAAGCCTTCAGCCATTGCAACACTCTTATGCCTTATTTACATCAGGACACATTAATCATCAGCAGATAAATCAAGGTAAAGATTATCTCTACAATTAGTCTTCTCTGTGATGTGAAAATGGTGATGTGTATTTCCTTCTATATTCAAATACAAATTTTATTTTGCCAACTGTGGACAAACAATATCACTAACAAGAATTGAATTATTGTGCATTATGAGAGCAATCTAAAGGGAAAAAATGATATTCACATTCAATCTTTTAAATCTATTTTATGTTTCCAGATATAAAATGCAGTTTCATTCTGAAAATAATTTTTAGCAAATAATTTATGTGGCTTCAACATCAATTCACAGCAATACCATAGTTAATCTCTAATATTTCTTAAATGGAATTTTACAAATATTCTGAATATATTCTCTCTAACTTTTGATACACCAGCAAACAAATACCCTGTAGAATATATATTAAATATATATATATATTAAAGCACTCACACTTCCTATGATATGAGAAAGCACAGTAAGATCTTCTATATCTTATTCAATAAAACCTTTATGGATTTCAGAAGGTATTTTAGGAAATTACATCTCTATAGAAACTAGTAATCGGGAAGTTATACTATTTCTGTTACTTTGTACATCTCAGAACTTAAAGACTGTCCTAGGTAGTTTGAAAAGCACAATGTCTTGATATTTTTTTGTACCTTTTGTCCTTTTGTTAAACAGAAAAAAGCCCTGGGGGACATTATGTCATCTTTCACTGTTCACAGGCTTGGGATACAAATGTTTCTAGTCCAATTTTATTTACTGTACTCTCTTAACTTTTGCTATTTCTTTGGGAACAGGCAGATTGAAAATATCTAAAGCAATGGCAAAGATTCCATAAGTATAGTGCTACTTTCACAGTTTTACCAAGTGCTCTGTCCTAAGGTAAGCAGACAGACAATTTCTACATCTCCTTTCATCCCCAGACACATTCGGGTCCTTTCACAATAATATCTGCCCAGGGCTATTGATCAAAGTTATCAGACTGTTGAGTCTAATACTTACACATTTATAACTCATACTTTCAGAGTATATGCTCAATAGGTCACATCAGTCTGTGATGTAACTTCACAGAAACCAATATTTGCACCAGTAGTGATATGGAAACAATTTCTCAGGGTTGGTACAAGCTGCACATCACCTGTTTTCATCTGCTGTTCTCATGTAAAGCATGCTGCAGCACTGAGTTGCCATATTGCCAGTAAGATATATCTACAGTATCTCTTAATTCCTTTTTCAGATTCCTGTCTCAGATGTTTAATTCATTAACATTCTTATTTCCATCTCTTTTTATGCCATGTTTTTTATGACAGCACTACTTCTCTCAGTGTACCACTACACTTACAGCATACTGAAAACCAACACCAAGCCACAAGAAGCCAGAAAATTTTCCTCTAGTGTTAACTTCTGGTGTCAATGTAAGTATACATATGTTCATGCATTATTGTCATGTGGCAGTATATATGAAGGCATACCAAAGAAGTTACTTAAGCCCAGATCCTACCTTAAATTTAAATTTTAAAAATGCTTTATGCAAATACATTTTTGTGTTTCCTCATTAAAGACAATATATTTTTTTTCCTTTCTGTATAATTTAAAAATTAAATTGTTAAACAACCTGACTGTATCTGCACTTCTACTACTTAAAAAGTGAACATACGCATTCAGAAAATCAAGGTATACAAGAGTACATTAAAAATGAGGAATTTTTATTTCACTTTACATGGAATAACATTTCATATGTTTTGCTTTGAGTTTGTGATCAAACCTGTTTGAGTCTTATTAGCATATTTTCATGTCATATTTTGCCAGATTTCAGGAAGACTATGCATAGACTAAACCTGTCAGACCTTTCAGTATAGATAGCAGAGCTGTCTTGATAGCTGAAATCTGCTAATTTACAAGTGGTTTTAGATTTTCTTATGAGTATTTCACACAATGATATTATTCATCAAATAAAAATTCGAAGTCTGATTATACAGGACACATGCCTCAAGAAGGACCCAACATTTATTCCTATCCTTCAAGTATCAGAAATATGGTGTGCTGTCAACCAGCCCCTGTGCTCATTTGGAAACAAGACCCCTGGAAGCAATCTGCAACATGGACAGATTCAGCAGAGACTTCTGTAAACAAAGCTGAAGGTTTAAGATCTTTTTAGAACAAATTTGACTTTCAAATTCTCTCAGGAAACAGATCACACCACAGTAATACATAAGCAACTTTAACTGTGGCAGCTATATGTTTAAATTTTATGAAGTAACATTACATAAGGCATTACTTTCAATTGCATAATGTAGTTCAAAGCTTGACTGTGTACCTTTTTCACATACAAAAATTATTTTTTTCAAGCAAAGGGATTTCGATCCTTTATTTTTTTCTTTATATTTATGCCACATTTATTTTTCTCTAGTAACTAAGTTTCTTCAACATAAGCACAAAACTTTTCTATAATCCCTTCAAAACTTGCCTCTCAAATTTTAGTAGTCACTCACACTAAGTAAACAGCAGTTGAAATGCCATCTCTTAAAAAAATGAATAGAAAGTGTTAGTGTCCCTGCTATGACATTTTTCCGCAAATTATTTCTAAATCATTCACAAAAGGGCAAATTGTTTATTACATGTTGAAAATTCTTCTGTCTCATTTAAGATAAGATGTAGACATTTATATGACAACTTACATATCAACTATTATTTTATACTTAATGTTTCAGCTGCAGCAGATGATATCAAAAGACTATTTCAACTACGAAAAGCAAGAGATATTGACACTAGTATTTACTTTTACCAGTTTCATAAGATACATTATAAGTAAATATCTTACATACAATAACTAACCAACTACTAAAAAAAATAGATTTGCATGGTGATTAAATCACATGTAAAGAAAATTATCTATGCTGTGAATTAGCCTCAGGCCAGGGTCACAACCCAGTTTAGCATGCTGTCCATGTATGGACTGTACTTTTTTTTCCCCACAGTTTCTACTTTTAAAGAAAACTCATCATGAAAGTTTAAAAACAATATGTTTTAGATTTGAGCAGAGATTGCTCCCTTTTCACAAGTAAATTGAATAACTGAACCTGAGGCCGAAGAAAAGGTCATTTACTAAGGTGCGATTTCCAAGTAGAGAAGCTGTCTTCCTTGTCCTTCCCTCTCTCCACCTGGAGCCATGCTCTCGCTGAGCTTTTGGCCCAGCAGTAGAAATCATTTGACCCTGCACTTAAATAGTACAACCAAAAAAGTGAACAGTCTTCTGAATAGCCTCACTCTGAGATATGATAAGCAACAGCACTAGTGCTGGGAGAGATGGGAGCATGTGACCTATTGGAAGAGCAGAGAAGCACTGTCCTCTTTCAGCTACTGCATCCATCACCCTGCCTAGCACCTTCCATCCATTCAGAGTGAAGCAACATGAAAGAAGTAACTGTGAGACAGAGGAGAATATGTGGAAAATAAGTGTTTTGGCTTCTCTCTAATTGAGAGGCATCAACTATGTGAACACAGGTAAATACTCTCCTGAGAATATTTTCATGCCCTGTTTAATGGCAGATAGATAGACAGTGATGGTGCTGTCAGCTTCACCCAATGAGATGCTGCTGCTTTAGAGTTTACTGGAGTTGGTTCTTTGTGAGAATTTACATGAGACTGTTGGCTGTAAAATAGCAACCCCCTGCTAACACCTTAAAAAACAACAATGTTGGCAAAGAAGTCTGTCATATATAGTGGGTTAGCAGCTCCATTTTAATAGGGATAAAGACAGACCTAATTTTGCCACACACTTCTGAGAAATATTTGGCAAGGACAACTTGATTAATCCCATTATAGCTGTAAGGGTCCAGTTCTGAAGTGAATTTACACAAACTGTGATATCTAATGAGCAAATGATAGCTGTTCTTCAGTATGATGCTTTGGTGATAACTATGTCTGGAAATACTTCTGTAGATGTAAATATTAAGAAGCTGTCAGGACAGGATCTATATCTGTAATATGCAATCTTGATATGTAAGTTAGCATAATTTCTGCTCAGACAAAGAACTTGTTTAAGAAGGCCTACCTTTTTTCTTTTCCAAAGTTGTCTGTATTTTTGGTGTCCTTCTGAGTTGGTCTCTGACAGAAAACAAAATTACACTACTCAGAAAATAATTCTATGTACAGCATTATGTAATTGTTCATCCTGCATTAGGCTACATTGCCTTTCACACTCACACATCAAGTTTAGCTACAAATCCAACCTACTTTCTCTAATACAGCAGAAGATTTATTTTGCCACCTGTTTTTGTGTTCAGCACCTTCATTTGCAAAAGCAATGAGCTGCAGAGTAACTGATTGCTTTAAGTAATACAGGGACAGAAATGGAATTTTCCATTAAGACTTTAATTGTTCATTTGTACAAGACATAAGCTAGTGAATTGCAAAATAAAAACCTCAGGGATTATTGACCATAAGACTGATACTGAATTCTAAAGCTTGGACTTGAGGTCTAAAACTTCATAATATAAATAGGTTCTTTCAGATTCAGTAAACAATTTGAGTATTATCAAACCAAGAATACTGCCCTGATGAGGAAAGTGTAAAATGTGACCAGCCTGAAGATTCATTGCTCTCTATGCCTTTTCAAGCAGACTTTAGTATTTTAATGCTTTATTGCAGGATTGCTTCCCAAAGGAATATATACCTACAGTGCAGTGATAGTAATCACTCATCAGCAGACTATCTATTCTGCATCCAACATTTTTAGTAACACAGATTAATCTGCGTTAGCATTACTTAACTTAGAGAAAATTGTCCAGGAGGACAGCAGGTCAGAGCATCAGGAATATTATTTTAAGGGCTACAGGAACTGTAACAGTTTGTGCAAATATGTCCTCACTTAAATGTCTATTCAGAAGTCTGCACATTTAAGTCAGCTGTAATTTCTACTCAGTTTTACACTAATTATTGACATGCTGGCTGTGTAACTTTGATTTATTATCTTGTTTTTCAAAAGCAAGGACTCTAGAAGCTCCCGGTACTGTTAATCCTGGGAGATGCTCAGGTAGAAAACTGGATTCAGGAAAAATTCTGGGAAGTATTTATGATACAGAGTTAGTAAAACATTGAAATTGATACAGAAAATAGGTAGTAATCTATGCCTATCAGAGCTTACTGTATCACTAATGCTCCATTCAATGGTAGGATATGAATTGAAGTATTTGCTTATGACTCACCATCCACAATTAACATATTAATTGGTTCACTTCACAAAACAGATTTAGTGCAAACAGACAAGATCTTATTTGGAACCCTCTTCTCTAGGTGCACAGCAAATATATTTCATCACCTCCTGGGAGCGGAAAACATGATGATCTAAACAAGTGTTTTTGCTTCGGGCAATTTTAAAACACACCTGTGATGAGGACATACAGTTAAGGTGAGTAGATTAAATCCAATCCAAAATAAAGCCTCTTAATAGGGCTGATGTAGGACTATCTTAATGAAGATGCACATAGTCTTATCAGGATAGTGTAGCCCATACTTCACAGAATGCAGCAGCCCCTGGATTACTATCTAAATATAATTCCAAAATATTTTTTGTTACAATCATTGATAAGGACCTAATAAGTGCTTACACACTATTTTAGGAGAAACCTGTATGGGATTTCTAAGCCTAATCCAATACCAAAATGAACTCAGTAGACATCTTGCCATCTGAGTTTTCATCTAATTAAGGTTAATTCATAATTAAAATGAATGTCCTTTTTCCACAGTAGTGCAATACTGAACCAGTAAAATCAATGCAACAGACAGGAAATTAAATTTCACTGGAGGGAAAAATAAAAAAATAAAATAAAAAAATAAAAAGCTATGACTTTCAGACCTACATATTTGAATTGTCATTTATGTGTGCATATTCATAATCCCTAAATCAAGCACTTTTCAAAATATTGTTTGGGAATTACATTAGGTAATAAAGTATGAACCAAAATACAGACCTGTACATAAAATTAATCAGTGAACTTACGAAACAGGAGATTTTCAGACACATTAGGCAAGGATTCACTGTATAAAGGAACTTCTAAGTTCAGCCCTATGAAATGTATCCCATCCCTCTCTATCATGTATCCCATTAGTTTCCTTGATGTCTTCCTTGGCTGCTGCTTCTCAGCCAAGGACCTCCCAACAACCTGACTGCCTACAGCTTGAAATGTCTGTCCCCTGCTTTCCAGGACTTATCTCTTATCCTAAGTCTCTATAGGTTATCCAATAACGTGTATCAAAGTGTATATTTGTGAAAATATGTTAATAGCTATCAGACCTGGCAACATAAGAGGATAGATTTTCAGACTTTTAGCTGGGTCAATATTCACCTGATGCCTACTCAGTGCTGTAGTAATGTATCTTTCCAACGTGTTTTATTTTATGCCATCTTTCTAATTTCTATGTGTCACAATTGTTGCAACTTCTTTGTGTCAGACTTGTGAGCAACTTAAGCCTTGATAATGTGATAGAGAGTGATTAATTGTTTTGTTAACATTTATAACAAAAGGCCAACCCTCAGCAGGTCAATTGTCGTTAGAGTAAATTAGGTAATAATCCATCAAACAGATGTCAGAACCCCATAAAGATATGAGCATAAGTGTACACCGAAAAATTCATTATGTGAAAATCATACAGATGATGGCATGAGAATATTTTGTTGTTCCCTTAGGCACCAGGTATGAAACATAATTTCTGAACTGCAGCTTGCCGTATTTTAGTGAATCTGTGATAATAAATAACAGTCATCTGGAAGTGGCATACCACTGGCAATGGAACCACAATATGCTCACTAGCTGTGACAGCAACAGGACCTGCCAAGGAAAGGCAAGGAAGAGGCAAGTTAAGGATCAGCTGAAGGAATCAACTTTCAAACTTATGTCACCTGCATGCTCTTGTGTACCCTAGAGAGAGATGCAGACATACACTTGTTCTCTGCCTTAACTCCCAGAAAATGATGATCCAAGTTCCCAGTTTGGAAACGATCTGTGGTGTGTCCTGGCCAGGACACTATACAAATGACCAAAGCACCACAATTATGGGGTGTACCAAAGCACCTATGCAGACTTGAGTCCAATCCCTAGTTCTAGTCTGATCCCCAGACTCTCCAAAGTCCAAAAGTCTGTCTGTTACTGAGACAGAGCCAACAGAGCACCCAGCCACCAGCCTAGGTGTTCACTGAAAGCAACAAATAGTAAAACTCCATTGGGTGGCCCCAGAAAAGGAAAGCCAAAGCTACTCACAAAGGGACTTTAGATGTAGTCAGTCCCTGTCTGGAGCACGTCAACCTTTTGCCATAACTGTTTTCTAAGATAGAACTGAAAATTCAGCTTGGACACCTGTGTAGCCATATTGACATAACCTAATATAGGTGCCTAACTGAGCAAATAAGATGCAACAGCACTGACATTCAAAAGAGCAATGAGCAATAACACTGTTATGGATTTAATGCAGAGAGGTAGTCACAGCGTTCCCATTAGATGATTGCAGTAGCTGTTCTTCCTATGTGGGGCATTGCAATGACTGTCTTCCCTTAACTGCATAGGGAACGAGGGCCTGGCATCTCTGGTTAGCAAATGGTCTGAATCATAAGTTAGACATCATCATTAGATGGTCTGAATACAGGCCACTACAATTATCTGCACCTGTTGCAAAGGGACAAAACCGATAGTGCTGTTAGTTATTCCCATTAACCCTGCAAACCATGATTGGATTGTATTAAAGGGACTCCACAGGTAATTTCCAGCAGTTTGCTTCAATTAATACCCATCTTACCTTTCCTTTTCAAAATTCATGACAGCTCATAAAAATTTTAACATGAAAAGATTATACAAATAACACCTGCACAGAAGCATTTTACTTCTCTAATATTTTTATACAATTCATTTCAGTGATTTCAACCAATCAGAGCAAATGTTTTTTCTGGAAAATCAGGTTACACTACAGAGAAACGCAATGGTAGTTAATAGGAAATGGAGACTGAGGCACTCAGGTGGGGTTCTAGATAATTGGCACTCAGCTGTAATTCAAAATTATATTGTAGCTAAAATGTGAACATTTCCCAGAAACCTAACAACTATTTTTAGCTCTCCGTTTAACTGCAATAATGTCACCAATAGATGTTTTCTTCTAGCAAATTAGGTTTCAGTTAATAAAAGACATTAAATCCATTTTACATTAAACCTTTAACTAGGTTTTTTTAACTTGTTTCTTTCTCATGTGCCTTTTGAGATCTTTTGTTTGTTCCATCAGAGTCAGTTTAAATTAAAACCCATGTGGTACTCCTTGAAATGCATGATAAAAAGCACCTGACAATATCAAGAGGTTAAGTAGCCATGATCTGTGTGCTGTCCATACCACAGCTGACAAGAAGATGCAGTTTGACACTGTATCTAATTTGCTGTGACATTCAAGTTTTAAATGATGTTCAAGGAGATGGAAGGGCTGGCTCTGAACATATCCCAATGTGTGCTGGTCTTCTGTCTGTTAACTTGCTAATGAACCATGATTGAGTAAAGTAATGAAGAGTTTACAGAGAGCCCCAGGAAACCAATTTCCAATTTTGCGACCAGCAGGCTTTAACTTCACTGCAGCCTTTGCTAATTTTGTCTAGAAGAGGACTTCTATACTAAATGCCATTTCTGCTTTGTGAATCAGACAGACTTTTCTAATCCCTGAATACTTACTTGCTAATGAATGTCTCTTCTTCAGATCCATTTTATTTCCATCTGTAGTTGTTAAAAATAGGCTAACTGAAAAATGATTACTGGGAGAAATGAAATTATAATCACTGAAAATCAGAGGAACTGGTAGGCTTGTAGAGAGAAGGAGATTTTAATCTTCAGTCTGACCTAAGATGAACTGTGGAGAAAAATGCAAGAGAAATACAGCAGGTTAATCCTCAGGAAAAGAAAAAATCAACATGAAAAACTTTTATACATGATGCCTATATGTGGCTGTAAGGAACCAGTGCTTCTACCCACCCTGTGTACACAGAGATCTACATACGGTCTATAGAATAATATTTGCTTCAAAAATCTTTCTCTGGAGCCAGCATCTTCAATGTTTGTCACATAGGATAGCCAAAGACAGACGGAAAGAATCAACAGAAAAGTAAAAGAGGAGAAAAAGCAAATGTCAAGACAAAAGATAGATTTCTAAGGACAGGTTTCCTACATGTCTCTCTTCTGAACAGACAGGTTTCTATACCCAGGCCTGTTGTAAATTACAAAGACCACACTTGTTTTGTTTCCCTTTGTTTCAATAAAACTTCATTTGAAAGTCTCAGTTTTCAAAGAAGATAACTGTATCTTCTATGGCTGAACATGACTAGTACAGTTCCTATGGATTCTGGGTGCTGCTTTCAATTCCCTGTTCAAAAGGTATTTAAAAGCAGGGTGTACTTTCACATGTCAGGGCATCTCCAGATTAAATATTTGTGATATTGCTGATCGTTGAAGGAGTCATGCTTCATAATTAGCAACAAGAAAAGAGCCTTTTTTTTTTTTTTTTTAACTTCAGTAGTGAGGGAAAAAAAGCATTATCGGGGAGCATCAGTCTGGGTTTCTGCCACCAATGCTATTAGCTTACTCAACCTTCTACTTATCTCAGCTGAATGAAGAATTCTGAGTTATTGTAGATCCTATTGACAGTGAAATACATTGTTCCATATTAATTGCACATATTAATAGGCATTCCATTTTCACAGCAAATTCTGATGGATACATAATGTACATGTATTGTTATTTACTTAATAAATCAAATTTCTGCTTTCCCAGAAAATATAACCGGTATCTCCAGTAATGAATAGAAGCCTCTTAGGGTCTCAAAACTCCTGCCATAATCAGAAGTTTTTAAGAGAAACACTGTTAGAAAGTAGACATTTTCTTCAGAAATTTTTAAATCTTAGAAAAACAACTACAACCTAGGAAGAGAATACGACCAGCAGAACCAGTATGCCACAAATCTTGGCACATTATGTCTCAGATGAAACTTTTTTTTTTTTAATGTGAGTTTTATGAACGTCTATCATTAAATCTGCAAGCACACATATAGCATAGATAACAAAGAAATTTGACATATTGAGAAATGCTAATGAAACGTACCCCATAGAACAAGCTATATAAATCCTTTATAATGACATCTTCAGGTAAAAACCTGAATAAGTTTTACACTGAGCCTTAAAGGTCAACAAAAATAGTCATGGTCCAAACTGCAGAATTAAAATCAAGATTCAGGGCTACTACAGCAGTTATATTCTGCCAAGGCTTTTCAAGATCTGTTCAAGGACTGTGGATAACCTTAATTGCTATAGGACTAGATAGGGGATGACACATCTAGCACAAGGTCTTGAATTTGCACAGGACAATAAAATTCCATCAAATAACTTATAAAAATGCATGTTATGCTGATGATGAG
This sequence comes from Nettapus auritus, assembly GCA_011076525.1. Taxonomy (NCBI): domain Eukaryota; kingdom Metazoa; phylum Chordata; class Aves; order Anseriformes; family Anatidae; genus Nettapus; species Nettapus auritus. The sequence goes on from CM021767.1 coordinate 92,225,194, forward strand.
AGCAAAGATTTTTAGCATTTTAGATTGCACTGCTTTCCAGGACCACCTGAAAAAGAAATGAGGGTTTCAACGTCTTTTGAGAATCGTGTACACGTCATCACCTGAGGCAGTCTAGTGCTTGTGCAACAGAAGGGATACCAGGCTGGTCCAGTGCCCAGTCCAAGCCAGACCTTGCCTTTCAGCTCCACTTCTTAGCTCACATTTGCTTCCATAACATTTGGGGGGTAGATGGGAAAGTCCTGCAGCTCTCTGTCCAGGTGTGGCAACTGACAACACTTAGCTCTCACTGACAGTAGTACCCTGTGCACCTTGATGCCCTCATACAAAACAGAACAGATGCTTACTGCTGTCACTGGAATGGTTGGGGACAAGAAGCAAGCAGCTGTGGTACATGGACAAACTAGTCTTAATAGTGATTGGTGGGAACAGATGCCTCCTGTGAGAGGCCCAGGAGCACCAAGATTTTAGGATTAGATTAACAGAGGGCTGGAGACCACAAAGACCTATGGGGACTTAAGTGATCTTTTGACATTGCTGCTAAAATGGGACACCTTACATTACCTGTCTTGACTGACTGAAAAATCAGAGGTGATAAGCCTCTTGTAAACCCACAAAAAATATATAAGTTTTTAAAGCTTCTTGGGACAGAGGTTATGTTATTCCGTATGACTAAACCTTGGAGGTACATGTGTAGGCTGCAAATAGCAAAAGGATAGAGATGGAAGAAAGAAGATGGAAACAAGGGAGATGTGAATCCCACAGATTATATGTTATCTTTCAGTGAGCAAAGTTAATCCAATTGTTTTAAGAGCCTGTAGAAGACAAGCTTTTAGAGGAATAAACTTCTTGAGTAAACAGGCTTGTGCAATCATTTTCTTTGGCCAAATGAAATTGATTCAGGTTATTAATAGCTGCATAATGAAAGGCTCACCATTTCTCTTTAGAACTCACTGCACTGTACACCATTATCCATTATTAGGGAAAAAAAAAAAAAAAAAGTCTATATTGTATAGAATTCCAAAACAACTAATTGAAAATATATTATGAAAAAGAATGCATGAGATACTTTATTCAGTTCCAGTAACAGATTCAATGACATTTGCAGCAATAGCTCTCTATTATCTACATTGTATTACTTGGTAAATTTAGCAGAAAGAAGGGGATGGGAAAATATGAACACAAGAAATATGAAAATAATGAAACTTTAATGTAGCACAAAAAGTGTGACAGATGTAATACCACAAAGAGTCATTAAATACTTCCCAGTCCATCTCTTTTTATCTCTCTCACCCTGTCACTATCAATTATTCCTAATGTTTCTCCTTGTTCCTGCCAGACTTAAAGAAACAAAATTAATTTATGCTTTTTGCTTGTTATCTCTCCATCTAAACTGGCTACTGACATTTCAAGATGCTGAACCATGTGATACAAAATCACTTTTATTGGAGAAAAATATAACCTTTCTATGAGACAAGCCATGAGTCATTTTAGTATTTGTTTGTTTCTACTGCTCACAACTTTATTAAAAAGTCTATACCATAGTAATGGTTACAGTTCTTAGCTAACCTCCTTATCTTATATTTACTTTTAGTTTTCAGGTCCACAACATATTCCAGCAGAACTTATATTAGTCTCTTTAGCATGGATCAATGCAGATGAAACAGTGCCCTGAGCAGAACTCATTTGTCCTTGTCAGCTGTGGATAACCAACTAATATACTTACAATAAAATTACACTGAAATAGCCTTATCTTATTAGGTTTACTTAAAGTAATAAGTGCTATTAGGTTTTTAAGACCTAATTTAAAGTTGCAATAGCCCACAAAGATGTACTGAATTCACCTAAAGCAGTATTTTATATTGCAAACTGAAATAGTCTAGCATATAGAATTAAACCATTTTTTTTTCCAATAAAAATAAGATGTTCCCTCTCAAGACAAAATAATGCCCAAACTAAATCAATTATTGCATAATTCTATTAATTCTTCACAGTTCAAAAAATATTAAAAAAAAAAATACGGAGGTCCAATCTGTTCCAGTCCAACTTATTTGAATATTTAGAGGGATGGATATGTATTAGGGTGATGTTTAATTGCAAGACTGGAGGTGTCTAATTTTTACAGTGGGACAGAAGGGGTACTTTCTACTCCTTTGGCAGATTCATTTGTGGATATTAGGGCCTTGTTCTTTTTCATTTTGAAATATACTTTTGCAAGAGTCATTAAATTCACATTCAGGAGTGCATTACAAAATAATGGGGAAAAAGATTATCAGCAACTCTTGAAAAAAATCCAATCCTGAATGAATAGTTTTCCATTTCCTTCACAATTTGAAGGTACAGAACTGACTTTTTAATGTAGGACTTAATTATATGTTTATAATAAGTTGGATTAGATCTGTGTGAAGTAAATATTGAAAGATTGGGAATATATATATGGAAAATATAAATGTCACAAGTTAAATTATCAGTTCTGCAAAATACAATTGTATCCTATACCAGTGACACTATACAAAATACAAAGTCATACATATGCTTACATATATTTAAGACACAGAATCTGGCAATATGAGTATGAAGAACCAGGAAGATTAGAACAATAACATCTATTCAGTTGGCAAATCTGAGATACAATCATTACATATTTCAATCACCTTTAGCTAGAAGGAGGTTCTAGACATTTTCAATTTGTAGGTGGGAATTTCACTGTGGAAATGAAATTTCTAGTGAAGAGATGTACCGTAGCCATTTTCAACAGAAATTGCGTAAGATATTTTAGACTGAGGTAGCCAAACTTCTGGCCAGAATGGCTCAAAGATACAGGGTGTCTCTTGGCATCCCAATGAAAGCCTTTCTGACTTTATTCTCCCAGCTTATATACTGGATTTTTCCTCAAGTTCCCTGCTCCGAATATAACCCTAGGAATGAATATCATGATCAAGACAGTGTCCTACATGGTCATGAAATCCAACACACAAGAAAGCTTAACACAAAGAGTCTATCACCCCCCAACCCCCGAACTCTTGTTTTCATCTGATTTTGATGGTAAAGAGGGAAATACGTATTTTGCCATGCAAGCAGGCCAAGAGGGAATGTCTCCTGTAGCCTCAGTTCCTTTAAAAAAAAAAAAAAAAAAAAAAAAAAAAGACACCTTTAATTGGAATATATAAACATATATAGAGATTTCATTTAAACATAAGAAAATATATTTTTATTGTATGCTGTAAGAGTTGCCCAGAGAAGCTGTGGAGTCTCTACTCAAAATCTGAATGGACGTGGCCCTGAGCGACATGCTCTACTTTACCCTGCTCTGAGCAGGAGAGAGGTTGAACTAGACATTCTCCAAAGATCTCTCCAACCTCAGTGATAGTGTTGTTTTGCGAGGAAATGAAGTTTCTGGGCAGAACTTCTGTATTAGGTACTCCGGTCCCTTTTTAAAATGGGGCATAATTATGTTTGTGCTACTGGTATGATGATATGTACACAAATTCCTTTTCTTGTAATTCATATATTATGATTTTCCAATTCTGTAGATAATGTGTTAGCATTCCTCTAAATAAGTTATCTATCACTGCCTGAATTCTTAAAAAATAAGAAAGGATCGTTCCACCTGAGATTTTAACAGTTAGTATTTCAACAGGGAAATGGGAATTAGCTATTCTTGAACCACACAGAATGTAATTTAACATTTCTGTCTAGGAACACTCTTTGTCCACTTAACTATGAAGAACAAAGCTTCATAGATTATGTCAGTAACATACTATAAAATTAGTTTTGTGGATGCCTAAAAAATGTGTTCTCAATTAGTCTTTATGACTTTTTTCTGTGTTCTCTCAGAAAAAAAACAAGTGATTTTTTAATGAGGTGATCGCAACTAATAATATGGCTTTCAAACTCATGTTCCGGGTAGGAGTTCTTAAGTTAGACATCACTTTCATTGGTCTTGTTAAGTGTTATGAAATTCATTTTGAGTTTACCACATTATCCACCTTTCTCCTGCCTGCTTCAGTGCCTGCACAGGTCTCTCCCTTGTCTTTTACAAAGATGAAAATCATTGATATTCTCCCACTGACATGTCTGTGGGTGCTCTTGAAAGTACTGACTTGGCTTTTGCCAAGATGAAAGCTATATTCATCTCAGGTCTCCAAGATAATCCTTTCTGAGTGGTCTGAGCTGCCCATCTCTGATGGTGTGATAGGAGCCCATAGGTTTGAGGCAACCTGCATGGACTATTTTCTTACAGAGATAACCTGGAAGACCAGAATGGCTTTTAAATTCAAAGAAGACACTTTTCTTCTACTTCTTTTTAAAATATAAACCAGTGTGCTTCACTATTATGTAAAAAATACTCAAAGGAATTGTGTCAGTTAAAATCTGACAAAACCTTGTGATTTTACACTATGCTGCTTTTTGGATAACATACCCTTGCCCTGTGGACCTCTACTCATGCACACGGCTTCAGCTGACTAACTTGAAGAATTTCCAAGACGCAGCAAAATCTGCACAATCTCCTCTGATCCCCTCTATCACTCCTGAAACCTTTCTGTCCCTTCCTTCCCCTCCCAGTAATCCGTCAGCACCTGTATTAACTGCAAGCCCCCACCTCCTTGCTGTGCCTCTTTGATTGCTTCACCTTCTCATGTCATGCAGTCCTTCTGACCTTCTCTCCTCAAGAACCTGTTAAAGAAAAAAGCAACCTCCCTGCCCCAGGAGGCTTCTGCCCTAGCCAGTTCTGCTTCTTACAGGAACACTACATGAAAGCTGAGAACAAGGCACGTACATCTTCTGCTGAAGATTTTTTTAGCAATTTTTTCTTTCTGTCTGATCATCCTTCGTATTTTGAATCTTTTTGTTGATGTGGACATCTAGCAGCTTCTAACCTCTGCAGTGCTATGGTTTGAGTCAGTTCTCACTGTTCAGCTCAGCAACCTCCTAACCCACAATGATGTTTTATGCCACAAAACAATGAACTTCCATCACTGGATGCTGGTTGTTTTTTTATTAGCTGGAAATGAACTAAGAAATGTGCAATGAGAGTTTTAGTGCCAATTCCAGACGGATAACTTAACAGAGATGACATACAAACACTATCTTTTTCAAAGTTCCTAATAATCACTAAATCAGCAAAGTTGTATGCTGTGCTGAACTAAAAATTGGCAAACAACTTGCTGAGTGCCACCTAACTCATACACTAGCCATCTAGTGCTTTACTCCAGAAAACTGAATTTGTAGAAGGAAAAAATATTTCTAGTCCTCTATAAAAAAAAAAAAAAAAAAAAAAAAAAAAAAAAAATATAAAGCTTTTTAAACCAAACTACCAATAATGCTATTTTAAGTTGGGATAAGTATGAAAGGCAGTTATGAATACGGAAAAACATGTCTTTTCCCCTTTGAAGATGTTGGGAGTTAATGAATGATTAGATGTAAAAATCAGATCCTAAAAACGTGTAGATTTCTTTTCTTAAGATCCTGAGACATGGCCTTGGTTATGGCCTTGGTAAAGAATGAGGCTGCTTTGCACACAGGAGGAGACTCTGAGGATGAGGCAGGGGCCAGCAGCTTAATGAGACCAGGAGTAGCTGGGGCTTCCCAGGACTGTCAGGGCTGGCCCTGGCACCAGGGCCCATCCCAGCCCTACCACTCCAGCCAGGAGCAGGGCAGCTTGGTTGGGCCAAGTCCAGTCCAGGACATGGGCCTGCAGGTGGGCCTGGCTTGGTGGGACACATGGCCAGGCAGAACAAATCTATTGCGGTGCTACAGACTGGTCCTGCTGATGGCCCTGGGCCTGGCATGGGTCCTGGGCCAACAACAGCATGGGGGGAGCTACAGGGTTTGGGCAGAAACAGTCAAGGTTGGTGGTGCTGTTAGGGCTTGGACACATACACAGAGTATCCTATTATAGAATCATAAAATCATAGAATCATAGAATGGCTTGGGTTGGAAGGGACCACCTTGAGTCCTGTGTTCAGTTTTGGGCCTCTCACTACAAGAAGGACATGGAGATGCTCGAGTCCAGAGAAGGGCAACGAAGCTGGTGAGGGGTCTGAAGAACAAGTCTTACAAGGAGCGGCTGAGGGAGCTGGGATTGTTCAGCCTGGAGAAAAGGAGGCTCAGGAGTGATGTTATTGCTCTCTATAGGTACATTGAAGGAGGCTGTAGCAAGGTGGGGATTGGTCTGTTCTCCCACGTGCCTGGTGACAGGACGAGGGGGAATGGGCTAAAGTTGCACCAGGGGAGGTTTAGGTTGGATATTAGGAAAAACTTCTTTACTGAACGAGTTGTTAGTCACTGGAATAGGCTGCCCAGGGAAGTGGTGGAGTCACCATCCCTGGAGGTCTTTAAAAGACATTTAGATGTAGAGCTTAGGGATATGGTTTAGTGGAGGACTTGTTAGCGTTAGGTCAGAGGTTGGACTCGGTGATCTTGGAGGTCTCACAGAATCACAGAATCACAGAATTTCTAGGTTGGAAGAGACCTCAAGATCATCGAGTCCAACCTCTGACCTAACACTAACAGTCCCCACTAAACCATATCCCTAAGCTCTACATCTAAACGTCTTTTAAAGACCTCCAGGCATGGTGACTCCACCACTTCCCTGGGCAGCGCGTTCCAATGTCTAACAACCCTTTCGGTAAAGAAGTTCTTCCTAAGATCCAACCTAAAATTCCCCTGGCGCAACTTAAGCCCATTCCCCCTCGTCCTGTCACCAGGCACGTGGGAGAACAGACCAACCCCCACCTCGCTACAGCCTCCTTTCAGGTACCTGTAGAGAGCGATAAGGTCACCCCTGAGCCTCCTCTTCTCCAGGCTGAACAATCCCAGCTCCCTCAGCCGCTCCTCGTAGGGCTTGTTCTCCAGACCCCTCACCAGCTTTGTAGTCCTTCTCTGAACTCGCTCAAGCACCTCGATGTCCTTCTTGTAGCGAGGGGCCCAAAACTGAACACAGTATTCGAGGTGCGGCCTCACCAGAGCCGAGTACAGGGGGACGATCACCTCCCTAGCCCTGCTGGTCACACTGGTCTCTTCCATCCTAGATGATTCTGTGACTCTGTGATTAAAGATCATCTAACTCCAAATCCCCAGCCATAGACAGGGATGCCACCCACTAGATCAAGTTGGCCAAGTCTCCATCTAGCCCGGCCTTGAACACCTCCAGGGATGGGGCATCAACAGCTTCTCTTGGCAGCCTGTTCCAGTGCCTGCCTGCCCTTACAATAAATAATTTCCTCCTAATGTCTATTCTAAATCTATCCTCTTTAAGTTTAAGACCATTCCCCCTTGTCCTATCTTTATCTACCTGAGTAAAGGGTCCTTCTCTATCCTTTTTATAAGACCCTTTTAAGTAGTGAAAGGCCACAACAGTGTCTCCCCAGAGCCTTCTCTTCTCCAGGCTGAACATCCCCAGCTCTCAGCTTTTCTTCATAGGAGTAATGGCCTTTCTGACCGTTCTGGCTGACCAGGACAACTCATTAAAGAAAATAAAGCAAATAAACATAAGATGGAAGTTTGAGATGGGCACATTAGAAAAATACACTTTTTTTTTGTCAACAGATTAATAGGAGAAACTGAGTACAGGGAGCCAAATACTTTTTATGACAGCTGTGAAAAACAAATGCTTTGCAAGTGCCATAGGGTTTGGAATACCTGCTAATGCACCAGAAGTTGTAAAAAAAACCTGAAGGGATTTTCTACAGAAAAATTGTCTAAAACAGACGAGTTGTTTGCAAATTTATGTCAGGCCTGTAAATATTAGGTAGTACCATGCAATATAGAGAGCCCAAGAATGCAGATTAATCTGAAAACCTTTTCAGACCCAAAGAAAACATGCTGTAAAGTCCTGTGTGTGACTTCTTTTTTTCCATGTTATTAAACACATAAAAACAGTCTCAGTAGTTTTTGTGTTATCTCTGTTTGACTACTGGATACTTCACCTGAGTTAGAAATGCAAGTCAAGCTAAGCATTTGAGCTTATTTTTTTTTCATTAAAAAAAAAAAAAAAAAAAAGGTAGATTAATCCCATACAGACTGTAAAATTTGCTGATTAATAAGAAACCATAAAATTGAGACTTTCCATTGATCCCTAAACATTGAAACTGTAAAAAGACAGATAACAATACCTAAGGGTCATAGGATTTGTCAGAGAAAAATTGCTAACATGAAGACCTCTTCTTAGGAAAGCAGGTAAGCATATGCTTAAATCAAAGCAAAAATTTGGAAGTTTGGTATAAAAGAAAATCTTCATTTTACCCACGCTTATGTACATAGTGTGGACACACTCTGGGCTAACAACTGCTGCCATATGCCAAAAAATAATTGTAAAGGCTCCTGTTACTTCAGTGGATTTGAACCAACCAAGTTAGGAACTGTATGAATGTTTATGTATCATCAGAGAAACTCAAAGAAAAACTATCTTTTCTGATCCTCCTCACTTTTGCTCAATTTTTCACATCAAGTATTTAATCTAAAAGTTTCACTCATCGGAGTAATACTATTGTAAAGCAGACCAACTAACGCATAATGCAATTTTTATATCAATATTCATATTTCTTCCCACAGAAGCTGCTGTAAGGGTGTGGTGCTTTGTGCCACTAAACTGGAAATCAAATAGTTCAATATCCTAAGATTTTCTTCACTTGCAACTTCAATACTATTTCAGTGTTACTAAGTATCTTTTATACTAGTAAATATAATTTTCTAAAGAAAAAATATTTGTGTAATAAATCTCAGTTTAAATATTATCAAAGATATGATATCCTAAGGACTCTGAAATAAAGAACTTCTGAGAAATTAATATAAAAGTTGTTTTCCAGAAATACCCTAACCTCACAAACCTAGCATTTGGTGCCTTAAATTTTAAGTATATTTGAAGTTAATCCTTGTCCAGTATAAAATTAAAAAATAATAATAATAAATAATACCACAATTTTTTAAGATCTACAACTTCAGCTGTATGCAAAACTACAGACTGACTGCTGTGTTACAACAAACAACAACAGACTGCTGTGATAATATGAAAGGCCAAGATACTGAAGTGAAGATTTTAGAAATATTTCCACACTAAGTAAAATCCACTTTCCATAATTTAAACAGGTTGAATCATAGGTGCCTTGTGAGGAGTATCTATAAAGAAAATTCAAATCTTCTCTGTGTATTCAGTGAAGATGGCCTTAATGCCCATCAGAGCAAAATCTGGCTATAGACCATAATTGGAAATTAAGCAATATGTTTAAGAGTACTGTATCCTGTTGCAAATCCCTATATAGTTATTTTAGTCCTAGTCTGAGAGACAGGAAGGAATGGATAGACTACAGAATATTTTTTCATGTTTGGAAAGCACCCAACACAACAGCTAACGCCAGGTAAAAGACAAGTAAAACCATGCTGAGATTTCACAGGGAATCAGAACAAGGAGACCTGCTTTCAATCAGAGGATATCTTGTCTCAAATGATTAATTGACTTAAATGAGTTGACCAATAGAAGTGAAATGCAACTTTACTTGGGACTTTTGCTTTCCCCTTTATTCCTACAAGCTTCATGGATAAGAAAAATAATAATAATAATAATAATAATAAAGTTATATTAAAAAATAAAACTACAAGAACTACGCTATGATTCAAGCTGATTTTGCCCTCCTTAGTCAGGGCATGTGTGTGATGGAATGCTTTGTATCTGGAAGAAATTACTTGACAAGCATAAAAAAATGAGAAAAGAATCCAGAAATCCTTGTGTTAAATCCAAACTGACAGCATCCCTCAGCCGACAGGTTTGAATTAACCTTTAGTCCCTTATAAAAATGCACCAGTTTTTGTATGCTGCTCTGAAACAGAATGTTTACAGATCTTAGTTCATCCATCATCAGAGTAAGAAGGTAGAAAATAATTTGCAAAACAGCTGTAATTCAGAAGCACACATCTTGGTTCTTGAACCAGCTCAGGTTTTCACTGTAGTAAAGTAGCAGTTAACTAGCTGTCAAGCACAATTGCAAGTGATAAGGGAAAAAGTTGCTGAATAACATGCTCAGGTATGTACTAAGTACATTATTCTATTGTTAACAAGTCTATTTAGTCCTGCATCCCCATTACTGTCAATAATTTTTTGTTACTTCCTGAGGCTTTAAGATTCTGCAACTTGCTTCTGTGCTGACTTCTGCTGAAAATGGAAGAGATATGTTGGCAGTTGTAGCTGTATACTGGGGGGGGTGGGGGAGGGGGATATGTTAAGAAGCCTGAATGTCTGGAAGATACCTTAAAATTTCAGAGATGTGAAACCATTTTACTCCCTTTCTGTATGAATGTCATTCACTAAAGCTGTAGGAACTGCTTTGACAGAAACACTCTCAACTCAGCATATCTCCAGCAAATCTACATTAAGACTCTGAGAGACTGCTGGATTCCAGCCAAATTTCCCCAGAATCCATGACCCTACAGCATTTCACCAAGTCCATCCTTGCAGCATAGGGATTAGAAGCATACAGTTTCCAACTCTAACACAATTTATCTGTTAGGATTCAAGAGTCTATCTGGAGCAGATGCACTTGCTGGAATGAGTTAGGACCAGAGAATGTGCCAAGTCCTCTTGGCACACTGTGCAGTCTAACGCAAAGGTAGAGGAGGAATGTTGCCTACATTCAGTTATTAAGAGTATGTGAGCCTTACCTAGTCTAACAAACAGAGAAATCAGAGCAGCTGTAGGGTTGATTTTCTGCATTTTAAATACCTTTGTTAGGGGAAATATTTGCACTTTTTTTTTTTTTTTTTTTTTTTTTGACTGCAGGGGAAGACAAGGATATGTAAATTCAGACTGCAACATCTATTGTGATACATAATCTCAGGTAAGATTAACTCCTCTTCCAATTACCTTACTTGGCATCTGGAAACACTTGCTCTAAAGAAAGCTTAATGCCCACCTAATGGCATGACTTTGGGATCCATAGAACAGTAATGCCTAACAGTTGAAACCCCACCCCAGAAGCTGCCTATTGAAAGGTGTGGCAGTGAAGCTCACATCTGTCAATAACGGTAATCTACCTGGGTAAAAATCAATAGGATTAATGGCATTGTTTTAAAAGGACTTGAGCCAAACCCAAGTTTTGAAAAGCAAGATTTATTGCAGGAAGGAAACTTTCCATTTTAGTCATTTCTAATAATGGAACCAACTACTAATGCTGTCACCACACACTTGGTAAAAAAATACCTTAACTCACTGGTGTATGTCTTTTGCCTCTCTTACCATTTGTGTCCATCAAAGCAGTGTGATATGTTCTACCAAAAAAAAAAAAAAAAAAAAAAAAAAAGAATATGTGTTTTCATAACACTGAGAGATTTCCTGTGATAAATTTTCATAGTGACTGAAATGGAGTAGCTCAAAAACTGACACAGAACCATCAGCAAATGGCTGCCAATGGCTCACTGACCTCACTAGAACTGGCTGTTCACCACTATCTGCAATATCTAGTTTTATTTACTTTCTGTTTTTCTGTTTCTTGGTTTAATGCAAACTTAGTGCAGGAATCCTGTCCAACTCTGTCTAAGTAATTATTGTACTTTCTTATGCAGTGGGTTATTGCTGGAGAGCAGCCAGCTACCCACCCAGCTGCTCACTCACTCTCCCTCCTCAATGGGACAGGACAGAAAAATAGGATGAAAAAGTTCGTGGGTTAAGATAAAAACAGGGAGACTGCTTAGCAGTTACTGTTGTTGACAAAACAGAATCAACTTGAGCAAAATTAATTTAATTTGCTGCTAATTAAGATAGATTTGGGTACTGAGAAACAAAGACAAATATTAACTCTTTCCCCCTCTTTATTCTGCATCCTTGTTGTTCACACTACTGTTTTTCACTCTTTTTATTTCCTTCTCCCCTGTTAGGCATTCTTACCCTTCCTTAAATACATTCCGCAGAGGCCCCACCATCTTGGCTGCTGGGCCCCACCATGCCCTGCAGTGGGGCCATTGGAGTCAGCTGGAACCACCTGGGGCCGGCATGGGGCAGCCCCAGCCTCTCCTCACAGAGGCCACCCTGTAGCGCTCCACTACCAAAAACTTGCCACCTATGCACAGTACATTTATGCTTGAAGTTTTTACTTCTTATTGATGTTAATTCCATCATACACAGTTGGCTTACTGAGTCTTCTCTTGACGCACCAATGTTCTTCTAAGAGGAAAGTTAGTCATTTGCAGCTAAACTTCACAGAGTGCACAGTTCTCTAAGATGTGCTAAAAAGATGGTCAAAAACCTAGGACATAAAGCCTTTGAAGAGAGGTAAAGAGAAATCAGCTTATTTAGTCTGAGGAAAAGAAAACTAAAGGGTTATCTAGTATCTGCCTGCAACTGTTTGAAAGGCAGTAACAATGATGAAAGAACCAATCTCTTCACAGTACTGTAAGGTGATGTGGACATAACTTTGTGGTCTGGAAGACACAGAAGCAAATTTTCACCACAAGAGTAGTGCAACATTGGAAAATTTTGCTCAGACTATGAAACCACCATCTTTGTAGTTCATTAGTTGGCTAGCCAAAGCCAAATCTGACCTCATCTAATGTTGATAGATCCACCTCTGCAGCAGTTGTCCAGCTTCTGTGGGAGCTTGGACTGCTTAATATGCATAGCTCACTTCTTACAAACATTTCTATAATTTTGTGGTTCTCACTTTTCACCCCTTTGTTGATAAAAATAGCCAGCACTGGATCATGCAGAGCCATGCATTTGAAGACTGAGAGACACAGTGATTTTTTTTAATCCATACTACTCAAGTAGACCTCTACCTGCTTTCTACTAAGGAGCCTTCTTCAGTTTTATTTTAAAAAGATACATTAATTTAGGGAAGATTCTGGAAATATGTAGTCATGGATAAAAAGGATTCTGTAGCAGTTATTCTTTACCTCTTATTATTGGAAAATACCTCAGATGTATTTATGCTATGAAAAATTTCCTGAGATGGTAAAAGATCAGATTGCTGATTGGAACTATCCACATACCAAATATCCCACACCCAACAGCTACTAGTACCTGGAGACAATGTTGGGTTTCTCCTCATAAACCTCACTGCTGAACTATGAATAATGCTTCTCATTTGATATAATCTGGATTATCCAACATTTAAATCCTTCAGCAAGTACAATTGTTTTCATGAGACAACTAGGTATACATTTGATACTCTTCAGCATCTAATCCTGATTTGAAAAGAATATTTATTTTAACTTGTATTTTAAAAGAAGTGTAACCTGTCTTAGCAAATAAAGATATATAAACAGTTATACTCTGCCAAACAATATAAAACACCTACAAAATGTTTTGTGAGAAACAACATTTAAAAAGGTTATTTCTCTCCAATATTTTTGTGAGGTTTATGTCTGTTGTAATTATTTTTTTCACTGGCAAGTCCCTGGCAATCTTCTATAGCACTTCAGAAATCACTTTGTAGAATATAGATGTGACAAATCTTGCATTCAATGACATTTGAATAAATTCCAATACCTTTGAAGTTGTCATGACCTCCTTTTGCAAACTCTGAAATCTACAGATGAAAAGTACTATAAGATACTATATAGGTATCATCTAATTCTCTACACACTTAGGGTCAACTTGAATTTATTTTCAATTATTTGTCACATCAAGCAATGTTTAAATTGTGGATTTACTGAATGTTCAGAAATCATTTCTATCTGCATCACTGAAAGTCACTTTTTGCCTTGTGGCCATATTCTAGAGAATTTACAGAACCACTTGCTGAAATGGACAATTTCAACAGCTAGTTATATTTTGGTATTGTTTATGTATAACTTGTTTGTATGTATACTCAGAGAGGGAGAGAGAGAGAGGAAAAACAAACAAACAAACAAACAAACAAACAAAAAAAAAAAAAAAAAAAAAAAAAAAAAAAAAAAAAAAAAAAAAAAACACTTTTCAGTTATCTGCCTGTAATGTTCTTCCAACAATATACCCTGTCTGAAAACTAAGTCATTTACTGGTACAGTCTGTCCTGAGTACAACTTGATGGAGTCCAGTCTGAATTGCAAGCACATTCCGCCTACATGCCAAATAACAAAATGCAGATACCCACTCTTCCGCAACATCAAGTGTGTGCTTATTGTCTTTGACTCTGAATGGCACCAATTTCTAATTAATGCTACACCTCTTTTGACTAAAACAGCCCTGTATCCTGCTCTTGTGGTTCATGAATGAAGCTTGTGATAATAGTGCAAATTAATTATTGTGTGTATACCCTAAATGCATTTTTTTAACAGCCATGAAAGAGCAAAAAGCTAACTTTCCAATTGGAAGGGCAGAAGATGTGAGACAGAGAAAATCACTGTCATGACCTATCCTTTAGCTATGAGCAGTACCAACCAGCCAGTCAGCTGCATTGTAAGCTGAGTCACTAGAATGTACTTTGCCTGCAGCTTTTGCTGCTGCATGATGATTTAGTTGTTCCTTCTCCTTACCCCAAAGAATAAATTAATCTCTAAGTTCCTAGTGCTGTGCACAGTACATGAAACCATACCCAGCATGGGAGTAAGATGCATCACTCTGCCTAGTTTACAGCTTTGGAGCATGAGTGATATCCGTCGCTGTAGACAGGTCTGCATGGCAAATCAGGTGGGGACAGTCTGGGCAAAGGAGTGTAGCATGTATGTTCTGTCTTTCTTGTACTCAGGGCAGGCAAAGCCTGATTCCCAGGCACATGATGTGGACTGACTGACATCCACACTATGTGCAGGGTGCAAATCTTGGTGCAGATTCTCTTCTCCTCTCCATTTTGTGTGGGTGTGTTTTTTTCTTTTTTCTCATCTCAAGGTTCACCCCTGTGGTGGTTTTACCGTGCTAGGCAGCTGAACACCACAACCACTCTCTCACTCCCCCTCCTCAGATGAGGAGGGGAAGTAAATAAAGAACAACTCACGGGTTGAGATAGGGATAATTTAATTAAAGGGAAATATATATATATATTAAGGAAATATTAGTAATTAACAATTCCAAAAAAAAGAAAAAGGGAAAAAGGGAAAAAGGGAAAGCGGAAAGGGAGGGGGAAAGGGAACAGCAAAACAAAACAAGTAAAGGCTATATGGAAGTGCAGAGGAAATAAATTATTCTCTACTTCCCGCAAATGAGAAATGCCTGACGAACAGGAGGGTTAGAAAAAGTCTTGATACTGTGCCAGCACTTCTCAGCAGCAGACACAACTGCTGTTCTAGCAACAAGTGCAGAGCGTGGCACTGTATGGGCTGCTGCAGGGAAAGTTAACATCCCAGCCAGACCCAGTACAACCCCATATCAGTGACTGGGAATGAACTGCTATGTATTTCCAATATGGATAATCATAGTACTAGCAATGTTATGTACCAAAACAGAGAGAGGATCTATTTCAAAATAGAGACACACCTAAACATTGTTACACTGCTTATCATAGCTCAGCAAGTACATTTAGGGCTTTATTCTTGGTACGTCTGAAATGATGCATTGTACTCTATAGATGTTTCTATTTGTAGGTAACTTAATTTACAGGGATCTGCTATATTTATGCTATTCTAATAAACCACTAAAAATAAGGGTCACTTACTCTCAGGAACAGTTTTCTGCTATATTTGCTATCATATTTTTTTTGCTACATTAAATCTCTGCTATTAAAGAAAAGAGGTAATCCTAGCCTTTCATTGAATGATATAGAAGTGTCATTGCTAAAGAGAACTACATTAGGAAAATGCATATTTCTAAATGTTTGTGTAAAGTTGCAAAAAGGAAGAAAAAAAAAAAAGAAAGAAGTAGAAAAAAGAAAGAAAGAGAATGTTCTGCCTTTATTTTGCATGTGGTACACAGTATTTCCAAAAGTAGGATTATGAGAACTTTTACAATTTTCTTATGAAAAAATAGTGGAACTTTTAATGAACCCTAAATGCAACATTATCTTTATTTTTTTTTTCTGAGAAAAGGCTTGGCAGTATTCTAAGATTTGTTGGGAAACAAAGGCAAATGTTCAGCTAGTACTGCCATGCATTATTAAGTAGAAAAACAGAAATCTGTTTGTGGGAAATTAAGCTACAATTTAGAAATGAAAATCAGATGAAGTAATTCAAATCCCTAAAGTCTGAAAAAAATGTTGCATTAATTGTAAACAACTACTGGAAAATTAGTTTAAGCATTATCAATGTAATTTTTTATCTTGAAATCCAGGTACTATATCTGCTTTTGCCATATCAATTCCCTTCTAGAATGTCAAGCCAGTAGTGGTCTGAATTCTATTGTTCAGGACACCAGATTACAAGAGATCATTTTTTGCTAATACAATGATCCCTTTTACCTTTTGCACTGTGCAACTTCCTGCACTACCCATCTTGAGCCTTCATGCACTTCCATTCCATGTCTACATAAACCAAGAAGGTAGGGATGTAGTTCATGAGGCAGAAAAGCTGAAGGGCAGACTCTGTGCAAGCCAAAAGGGAATAAACTGGTGATGAATAAATCAAAATTAGAAAATAATAAAAGAAATCATAGCTGAGGAAATTCTTTTTTTTTTTTCATTTGTTCACACAGGGCCCGGGTAAATGTACAGTTCAATGTGTTTAAACAACAAAATATAAGACTCTGCAGAGACTGACTTTATAACAGGCAGTAAATGCCAAGTGGGAAACAGGCAACTATATGAGCTGAAAGACACTGCAAGCACAAGATCAAACAACCTAGTGGAATTCTGACTTGGCATCAGGATGTTTTAATGGCCACAGAGGGAACTGCTGGGGTAATGTTTCCCTTGGAACAGTGAGGACACTTACAAATTTAATGGTAATTTTCAGCTTGATAAACTTAAGAAAGGAATTACACAAATACTTGTCTGTGACTGCTTTGTGCTTTCCTTAGTGAACTAAGGCACCCCATCTAGTACTGTATATCCCGTGCATGCTTCTAGCTTCTAAAAGGTATCAGATTGACACCCAATTTACTGACTTTTTTTTTTTTTTTGTAGATTATTTCAGTCTAAAAAGCTTACATTGCAACTTGATAATATAAATCATAAGATTTATAAATATTATTTATAGGATTTATATTATCAAGTGGGATCACAGAGTGGCTATACTGCATGGTTTGTGGATAAGAAACTGACACAGGGAGAGGAACAGATGGTACACTACATGGTTGGTACACTGGTACACTACAGATTGCATCCATACAGATACATTCTCTTACCCACCACAACCACCAAAACATGGTAGCTTGACAAAGTGCCTGCTCCCTCACCCATGCAAAATCTCAGAAGTTTTGGGATTTATTTGGAAGAGTGCCAGCTATCCCCAGGCCAAAACCACACTTATGAGCTGCATGCTGCATAGATGGGTACGTGCTCAATCTTATTGCTAACTTCTCAGCTTAATATTATAGATGCAGCCATGAGAACTAACTAAAGTAGGCACCATGTTGTACTGTTACAGCTGTAATGTTCCCCTCTGAAGTTCCCATAAATTCAGAAAAAAATCAGAACTCTCACAATTCTGAACCTGTTAATTTTCTTTTTCAGAAGAAAAAAAACACTTTTCCTGCTACTAGCAGTGTGAGGACAGATTTTTGTTAAGGAAATAAGCCCAAAGTTTTGAATTTATTTTATCAGTATCCCAATTTTTATTTCTAGTATCTTTGCATCTTAGTATGCAAACAAACAAACAAAAACTAAGTGAGTGTAGAAAAGTCATAATAGTTTTTATCCAGTTAAAATCTATTTCTCAGAAACATTTTACCGCTTCACTTCTAGACTGTGGATGTCCCAAAATGAAAGTTATGCAGTGTGGCAAGACAGCCTCCAGAAGACTAAGGGAATGCTCATGGACCATCTGCAGTGTTGGGAAATAAACTCTGATAGTTGAAAGATTCCAGCCACTCTCTGAGTTGTATTTAAACAAGTATTGTGGATACCTTCCTGACTTTTCCATCTAGACTACAGTGGATGCATAGGCACTTGGAGTTAAGAAAATGGTTTTGCCTGTATAATGCACAGTTAAGAGCTCATTAGATACCTTAGGTGAACTAAAGTTGTGTGGGTGGAGCATGTACTTACTTCCTTTGAACAGGCAATTCCTGTTGTGTAACACCTGAAGAACAGCCAAATGGAGGCACAGTTGACACCGTCATTTTCCTGTGTTTCATTTCAGTGATTTAAGAATGTGACTGTAACATCACTTCTAAGATGCATGAAATTCTGGTGCAATTAATTGCTTGCCACAGCCACTTGTCCCTTTAAGATGTTTCTGTAACAAATATATTGTAACTTAATCTTGCTTTGGAAAAGTAGAAGATAAAGAAAAGAACTCTGATAATGTTACATAAATATGTGTGTGTATATATATTAAATATACATATGTATGTATATATTTAGAGACAAATATCTTTGTTTAAATTAGGTCTTTTTGTCTCTGAGTACCAACATGAGATTTTTCATCTGATAAAAGCAGAAACGAAATAACAATGCATTTGCTTCTGAAGCTTACTGAGTAAGGTGAATTTTGATTGACAAAGCAGAGTAGAAGCATGTTACACCGTGATTAACATTTACTTCATTATTTCAGTAAGTTGCTCTATCTCTACATTTCATAATAACTAATCCTGTTTTAGAAAGATGGATGTTTAATTATTTGTATGTTATCTCTCTGAGCTTCTTGCAGAATTTTACTTTACCTCTACTGATAAATATATGGAATATGCATATAAAAAGGCTCAATATATTTTTGATGCTAATTGAGTATGGCCAATTTTGATTCATAATATCGTTCAGAAGTGTGTTGTCTTGTGAGCTTATTATTTTAATCATAACATGCTCATCTTTAAATTTCATTAAAATTAAGCCAGTATTAAGATAGATTTAAATTATTGATATTTTATCTCTTCTAACTTACAAATGTATTTTTATCTCTACTGATAAAGAATGAATTTTTATCACTTCACAATGCGCAGGCACCAGAAAATGTGCAGCGCTGAATGGCAATGACATAGTCTCTTCTGAGTCATTGTACGGTATATCATGAAATGTCATACAGTAACTCCTTTTTGCTTCAGGGGACCATTGCTCGCCCTTATAATTAAAGGAACCAGTAAGACTGGTGTTTTTAGACTGGAATGGGAAAAGTTAAACTTACTCATGATAATGGATTGTTTCAATGAAGGCCCGATTTCATTATAAACTTCATTTGTAAAAGAAATATGAAAATTATCCTTGACTGTGGGAATATATCTGTATTTTCTACTGTCAGGTGTTGGGAAAGGAAAGACTAAAGCTTTCTTATGAATTTCTGAATATCAGTTAGCAAATTCATCATAGAAGATCCACTGCAATGGTCATTTCAGCCCACCTATAGTACAGTCTAATGTTTAGCTCTTTGAAGTTTGCATGGACTTTGACTGGTTTCTTCAAGGACTGGCAGGCTTACCTTATGCACACATTCTGTAGGAATGAGATACTGACACAGATACTGGAGAGTAGCTAGAAGTTCATATTCTGGTAAGCTGGAACTATTATTGAAAATAGGAATTGGCATAGCACCATGAGAGAAGGAGCTGAAGAGTGTACACTTTGGTAGCAAGCCTTATCTACCACCAGCATCCCAGCAAGTACGTTGCCATCACCACTTTATTGAAGACCCAAGAGAGCATCAGTACAACAATGAGACCTCTTCCTGGTTTGGCCCACCTGAAAAAAAGAATTGGAGACAAGACTAACAAGATGGTGCCAGGTGGATAAATTTAGTCTGTATCCAGAGTAACTGTTTTGGCTGACTGTCAATCCAGAATCTGGATTGCTGACTGAAAGATTAGTCATTTTGAGTCACAAATGTCAACAAAGAGACATGTTTTTCACTCTGCTTCTTGTCCTCTGTTTCTCTTTGTATCTGTCTGTTTTGTTAAAGCAAGAATAGCAGCAGACCTTAAAGGTGAGTTAACTATCCTCCATTAAGAGCTGTATGACAAATCACAGAACTCTAATGGAGATGTCTTACACAAAGGCTTTTTCCTTTCCAGTAAATAGGGAATTGAAAGTAGCTTTCACTCTGGGATTTATCATCCAAACTTCAATTTATTGAGAGTAATACACTAATACTGCTAAACTTAAAAGCAAGAAAGCAATTCAATTTCACTTGCTGGGAACAGCAATATTACTGTTATCTGTTGGAGAGCTCAAGGTATTCTCAGCCTTTCAGTTTTCCTCTTATCTCCCCTGGATTTTAAGCATATTCTTTGTTGTAAAACCCTCCAACTATCCCACAGGTGGACTGAATTTTTATTGGCTTGCCCTTCTATGTTAGGTCAAATTTCCCATATTTTCTAATTTGCTGTATTTAATTTCTTTGTTTCTGGGGAGTTTTAGACAAACTGGGAAAGATAGTTCTTCCAATTAGTAGAGCAACAGTATGCAGAGGCTTGTTCACATTCTCTTTCTGAAGAGAATTGAGGCAGAGAAAAGGCATTGATTATCAGTCTCATATCTTTATTATGTCTCCTACATTATTGATTTGATTTCTAGACTATTGCTGCAGCCTACCCACTTATAGCTTTGTCCTTTGCTTTGCCTAGCATCTCATAATAACAGAGATATCATTAGCAATATTTAGGTTATTTTCTACTGGAGAAGTTTTGAAGGAACCCCTAACCCAGAGCTACAATTACAGTAAATAGCAGTACACAAAATTACGTCTTACACTAATAGACACTTGCATATGGTACTGATACATATATAGCTACAATTTCTATAAGCAATTAGACTGTGATCACCCTTCTGGGAGGCTCCTAGCTTTTACCAGAAGTACCTTTCATCTAAAAATGATAGTATTTTGAGATGGTTGAGATGGTTGAGATGGTAACATCCACTGCCTGCTTTATATTCAAAACACTTTATCCCAGTCTGGGGTAGTTTTATCTGTCAGTCACAGTCAAAACAGGTAAATGGGTGAATAATATGAAATCTTTATAGACAAATAGGAAAATACTGAGATTGCTTAACTAGGACAGTAATAGTAACTGAGAGGATGAGGATCATGAAAAGTGAAGGGAAAAAAATGAGATTCTATCTACTATTATATAGTCTGGATAGAAATCACTTTTGCAGTGTGAAAACAAGAGTTTTTCAGGCTAGTCAAATAACAGTTTTGTAGGACCTGCTTTGAAAATCTACTTCTGAATACCCTAATAATAAATAAATAATAAATATCAATTTTCTTTTCAGAGTACAAAAAGAAATACACTCACTTTAGCAGTGCTTAATTTTGGAAAGAATTATATTTAAAAATGAGAAAAACTGCCAGAGAGAAGCCAAAAGAGGAAGCCAGAATTGCTAAATGTTGGCAGAAAACATATTAGGTATTCAAAACAAATATGCACCATTTGCCAAAATTCTTTTAGAAACATCACAAGGAAGGAAGCCAGCATGGCTCAGCAACACAATAAGGGAGGATATTTAAAATAAAAAATAAAAATATGCCTTTCAAAAAATTGAAATTGTTCTTAAAATAGAGAGAGAAAGAACAGGAAAAAAAAAAAAAAAAAAAAAAAAAAAAAAAAAAAAAAGATTCACATACAACATATAGAAAGGAATAAATGCCTGTCCTAAATCCTTGTTCAAATATGTATTTGCAGAGAGAAGCCTCTCCAGAGAAGCCTCTGAAAAGGTGGTCAAGGTATAAAAATACAGCTCAGAAAAGACAAGACTAGAAGAGAAACATGAAATATTTCTTTCCAATCCAAGTTAACCAGCAAGCAGGATAAAGCTTGGTGAGATACCTGTGTGACAACCCTTTTACAAGAAATATATTGGAGGATTTATCTAGAATTGGGGGAAAAGCAGAAGGCATGAGCACCCTTTAGCATGGTTGAGTTTTGCTCTTCTCCTTCATTTCTGTGGACATATGCATTCCATTAACAGAACTGAAGTTTCCAGGGTGGGGAAGTCCATTATTAATTTCTGATTTCTAAAGCTTTAATTTTTAAGAATTTACTAACTGAAAATCTTGAACAAAGGCTTTTGTTGTTTGTTTTTTTTCGAGATGCTTTTCTAACTATTCTTCATTAAATGATGTGGTGAGCATTGTCTATATAGCTGCTTTAGGAGAATACAAGGTTGCCAGGGCTATAAACCTAGAAATGTGTCTCTTGCCATGTTAAATGTCCTTACAGCCTTACTTACCAGAGACACATTTAATCACTCCTGAGCCAATACTTCTCTGAAGCAGAGGACTGTCCAAAAATAAGCTAAAGGAAGTGCTGTAAACTGTTCTTTTACAAGGTCTGGGAATCTTTTTGAGCTACTAGTATTATGGCTCATCATAAATAATGATGATCAGTTAGAAACCAGACACTAAATGTAGCTGATCCAAGCCATGCTTCCCAAGGGTAGAATTGATCTTACCTGATATTAGCCTTATAAATATCAGGCATCATGTCTAAAGTATCAGTTTAGGCTTCCTCTGTAGTCTGAGAGATGTGCTTTCAATACATGATTCATCCTACCAGTTTTAATATGAATGAATGGAGAAGCACCTGTCTTGCTCCTCTTCAAAGCCAGGAGTTAATTCCAGTGTCTGTGCTTCTAACTTTTAGTAGGTAAAAATCAGGTTGGATAAATCTAGGTCTGACAGATTCATGAACACCTTTAAAAAGGTTTTTTCCTTCTAAATACAGAAGGGCCAGATGTCTGAATCAGATAGTAAATCAGTAGAAAGGTATTTTTTAGAAGTTTAAAACATCAACCAAGTGAAACAAGCTGATGTGATCTTTTTGGATTTCAGCAAGGCTTTTGACATGGTTTCCCATAGGATCCTACTGGACAAAATGTCCAGCATACAGCTTAACAAAAACATCATACAATGGGTGAGCAATTGGCTAACGGGCAGGGCTCAAAGTGTTGTGGTAAATGGGGCCACATCAGGCTGGCAGAAGGTCTCTAGTGGGGTCCCTCAAGGCTCTATCTTAGGGCCAGTCCTCTTCAATGTCTTTATATTTGGATGTAGGACTGGTAGGTGTTTTGAGCAAATTTGCCAATGACACCAAACTTGGAGGAGCTGTAGACTCGGATGAGGGTGGAAAGGCCTTGCAGAAAGATCTGGACAGGTTGGAGAACTGGGCAATCACCAACCACATGAAGTTTAACAAAAGCAAGTGCTGGGTCCTGCACCTGGGATGAGGCAACCCTGGCCGTACATACAGACTGGGTGATGAGATGCCGGAGAGCAGCCCCACAGAGAGGGATCTGGGGATCGTGGTCGACAGCAAGTTGAATAGGAGCCAGCAGTGTGCCCTGGCAGCCAGGAGGGCCAACCATATCCTGGGGTGCATCAAGCACGGCATCGCACGGGCAAGGGAAGTGATCGTCCCGCTCTACTCTGCTGGTGCAGCCTCACCTTGAGTACTGTGTGCAGTTCTGGGCACCTCAGTACAAAAAGGACATTCAACTGTTGGAGAGTGTCCAGAGGAGGGTGACGAAGATGGTGAAGGGCCTGGAGGGGATGGCGTATGAGGAGCGGCTGAGGTCACTTGGCCTGGAGAAGAGGAGGCTGAGGGGAGACCTCATCGCGGTCTACAGCTTCCTCGCAAGGGGGAGTGGAGAGGCAGGTGACCTATTCTCCATAAACACCAGTGATAGGACCCATGGGAACGGGGTGAAGCTGAGGCAGGGGAAGTTCAGACTAGATATCAGGAGGAGATTTTTCACTGAGAGGGTGGTTGCGCACTGGAACAGGCTCCCCAGTGAAGTAGTCACTGCACCAACCCTATATGAATTTAAGAAACGTTTGGACTGTGCACTTAGTCACATGGTCTAAACTTCTGGGTAGACCTGTGCGGTGCAAGGAGTTGGACTTGATGATCCTTATGGGTCCTTTCCAATTCGGAATATTCTATGATTCTATGTCAACACACAGGGTTTTTGTGAGAAGTTACACTAGCTAAATCTTATTAAAGCAAACAAAAATAAATAAATAAAAAGAAGCAAATAGTTTATTGAATACATTAAGTTAGACTTGATATGTAAGTGATTGAAATATTTTTACATTAGTTGTTATCTAAAGTAAAACATCAGGAAGAAAGTTTAATGTATAATCTTATATCCATGTCTAGGTACATAATGTGTATGTGTGTATAAGCAGATATGTCTATGATATCTTTGCATACAGTCAGTAACAATAGGAGGTAAATCCTATTAGAAGGTAAACATGCACTTTGAATATAGTTTGAAAGTTTTTCCCTTGACTATTAAACATAAAATATTTTGCTCCTCTGTATGGGAAGGCACACATCTGAAAAAGCTGTAGTAATATTTCAGCTTCATTTTGGAAATTGGTATATGTGATTACACTGTGAGTTTTCATTTCCATAAAAAAAATGGGCAGCTAGAACTGTCACTACTATGGAGAAGAAATAATGCCTTTACTTAATTAAAGTAATTTGTGTACAGCTATGCCTTTTTCCTTAAGTAATATTGTTTTAATATAAAACTGATTTTCTCAACTCTATAGATTATATGGGGCCAGGGCTTTCCCCTGAGCTCAGGTTAGCAATTTGGAACTCATTCAACATGAGAGTTTGAACCAACTTAAATGTGGAAGAACAGAAACACACTCTTGTTCATCTCAGCAGAATTACTTATGTCAGAGCCAAAACAGAAAGATCCTTTTATCCTTTTTTTTTTTTTTTTTAAGTGTGACAAAGAGTATGAAAGAGGGATGAAAAAGAGTAAATAAACAGATGGCTTATACTGAAATTAAGGTCACTGTGCATGAATTCAGAAGTAATGTGATCAAGAACCATGCAAAGACATGATTCAATTACAAGAGTACAGCTCTCACAAACAAGTGGAAACAGTACTATTTTCACACATTTTAACCAATCAGTTGTAGCTTCACACAGAAGTCTCAGAACTTAACTCCTTAACATCATAAATTGTTTTTAACAGTGTAAAACTAAAACAGGCAAGGGTAAGAGAAGACATTTTTACTTAAACTAATTCCACAATTGTAGCAATGAAGTCTTTGCAACTGGTTTTGGTTCATCTTTCACTGCAATATGTGGCAATCAGAAAGTAAGAACTAATAAATCAAATAAAATCCTCCTCTTAACTTCACATGAACAAAGGTCCATCTTACCAGGCTGCCAAATAGGGATTGGCACCATCCACCAAGCAAATGAGGCAAGCCAAGAATGGTTATTATCTGTAAGCAAGATGCATCCGAAGGACTGACAGATTTCACATTAGCTATCAAATTTCAAATGCCTTGTCTAAAACAGACAGGCTTCTTGGAACTGAACAAGGAAATGCTGGCCAGTTTTTCCATCAGAATTTCCAGGGCTTCATAATTTTGGTTATAGCACAAAGTAAGTTTCTAGTGGGCACAAATGAGCAAGCAAGAATAGTAATTCTTGAAAAAGTAAAGGAACTGGTGCACTTCATATCTACTTCAGGTTTTATTAGTATCTTGTAAGAAGATTTATCACCAATAGATCAATACTTCTTTTACCTAAACCACTATTAATAGTTTAAACTTTAAGAAAACATTCTGAAATATTAATCAAGCACTGGAATAACTTGACATTTCAGTAGGGATATTTCCTTATCAGAAGGGGGGCAGGGTGATATTTTTATATTTTTAGGAACAGGCAAAACATAAGTCTGTCAGGAAAGATTTAAATAGAAGGTTTAAATAGTCCTGGTTCAGTTGTGACTCATGGGAGGGAATAGTGGCTTCCCTTTCAGTCCTATTTTCTGTAAGAAATTCATCCCCAAAGTAGTTTTTCTTCATTTTAAGTGTTTTTCTAGGGATAATAATAGAAAATAAGTGATTCTTAAGCATCTTTTCCTTGATAAAATTTGTTTCATTGATGACAAGAGGTGAAATGGATTTCTGTTGTGAAAAGACAATTTTACTAATCCAATTCTCAAATTCTACCACATATGTAAAATTAGGTGATTATGGTAACTTGTAGTCAAGAACACTTTGTTCACCTCCTTGTTGCGAGTATATACCTCCTTTCAGTATTGGTTACCTTATTTTTTTTCTTTTTTCTTTTTTTTTAATTTTCTGTTTTGTTTAACAGAAACTACCACACAATAATATTGGCTGCAGAAGATTCATGAGCCTTTTTAAATTAGTATATATTTCAGGGAAATGTTCCAAATTTAGATTGTGGCATTACCAAATAAGATTATGTAATACTTCCATTGCTTTTGAAATTATTTTTCCCCACGTACATTAAATCTTATAGAAAAATATGCTGCTCAATGAAACAGACGGAATGTAGCCCCTTTAAGGCATAGATTTACACATTTCTTCTGAACAGATGAGATATTGATCCAAACACTTAGTTATTATTATTTTTTCTAGTAAGAGTCAAAGATGCCCAATTTCACTAGACAAATATATGGCTGAAGGCAAGCCAAGAATGGTTATTATCTGTAAGCAAGATGCATCCGAAGGACTGACAGATTTCACATTAGCTATCAAATTTCAACAACAGGGAAACAACAACAGGGAAAAGGAATAAGTTGAAGATTGGGATTTTGATTTATGAAAGAGTACAACAGACACATAAAATGAGAATAGAAGATTACAAAAAGGAAGAAATAAATGCTTAATGGGGACCAGGTGGAGTGGAACATAGACCAAGAGCTGAAAAATAACCTTTGATTGTCACACTGGAGGACAGAAAGAGCCTCAGCCAACACAACTCCACTTTTTACTCCACAGTATTGGGCACATATCCTTAAAATTTAATACCATAGAACATGACCAATGAAGAGTGAAAAATACCGGCCAACTTTAGCAGGGTTTTCTTGTTTTCTGTAGACGAAAGTGCCAGTAAACAAAAAAGAGAAAGGCAACTAGATACTTAGAAAATCAAGTGAAAGAAGAATACTAAACAGCAAGGAAGCATGTATCCTACTGATTTTCTTGACTTCTGTATTATTCTTAACAAAATTCCTTAACTCTTTTCCTTTTTCTTTTACTTTTCCTTTTTCTTTTTCCTTTCTTTTTTCCTTTTCTTTTTTCTTCCTTTCTTTCCCTCTTTTTTCTTTATTTCCTTCTTACTCTTTTCTTTCTCTTCTTTCTCTTCTCTCTTCTTTTTATTCCCTTTCTTTCTTTTTTTCCTTTCCTTCCTTCTCTTTTCTTTCTCTTCTTTCTTTCTTCTTTTCTTTCTCTTCTTTCCTTTCCTTCCTTCCTTTCTTTTTGCTGCAACATGGTTTAATTTTTCAATTCAAAGAGTTATTGGTATAAAGCATGCCTCATTAGTTTCTGGGAGGTAGCTAGTCTTCATTAATTCAGTTCTCACTTCATTTGCTTTGCATACAGTCATAATTAGTTTCAGAATAACTTAGGTAACTTCAGCAGATTTATAGCCTCAGTTTATTCTGTGTTTGGGTTTTTCCTGTTGTTTCAGCATGTTGTATGGGTTTTAAAAAATCGAGAACAGCAACGGTTGCTTTAGGAAATAATTTCATGTTGCAATTTTTAGAGCAACAATCTCTCTAAATCCTTGTCTGCTCGGCTATGTAAACAGTTCAAACATTAAATCTTACACAAACTCAGATGAATTTTTCTTTAGAATGCACAGAAATTCCTATTCTGCATACAAACTTTTCCATGTATACTCGTCTCTCTACATGGTCTATATGGCAGCAGAGGAACACACCCATACTGTTCAGAAGGAATCATGTCAGTCATTTATTGATGTCCTTATAACTAAAAGAGGATATGGTTTATTTACTAGGGATGTACTGCTGTAGTAAGAATACATGCACAGCACCACTTTTAGTTCCAACTGGTTTGCATATGTTGACAAGACACCATTCCTATTTTAAGAAAAGCAAAGAGGAAACAGCTGAAGAGAACACAGCCACAGTATCTCCTGACCCCTGTGTAAGGTTGATAGGAAGTGTGTCAGTATGTCAGTATAACTAGTACGTCAGCCCACTTGCCAGCTGAACTGATGATCTCTTTCTTCTTGAAGCAATGCCCTATTCCACTAGAGTGGGCCATATTGACTGAGAAGAAGGGAAACAAACCCTTCAGAGAAGTCCCAAAACTTTTATATAAACTGTCACTGTCTTGGCACAGGTACCAAGGTAACACTACAAGAAAGACGGAAACTCTTCCAGGAAGAAGGCACAGTAATTAGCAGAGATATTCCTAGACACTTCTGATGCGGTAAAGGAGCTTCAGTTAAAAACACCTGTGGCAGAAATAAGGTGTTCAGTCCCCAAAAGATGACATTTAAGAACTGAGCCAGTCAGAGCAGAGGACAAGGGCAGGAGTTATAAATACAACAAATAGATTGAGGATAAAGCTGCAAAGGCTGTTGTTTTCCTCACTTAAATAAAAGTCACACTCAAAGCTCTGGAATCTGTGTGCATTCACTGTGTGCATGTACTGTTGTGCTATGTGGAAAGTCCACCAAAAACTCCAGTATTTGCCAAAGAAAAACAGAAACCTATGAGTTAATGCTCCATAGCTATTATAAATTCTCCTTCCTTAAAAAGACAGTTCACATAGTCTGAAAAAAGTGAGGTTCTGAGGAGGTTTTACCAATAAGCTGCAAGTTAAGTTCATGGTAGGAGAGAAGTGGTACTGTAAATGTTCATAACCTGTCAAAGTCTTATTAATTGCTCCATGTGGACTGCTAAGTCATGGCTTCTCTGTAGCAGTCCATATCCTGGAGGTACATTAACTTGCGGAAAAGTTCTCCCCCATGGTCAGCCAACATGTGAGCAGGCAACAGGGCCAGGCTGATGGTATTCCCAGCACACTCCACACATCTCTAAGAAATTTGTTTTATTTGCTCTGCAGCACCATATTCACTTTCCTCAAGAGTTGGACTCTCAGGGATGTCATCAGTCCACACCTCTGCCAGGTGGCAAGCCAAAGCCCAGCACTTAGTGATATCCTTATATCTGTCATAAAACCCTTGGTGATTTCAGCCTTCATGTTCATGGGGATGATTAAATGACAACTTTTCAGCAGCAGGCCACCTTGCAGAGAAAATTGCTGACTAGGATCCAAACATGCAGCAAATTGAGCTAATTTAGTATGTGAAAGACTAACACTCCTGGCAAAGCCTCATAAACAGAAAATGTGTTGGAGCAGCTTGTTGTGCTCATCAGATTTCAGACAGTTCCTGGTACCTGGAGGGAAACAAGGGCAACCTGTTTTCAGTAAACCCTGAGTAACCTGTCCTGGATGATTGGCTCTGTGATATCCTTACCATACAAGAGTAACTTACTGGACCTGTGACCTTGCAAGAACAAAAGAGAGTCAAGCTGTTTAATCAAGGAGATGGGTAGATATAGTTTGTGATCAGGTTTGATACAGCAATCTCAGAACTTGCATGCCTGGTTAAGCACAAGAGATCTTGTATCTGCCTGCACATATCCCTCCCTGCAGAGGAACTCTTTATCAGGGAGTGTAGTGATAGGACAAGGGGTAACAGTTTTAAACTAGATGAGTGTAGGTCTAGATTAAGTATTAGGAAGAAATTCTTTACTGAGAGGGTGATGAGGCACTGGCCCAGGTTGCCCAGAAAAGCTACGGACACCCCATCCCTGGAAGTGCTCAAGGCCAGGCTGGATGGGGCTTTGAGCAACCTGGTCCAGTGGGAGGTGTTCCTGCCTGGGGCAGGGAGTTTAGAATTAGATGGTCTTTAAGGTGCCTTCGAACCCAAACCATTTTCTGATTTTATGATACATTTTCCTTATTTCTCAGATAGGTTTTTTTGGAAATATCTGGTGGTCAGATTCTCCTGTCTACATTGTACCATAGAACTCATTCTGATTTCATTCTCTTTTGCCATAGCCTTTTGTGCAACAGTCTCACTCAGCCACCAGGCCTGATCCTCCTTACCCCAGTGTGAGGTGCAGGTTCCTTTAGCCAGCAGGTACCAGGGTACCTAGTCAGCTGTGGGAGCATTCTCCTAATACTGGAAGGTGGCTGGCAATGATGCTCCTGAGACTTCCAAGTGCCCAACACCACAAAATATTCAGAAGGAAATTAAGGTGCCCTTCTTAGCCTCTAAAAACTCCATGTGATATGCCTACTTATAATATGAAAGCCCTATAAAATAACAAAAGTGTTACTAAAAGAAAATTAAAGAGGGGTGGATTAAAGGGTACAGGCTAGCACACCAAAGTATATTACATCAAGTTTCAGACCTGTCCTGTCACATATGTGAGAACAGCAGAGCAATGACAGTCTTTGTGAAAAATACTGCTCAGTTCAGTATCTAGTAATGTCTGTTTAAAATATGTCCTTATCTAATGTAAATGCTGTCAATAATGTCTCTGTCCATTTAAGATATGGGGAATAGAGGGTTATCATTGTTTGAGTCTGAGAACAGTTACTCTGAGTCTATAAGGGAAAGCTGCAGGGTAGCTGTTCTAGAATATCAAGAGAGTTCACCACAGGGACATTGCAGTTTTCCCAAATAAATGTCATGTTCTGCACAGAGTGGGGTGGAGCGCAGCTGGGAAGCAGGCAGGGAGACAGAGACGGAGAGCAGGGTTCTTTCTGGATGTTAAAAGAAAGGCCCAAAAATAAATAGCATATTTAAATAGCTGCTTGAAGAAGACAGAATAAAAAGAGGAATACAGAGAGTAAGCAAATCTTATGTCCATTCAAATGCTGGGAACTTGTGCTTAGTCTGTGCAGCATGCTGTGGAAAATCCATCTGGGTTTCATCCGATACTGCATGGGAGCAGGGGTCCCAGCATCTCTATTCCTCTTTTTATTAGATTTTCTTTAATGTGCCACTTGTTGTTGAGCCTTTCTTACTGACATCTGCAAAGAGCCCTGCACTGTCTCCCCACTACCCCCCCACATCTCTGCCCCCAGTGCACAACATGCATCCAGACAACTGTTATTACAGAATAGCTGTGGCACTTTAAATTCATAGCCTACCTTAACGATTTCCCTATGCAGCAAGACGCATCTCACTGACAGGCATGACACACAGTCAGAGGCTACTGCTTGCAGCAGAAAAGAAATGCCTGAAAACAATTTGAGAAACTTTAATTCCCGGGCCTGCAGAAGCTGGAACAGCTCTTTGTCAATTTTCAGGGTGATGATCTTGCTTTTATCATCCCAATTATCCACCACATAAATGAAGAGGTCTTGGGTGAAGTACCTAAGGTTGTCCATGCCTCATTCTAGCATGGAACCTTTCTTCTACAAACACTAAAAGAGATCATGACAGACCTGGCAGGATATGGGTACTAATTGCTAAAATAATCCATATTTTATAGTGGGGAAAGTTTTGCAAATTTTTTGTTAATATTTGAAAAATACTATTCCTCCCTGCCTAATGCATCAATAGTGTCTGCTTCACATGTTTTCTAGTTAGAATACAGCAATGAGATGTACAGTCATCAACAAATGTTTTTATGTGGATTTTCTCCAATTTTCCTTTTCTAATTGTTTGCCGTTTAAAGATTCAGTCAAAAGACTTTAAAAGTTTGCTATAATAAGGCAAAGACTGCTGAAACAGAATGTAGGTTCAGCTTTAAAAGACTGTCTCTTAGTTTTTGAGAGATGTAACAAATTGCTTTAAAAAATTACAAGCAATGCTGTGAAAGTTCCAACATCTAGAAAAGTATTTTTGTTGCTCACCGACATGAATAGTCTCTAATTATACTGAGCATCTCTACACCAAGAAGCAGGGTTTATCAGCACCAGACGCGGGGCCGCAATCAAATCTGCACTGTGAATTCTAGCTCCCAGAACTTAAAGATGCATTGAAAAGTTATAATGAAGTGTACAATTGGGAACATTTATTGGTGATTTTGTCCCAGTATGAGCCAAGCAATTGTCTGAAATCATTGGAAGCTGGTCTGTTGGCTATTCAAGGTCTAGACTGAAGAGCTGATTGAGCTTGCATATAATTTTTTAACTCCTTAAGCTTTCTGACTTCAAACCAATAGGGATGCTTGCTGTATGATTGAGAAGAACTTCGATTAAGTGCATTCAAAATCTGCCATTATATCTTGATATAGTCCAGCTTTTGAACACTTCAGGCTTGATTTCCTGTTCTAAGTGGAAGGCAGCAACAAGACTGGAGGGCCTGGGGCCATTTCTGCTGCTCATTGTCATAATTCAGCATGAAGCCAAGAAATTTCAGCAATAAACTTGGGCCCAGATCCCTGTGGCCTCTCAAATCTTTTTTAGCCAGGCACTGTCAGCAGAAACACACCAACCATATCCTCACATCTATTTCACAAAGGTGTCTGAAAGAGCCTGAAATCTTTGCACTGCTTTTAGCCACTTTAGCATACAAATTTCCTGATGGTCATAACCATTTCATGTGTCCCTCTCTAGTTGTTATAAAGGTTTGTTATGTGATGAAGTGCAATATTATTGCAGTTCATTTGTCAATTGAAGGCATCAGTCTAAGCACTGTCACTTTTAAAGAAAACAGCTTTTAAGAAAGAAAAAAAAGTCTCTTGTCATTAATAAACAGGTTTTCATGTAAGAGGAAGATGGAGATAACATTTCAGATACCATCCAGTGTATATCTATCACTTATCTAAGAAAAAGTAACCAGCAATTTTGCTTGAATACCAAAAGAAATTGATTATACTGGAATACAGGTTACCCAATACTGTTCAAAATTTCATGGAGAAAGGGGTAAAGTAGAGCACCAAGGATTATTATCTAAAAGGCAATTGAAGTTCTGGATTTTAAAAAAAAATAATAACAACAAAAAATTCACCACTGTGACCCATCCCTAATACAAAGCCCATCTAACAGATATGTTGCCAGTGTTTTGCCACCTTTTTGAAGCTGATGCCCGTAGTTTCTCTCCACTGTAAGAAATACTGTCTTGCCTCCCAGCCATTGCAGTTCCAGACAGTGGGAGGAATAATGCTGAACCCAAGGAGGGTGAGCTGGGATGGACCTAAAGGACCTTTAGCAAACGGACATTAGACTGCAGCTTTCTGTTTTTTATGTGCAAAAAAAAAAAAGGAGGGGATGAGGGACACTGAATGAATTTGGAGAAAGAATAAGGGTTACCCGTGCTATCAAAATGGGCATAGGTAGATAATGGAGAGGCCACCTAGTATGTAACCCTCCAACTGTGATGAGTTCTTTGGGTTAAGTGAATTGAAATAGAGAATAGTCTATCAAAAACCTGAAAAAGGCTCTTAAAGTGCCATCCTTTGACCAGAAAACCTTTCCTTCCCTCTGTGCCAGTCCAGATGCAGCTGAATGCATCTCCTGGCTATGCAGAGCTGAGCTGTCCTGACAATGGGGCTCCTAGCGAGGGCCTGTAGATCCCAGATCAGCACCAAACCCACTAATCACCTTCTCCCAAAACCTTGCAAGTGCTCTCCCTTCTAGAAGAGCAGGCAGAACATAGCCTTTATAAAACCAGCACCAAAAGCCAAATAATTGATATTCTTTCACTCTGAAATTAAAACCACTGTCAGAATGGCCAAAATGTATGTTTTAAATTAGACTTGAATTGCTTTCAGCAAAAAAGACATTTGAAAGCATCATGAGCAGACTGAGGGTTCCCAAGAAATGGCAGCTGCCAACTTCAGTAATCCCCGAATTGCTGCAGAGAACAAAAGAGCTTATCCCATTCGCCTGTGGAATTTGCCTGTGGAAAGCCACTGCAGGCCAAAGTGGCTGGGTGTGTGAGAAGCACATATTTTTAAATGAGTGTTAAGTGGGTCAGATTATAGACATGAAAAAAAGCTCGGTATTTCAAAGAATATGGAAGTCTACCAGTGCAACTGAATGCATCCTGAATTACAAAACTGCAGATTTTTGTTCTGCCAGGATTCAGTTTTATGAGTGCTTAATCAGTCACCCTAACAGTAAGACAAAGCTGTGAACTGCCTTGCTTGCTCACCAGAGTGTGTTGTTGGCATTATCCTTTAATGACACAACAAATTCCATAGATGAATTTTGCTGCAAAAGCACTTTCTCTCATTTTCACCTTAAAAAATAAAACTGTACAGTAATTAACTTCACAGCAGTTTCATTTGGCAAAGTAATACTGTACATGGAATAAAATTTTCATTAATAATTGACTATGAAAACTGTAGTTAAAGTATGTGCAGCTAATTTAATAGCTAGCAGCTATGAGAATTCAGAGGGCACGGTTCTTTGCATGAACAAAATATTTCAAGCCAATGGTGTCTGAGAGAAATTTTGTAAAGAATAGCTGTAGTAAAACTACAAAGGGTCCACTACAAAGAGGGGTAGAGAGAAAATTACTGGGGATTCAGAGAGCACTATGTAGTGTGCAGATTTTTGATCCATAATACACAAAACTTCTGAGAATAAGATCCTTGATAATGTCTCCAAACCCAAGTAGCTTATTTCTTCAAAAGATTTACAAAGGACAGCCATGGTTTCTTTTCAGTGAGGACTCAAATTACAAGGAAACAATACTGCATTAAACATAATGAAATTTGATAGCAGCACATGATGACATAGTGGATATAGAATGAAGCCACTGAGAAGTGTGCATTGAATCAAGACTTCTGTTTCCAAGTTAACACTCTAGACTTATCTTTTTACACTGTCTTTCCAGTCCATTAAATCCAATTTGCTATTCCTTAATGGGAAACAAAACACATTCCTACTTACCACATTTGATTGTGATATGTTCTCTCTCACTCTCTCTTCTTTTTTTCAAAATTTGCAAAGTAATTTTACTGGCTGTATTGGGTTTACGCAGCAAGGTTTTGGTAGTGGGGGCTGCAGGGGTGGCCTCTGTGAGAAGAGCTCAGCAGCTGCCCTATGTTAGATAAGGGTCAGTTTCACATGGCTCCAACAGGATGTGTCGCTGGCTGGAGCCACGCAAATAAGCAAAATTGTTTGCACCTCTGTGAGTGCAAATTTAAGAAGGGGGAAAAAAAAAAAAAAAAAAAAAAAAACTGTTGTACAACAGCAGCTGGGAGAGTGAGGAGTGAGAAGCAGCTGTTGTACAGTATTAGAAACCAGCATGTGAAAATGTTTTTAAAAGAAAAGACATTATGACATAATGACCATTTTATCTACTGAAGTTACAAGACATCATTTGATACAGAATGCAGAAATACATTTGATAAGAAATATAAAAAGACATTTTTAAGATTGTTTTCTATTCTCTCTCAAGTGATCAGATCAGAATCCAGGATCACTCTTTCTTTGACACTTCTGTGTATTAGGAACCATGGTTCAGATTCAGACCTCTCAACAGATTAAATGGACAGGGTCCTGTTTGTCCTTAATAATAGACACCATACTTTAAGTCTAAACTCCCACTGTAGTCTGTGGAAATCTATACAATTCAAATTCAAGATATTCTATGAGTCTATAAAATTGCCTGAAGAGCTTCTGAGCTGACCAGCCCCAAGGAGATCTGTTCAGCTGCCCACACAAATCCTTCCCACCATGACCAAAAACTGCACAGACCAATATGTCGCACAAGACCTGTAAGACGGGCATTCAATTAAATGGTGGCCTGTGTGTTCACAGGACACCCTAGACATTTGCACAGGCTGAATGGACATGATGTAGGACTCACAGGAGATCTTTGCCTCCTGGAGAGGCAGCTCAAGCCTGGGCAGCAAACCTCACATATCTAACCAGAACCAGCTGCTAAAACAAGTCAGCTGAAGCTAGTAAGAGATTGCCACAGAGAAATAGCTTAGACAGACGGAGTGCTTGTAGACAGCTAAATTTAGACATCTTATTTTGAATTAAACACCACCATAAATCCTGTATGTGAAAACCAACTTCCCCAAATTCCAAAACTAGATCAAAGGGTTCTGGGTCACTTAACCAATAGCAAACCAAGTAAGAAAAACAAACAGTGTTCATATCACAGAATCACAGAATCACAGAAAAGTCTAGGTTGGAAGAGACCTACAAGATCATCTAGTCCAACCTCTGACCTAATGCTAACAAGTCCTCCACTAAACCATATCCCTAAGCTCTACATCTAAATGTCTTTTAAAGACCTCCAGGGATGGTGACTCAACCACTTCCCTGGGCAGCCTATTCCAGTGACTAACAACTCGTTCAGTAAAGAAGTTTTTCCTAATACCCAAACCTCCCCTGGTGCAACTTTAGCCCATTCCCCCTCGTCCAGTCACCAGGCACGTGGGAGAACAGACCAACCGCCTCCTCGCTACAGCCTCCTTTCAGGTACCTGTAGAGTGCAATAAGGTCTCCCCTGAGCCTCCTCTTCTCCACGCCAAATAGTCCCAGTTCCCTCAGCCGCTCCTTGTAAGACTTGTTCTCCAGACCCTTCACCAGCTTCGTAGCCCTTCTCTGGACTCGCTCAAGCAATTCCCATGGTTATTCATGCTGAATAACATGAAACCCCATATCCCAAACTTGCCTCTAGCCTTCAGACCAAGTTTATATCCTGTTAAGGACAATCACGCCTGTCCCCATCTGTGCATCTAACATTTCTCAACTGGAGATACATGAAATCTTTTTACTTTATCTAACTCTGGAAAAAAGTGAGCTTAATCTCTTGCTGGAACAAAAACCAAACACATCCTTTTATTTATTTATTTTTTCTAGTAGTTTCAAAACTTCCAACTGCAAAAAGAGAGAAAAAAGAAATCTACCCTCATGCAGTAAAAATAGATTCTGCTTACGGAAATGGAAAGTCTGGCAACTGGCATTGAAAAGACTGTCTGTTCAAATTCTTCTTCAGAGAGCATTTCTAGTTACGAGGGCAGAAAATACTGTATGTAGATGGCACTTCCACGCCATCATTATAATCACATTTCTCATTTAGATCCTGTAAACTGAAAACAATTACAAAATTCACTAAAGGAAACACAAATATATACTTGTTCTTTAGAGCATCTAGGAAACTACATAATCATCTTTCACATACACAGAGTCTTGCTACAATTTTAAACAAGGTAAAAACACTGTAGAGGTGAGTATCGTCTCAGAGACATTTAATAGCCGAAGAACAGAAGTTCATTAACAGTACCCGCAGCATACAACAATTTTGGATAGCAAATGAGAGCTAAATTTCCTATTGGAAACATGGGATGAATATAGAGAACTGGTTTCATCATTACACTGACTTTTAACTAGGATCCTTATTCTTGGAAACTATCAACAGTTTTTTAAAGGTTTTAAGTAGCCAGGACATCTGTCATTTTCAAAAGAAAATTGAAGTTTCATAATAGGAGAAATCTAAAAGAATCATTTGCATTTTTAATATACCCATCACCTGCCAATTACCAATTAGATTATCATTCAATGAGAAAAGGGGAAAAAGTCTCTTTCTTAAAACCAAATAGTTAAAGCAGAATAAAAAGAGCAGGAAATAGGCAGTCAGCCATAGCCTGATGCTTTTATATCTCATTACCAAGAGAAAGTTAATGCTACTTTGGTGAAAGATTCCCAGTGATACAGAGGTGATCTTCCTAACATCACCTAAACCCAGTACAAATCAGCAGCTTAGTAATGAAGAGTCCGTGCAGTGGAAAGTTTTGCTTTCTAAAGAGTAAGAATTGAATTTCATCCAGATGAAGGTAGATCTGCACAAAAGCAAGCTTCACTCCATTCACAGGGGAAGTAGCATTACTTTGCCCAGAGAGAAAAGCAGAGAGGATTTACTCCAGAGGAAGTTAATATGTGAACTAGCAGAGTAAGCTGCCCATCCAGGAGGCATAAACATGGACAGATCAAACTTGCACCTCTGTTAGAAATCAATTACTGAACATTACAGGAGAATTTCCAAGAGCTGAGATGAGAGCATGATATATGGTTAAATTTGACCAAGAGGAAAATAAAACAGCAGATTTAATTTTCTTTTTTTAGGCTGACTTCTCTTTGTTTATTCCCAAAACCAACTAGCACTCTAATAAAAATTAAATAATAATAATAATAATAATAATTAAAAAAAAGCTAATGGATTATAAATGAAAAGATAACAGGATTAAAGTCCATTGCATAGCAAAGGCAGACAACCTGCTTAGCAGCAGGAGGTGATTCTATCAAGTGCAAAGATAACATTTATTTGCACTTTTATTCAGACTTATCTAAGGAAAGCTTTCATTTACTTTCAAACTCCCAAAATGAAATCATTCACCATTTAAACAAGAGAGCTGATCAAGAGATTCCAAACTTCAAAATGTGATGGACTAGCAAAGATCTAACATTTGAAATTGCCAACTACACAAGGATTTTTGGTAGCATTCCAAAAGTTTCTGTGATACTTTATACACAAATTATTTTGTAGATTTTAAACTTCCAGTCTAAAATGCAGCAATTTCTCTATGAGCTTCACATAAAATAAAATCACATTTATAATTTGGGTGAGGGTCTTGGGATTCAGTGTTTCCAGGTACTCCTATACCCCCAAAATCAGGTCAACTACTTCAGTTGTTTAGATACAGCCTCTTCTTCCTTTCTCTATACTTTCCAGTAATGTCAATTTTTATCTTCTCTATTAACTAACACATTCTATAAATAATTGTGTCTTCGAAACGCCTTATGATCTTGGGTTGAAATGTGTTCTCACTGTCACTTTCACTTGTGCATACTCTCTCTTTATGTGTATGGATTTATGTGATTATTTTGCCTGAGAAAAGAACAGTTGGCCTTCAGGTGTTTGGCTCTCTTGAAGATGCATTTCCATGCTTCATAAGCACGTAAGTAGTTTTGTTTGCATATTCTCCTCTCAATTTGATTTTATTGAGACCAGGGGAACAGAATATGCGATACCAAGCTGCTTTCCTGATCCTTTTCCCTTTTTAAAAGAAGGACTTGTTTCTTCTCATTGCTATAGCTACTCTGCACAGTACATATGCCCTTTCAATTCTGAGTGTTACTAAACTCTGAACAAAATGTGGTAGGGGTTTATCCTGTCAAATGTCATTCAACAATAGCTCAGTATACAAATAACCTGTTACTGTGTGTCTACATTACTGGAAAGTGTGTGCCGTGTGGATGGAGAGGCTTAAACCAAACAAGCTAAAACTAACATCTTCAAAGCTAAGTGGCCAATCGTCACTCAAAGTTATTTGATACTGAGATCATCCACAGGCCTCTCTGTGTACCCAGTGTACTGCACAGCAGCAAAAGAATCCCACTGTACACAGAGGTGAACAAACAGACGCAAACATAATGCCAGTTTCTTTTCTGTTTTATTAACAGAGCCCATCCTGATTCTCTTGAGACCAGATTTCCTGACTGGTCAAAGACAAGGCAGAACAGCAACAATTTTGGATTGCTCGCTTCCTCCTGTATGCAAACACACAGAAGTCAATCAGCAGAGGTATTTTCTGGGATATAGAATATTCCCTCAGCTGAATAGATCCAGATGCTCAGTTCTGTTCTTCCTGACTAAATAATTTCTCTTACTTTCTTTGCCTTGCTGGCCTACTTCTGAGGCAGAAGATGGTGCTCAGCCCTGCACAGAAATATCTGACTCCTGGGCAGACACTTGCTGGCCAGCCATAAAGATTTGGCAGAAGCAGGATTCGGAGCACTTTGGGCTTCTCTTTGAAAGTGGATAGCATGGGGCCTTCTCAATCCATTTCCCTACCTAATTTCTGCTATGCATAGGACTGATTACCTCCCTAGCCTGATGTCTATAGGCATCTGTCTATGCAGTACATCAGTTCTCTGAAAGGATATAGTCCTTTTTCAGAATTTGGTCCTTCAGGGACACAGGGATGAACATGGCCATTGAGGTACTACTGGGGTGGCAAGGTGAACAGGCCTGACACTGATCTCATACTGTAAATAATGTCCCTGACTACTTCACATTCACTGCCCCATAGCAGAGTTGTGGCCAGCTTGGGTGGGCCCCTGCTGCTAGTGTCTTATAGGCAGTCCAGCAAACTGGTGTAAACCAAAACAAGTGGGCGCTGCCCCAATTAGTCTATCATTCCTGTGTCAGGGAGAAATTGGTCTTTGAGCACCTTTTAAATTACACAGGTCTTCCCATACCTAGGGTTGGTGTGAAAAGGACAGGATAATTCCATGCACAATATATATCCAGCCATAATACTGTACATGTGAAAAACAAGATCGTGATTGCCCACACACTGCAAATTCACATTTTGGGGCATGCAGAGATGAGCAGAAGTCAGGAACAGTTACTACTACTAGCAGGTTTCCAGACAGCAATTTAGATTCGTAAGGAAGTTTTTGACATCCAAATGACAGCCTGCTTTTTGTCTTTTAACATTTCCCAACATGTTATTAAGACACTTTTTAATAGCAAGCTTCACTGAAATTCTTGTAAGTCCCTATATTAATTATTGAGACATCATAAAAATGGATAGGGTGGGTATCAATATCTGCGGGTTTCCTGAAAGAAGTGTGCTCTAGGCTCCCTGTCATCTCAGTGCAGCAAGAATGACATCTCCCCTGAGGGTCTAGAAAACAGTAAAAAATGCCACTGCTGAAGATGTGATCAATACATTTTTTAAATCCTCAAAGGAATGCTTGTATGATTTATCCCAAATGGGCATGAAGTCTGTTTTATGTAGTTCATAAAGAACTTGGCCTTTTGAGGAAGCAGGATGTATGAATTTGCTACACAATGTTATCAAAGATCCACAGAAGTTCTGATGTGCTAGTAAACACTGGCATTTAATCTGTGTGTTTCGTCTTATTATGCCTCTATCACATCTATTAATCATGTCCTAATTACCATGGCAAGGTTTCTCACAGTACACATTCTGCTGCCTTTAACTTTAGACTTGTAGCTTTTGCACTTGCTTCAAAGCTTCTTTTAATACTGCTAATCTCCTGTGTTTGCAAAATATAAGCATCATGGGTACTAAATTTCAGTCCTGTCAGGAATTCTGGTCTCATACATATTCTTTTGGATGACTTCTGGTATTCTTGTGCTGGTAAATGGAAAGTAGCATAGGAACCACTGAAATAAAAACTTGTCTCTTTGATATGATCAGGTCAGGGTAAAATTTGGAAGACTGTGCCATCTGCAACTACTCAATAACTTCAGTCTATTCACTGTCAATCTACTCACCATCAATCTTCTAGATGTCTCCTCCACTAAGATGCAAGCACAGCTTTCTTGCTTCCTTCTTTTATTACACACTACCACAACAGATGCCAACAATGACTTGTCAGTTCATTCATCTTATGCCATTCTTGGTCTTCCTCCCAATACAGTTCTTGCTTTTGAAAATCTTTGACTGTGTCCCACCTGACATACTTTTCCTTCTTCCAACAGATTTTACATTAGCTATACTTGAAAAAGACATTTGTGATGACCATCATCTCATCTCCCTCTTGTGTTTTGTGAGGTTTTACTTCTGCATCTCAATTCTTTAGTGTTGGTTAATAGCTTTCATATAAGTCTTGTTCACTAAACTTCCTTTGTGGGACAGAGGACGTGGAGCAGAACTCAGTATACCTCCTCTCCTAAACTTTGATCTATGTAATTTGCATCTGGTACTACTCTACACTTTCCCAGATGAGCATTAGGATTTTTACTTTTTTTCCTGCTGCCTGAAGAAGACAGGTGTGCACCCAATATATAACATGCTTCACGTTTATGTGTCATAAAGAAGTTATATAAACAATCTGCTGGCTAGGCACTTACAGACCCTGTCTGCCCTTTCTGGGAATGAGACTGTCTGTACTAACAACATCAAAGCAATGAAAACAACATCATTAAAAACAGTTTGGGGGAAAACAAAGGAGTACAGTTTCACACACACACAAAAAAAATCATCTCTGGCACTCCCAGTTTTAATTCTCCAGTATTGAGTGTAATATAATTTTATTCTCCATCTGTCTATGTATAGTATATATGAAGCTGGGGACAACTTACAGTGACTCAATCAATTTTGAAGTAGTACAAATGCATCTATAGGTGAGAGAATACTAACATATTCAGCCCCTTGAGGTGTTTTAAGAAGGAGGTTTCTTCCTTTATTCATGCTTCAAGAGCCATTATTGAATAAGGGTGGTCTTCTGAAGACCTGGCACCAAAAATGTGTTGCATTCTGCGACAGAAGACAGCAAACATGAAATGGCTATTTGAAAGACTTGGGGATTTCTAAGCTTGTTATTATTTCACATTGTCAGCAAAGTTAAACTAAATGTTTCTTTTATAAAGTCCTTACCTCAGTTAAAACAGCAGCTTCTAATTGTGGGGGTTTCACACATAAATGACAAAACATGATCCAGCTCATTTAACAATAAAAACAATATAGATAACTAAAATGATCGCTATATTGGATATATTAATCCATCACTGTTCATTCAGTAATGTTTGATTAATTTCCCTGGCTATAAGTGGGACTTATTACTCCTCTGTTATGCACAAATGCTATAATTTGGAGGATAACTTACTGCAAACCTCAGTATCTCTGTGTTCCCTTGGAGAAATCCCGGGCAAACTAATGATTTTCATTTCAGATTCTCATTTCACTCTGCACTTTTCATTGCTGTGAGGGCTTTGTGATGATCTCAAAATGTTTACCCAAGCAAAACAAAACTAAAACTCATCTAAGGTACCCAGAAGCCTACTGTAGTACACTTGGAAAAAGTGTGTTATTTTATTTGGTATTTTTGGCTTAATGAAATGCAAATGTGTAACCTATTTATTTATTTGTTACTTTCATGTAAACCCACATTATCAATACTGACACAAAAGCAATGTATTTGCAGGTCCAGGAGTAAAACAGCCCTCTTCCTATAGCTAATTAAAGTCAGCTTAATGTCCTTTTCTTAAGCCACAATCTGTAGTAGGTTGTCCTATAGAATAAAATTTGTCACGTGTTTCATTACATGCAACTGTCACTTATATTTCATCTTCTG
This sequence comes from Nettapus auritus, assembly GCA_011076525.1. Lineage (NCBI taxonomy): Eukaryota > Metazoa > Chordata > Aves > Anseriformes > Anatidae > Nettapus > Nettapus auritus. Next base: position 92,267,974 of record CM021767.1, read on the forward strand.
TCTTCATAAATAAGCTATCTTGTACATCATAAATGTGCTACCATAAATAAAGATGTGAAAATTACCATAAAAGAAGAATAACTCCCTTATATGGTATACGCGAACTTTTTATGAAATAATTTATCTGATCTCTTTTTAATGTTGATAACTTCAGAAACAAAATCCAGCACTTGCAAAATAATATATGAAGAGTAACAAAATGTCCTGTGTACCAACTCCAGCATGTTTATGGAAGCAAGGAGGGATACTGAAGTGAAAACTGAGAAAAGAGACAAGAGCATGTAAGTATTCTGGTCAAAATCAGCCATTAAAACCACTACTGAAAATAGTGTTCTTTTGTTTTCCCTCCAGTGTCAAATTTCACTCCAGAAATGTGCCATCTTCTAGGTAGCACAAGTTGTAAAACCTATACACGATAATTTTCTTGGCAGTCACAATTTAGTGATCTATTAAAATCTATTAAAGACTTATCTTTAGGCTCCAGTTCCCTGAATCCGTCAATCAGAGCTAAAGCAATAAAAGCTTGCTGAGGGCAGAGGCTTTGGGACTCATTTTCAGAAGAGCTGAGCACCCTCAGCCATCACAGTCACAGCTGCAGGTACCCAGCACAATAAATAAATAAATAAATAAATAAAGGACTATATTCTGTCGGTTTCTTTCTCCTGCATTGTCACTGAATAGAGAAAAACTGCTTTTGTGTATCTCCCTGTAAGTCAACTCTCACATTTCCATAACTAATCTCACATTAGTTTGTTAAACTCAGAATCAGTCACTTAGCAGTAGCAACATATTTTGCTTGGTCACACCAAAGAACTTAGAAAAACTAAGGTAGACAGGGCAAGAGCTAGGAGTAGCCATTAAGAATATGCCATTGTTTCACAGGGGAGATCAGGTGAAGCTGGACAATCTCCTTGTCTTGCCACTGAACCTACAGACTACTGAGTTAAAACCTTCCAAGGGAATACTTGACAATGATTCATGAAGAAACTGTTTATCAGAAATGAAACAGATTTTTTTTTACTGTATGGACTAAATTAGATTAGGGTGAGTTGGAATGACAATATTTGGATTTGCATTTCAAATGTGTCTTTCCATAGGTTTAGAACTGTTTATACCTAGGGTTATGACTTAAAGCAGTTTAGAGATATGAATCATGCCTGAAATTAAGATCCAGAACTAAGAACTGCAGTTCAGAGCTTGAAAATGTCCAGATGCTGTTTTGGTTTGGTTTGGTTTGGTTTTGTTGCTGTTGTTGTTCAGCCATTTAGAGTATGTGCATGATTGCATATCATCCTAAGAACCTACCTAGCTGAACATACTTCCCCTAGCTCTAGGTGCTACACTGAGTTGATGTGTTCTCGTCAACTAGAAACCTTTCCTATACAAGGAGTTGTGATGGGATTGCCAAAACTTCTGAGATGCACACAAGATAGCAGTATTGCCAGCTCCCCCACCATTGCTATTTTGCTCATGACAATGATATTTTTCCTCAAGCTCCATCTCAAATGAGAGTCTCAGGTTTTGTTATGCAAAAAAAAACCAACAGATTTCTAGTTCTGTTGCAAGGGAAAGTTTGAAAAGTTTTAAAATGACACTATAGAACACTATAATGTTTTAGAAACATCAGTACAAACAAATGGAACTTTAGGCTTATTATTACTTTTTATTATTATTTTGATTTATTTTTAAAACTTGTTAAAATTCATCTGGGAAAAAAATCTGTTTCACTGTTTGGTAATGCACAGGATTGTTAATGATGAAAAATACACAGAGGCTTCTTGATGCCAGTGAGTGGGAATACCAAGAGAGATACAGAAGATATTTACAGAAGATATTTTTGGATATTTTTTATACCTTGTAGATAGGTAGTATAAATTGCAACTGGGAAGACAGCTGCTATGACCTGCCTTCGCTATGTTATATCCCTTCAGAGCATAAAAGAAAGCACACATGGTAGGCCTGTATGAAGTGTGCAGTTTGCATCATGTATGTGAGCTCTAAAGTCCTACCTAGAGGCTGGCTGGAAGACAACTAGCTAACGGGGAGAGGGCTGTAAAGGGACATAAAGCCACTATCAATTTGTTACTGACCAACAGAACTATAAAGACAACAAGCTCAAGGACCAGAAATTGTTCAGTCTCATATACCAAATGCTAGGGTGACAAGACGGGCAAAGTGGAAATTCCTGTGGAGAAGAGGACGTGTGATTTAATTGGCAACAATGAATCCAAGAAGAACAATTCATATTATTGGAATCTTAGAATCACAAGGGAAGGTCTGGAAAAGAGGGGTGCGTAGGTAGTATGGTATGCTACATGGCAGAGAAAACATTTCTTGCGGAATAAATGAGGTCTCTGTGCAGCAGGTTCTGCGCGTAGTGCTATACAGATCGACATGCTCCTAAAGGCCAAGAGAGCCTAATAATGGGGTGTGATACAGACAAGCAAATCAGCTTAGTGAAGAGAATAAGTCAGCCTCTTGTAATGAGATAAAATAAAAGCTGTATGTACAGGAGATTTGGTTGGGCAGGAGGCTGCCAGTGGCAAATAGGATTAGAGGTTCTGGCCAATTCAGATAATAATTGACCAACACAAACTCTACTGCAGAAGTTACATGAATTGACTTTGTTTTGGGAGAAGTTATGGATAAAAGGATGAATTAATCACTTCTCTGTGATAGGAGCAGATGCCTATTGCTAGCTGTCAAACTGCATTAAGGTTACCTGGGGTTCAGCTGTCTCTTTGCTAGGTTCTACTCTGAGTCCTGAAATTATTACAGAATACTGCCAGCTTGTGTAAACAATAATCAAGAGATAGGGCATTCATGTTTGGTGAAATCAAAGTCGTTGTTCCTTTTGTTTATCTTAACATAACATGGCAAAAGATGGGTGGCCTTCAGGAACACAATCTACAGAACAACCTGATAAATCCTGTGCAGTCTGCCCCAGCTGAGTTGTGCCTCTGTTAAATCTTTTCAGTATCACATGGAGCATGTAGGCAGAATGCATGCCCCTGCAAAAAATGCCGGAAAACAGAAATATATAAAATCTATTTAAAAATGCAATTGCTTGTAATGAAACCAAGAAAAAAAGGAACCATAAGATCGAGTAGAGGCAGTGTGGGCAGTGTGCAGAGCTGTCAGCACCAGATAAACCCCAGGGATACTCCTGGGAGAAACATCTTCATAATGACAGGTCTGACAAACCTATGACACATCACAAAATCCTTATATGCTGTCAATGTGAGGTGAACAGGGCTTGAATCCCACTGCACCACCCTCATACACTCCTTCCTGGCACTTGCAGAGCCTGAGAGGCAGCTGGGGCATGGCTCACTGTCATATGACATGGAGGACCTTCTCTAACCCTGGCCAGGGACAACCTGAATCTGTATTGTGGTAAAAATGCTCATTTATTAACCTGGAAAGTTTATGGTGTGCACATTCACAAACAATCATTAAGTGCTCACAATCTGTTGTTTGGGATGGTCTCTTAGATTTCACTGTCCCAGTTTATGCAGGATTAAAAGCCTCATTCCCAAGCAGCATTTTTAGGGGGATAATTACATTAACTGGATTTTGTCTGTGTATGTATATTTCCATAATATGTGGTCATGACATTCTTTATTATTATTATTATTATTATTATTATTATTATTATTTTATTATTATTGATGCTATTCAGAGTGCATGGGACATGGCTATGCAAACTGTGGAAGCCATAAACCATATAATCCTAAACCACCTGAATTTTTATTTTGCCAACTGTACTCTTTAGAACCATCTCCAGGAAGGAATTTGCAAATAATGTTCTGTGCTTGGTTTATTCTGTCACAGGATAGATATGGCTTGAGTTTTGAAAACATGCTAAACTTATTTTCCTATTCCCTTTTCCTTTAATGTGGCCAAGCTGGAATTGCCCCCATATGAAGCAGAGGCATGAAAGTCAAAAGCCATCAGTAAGAGGGAAAAAAAAAAAAAATCATCTGCCCATTGGGAGGTTCTGGGAGAGGCTGGAGAGTTTGCACAGCAAGTCACAGTCATTAACTCCTTCCTCTGCTGTGAGTACATTTGAGGAAACTGTAAGAACTGTGTCAAGGTCACGTTTACCCAGTTCTAATGAAGCAATGTATAAATCACAAATTGTTAACCATCCACTGGGAATAAAAGTGTAATTTTTTTTATTTTTTTTTTAACAGCTAAGTAATTAAAAAGGCAAATGTGTTCCATATTGAAAGAATGTTACTATATTAGATAAGGGAATGGCCCATGACCATGTGACACTATTAATATGACCAAAAATGATCTGGTCTCTTAAATTACTTTATTTCCCTTAGCAGACTATTAATTTCAGGTTAGTAATTTAAATTGCATTAGTATCTGACTGCTTAAAAGTGGCATTTCATTTCATTTTCAAAGTTGTTCCTCTTTTAATTCCTTCTCCTTCTACCCACAGGGTTCTGTTTATTTTAATTGGGAGTTACTTATGCCAGATTGTGTACTGACTCTCCACGACATTTTTTAAATAAGCTGTTCTTTTCAAACCCACCATACTGCGGAAAGAATCACTAGAAGTAACAAAGAGAATTTGAAATCCAATCTCACTTCAATGGAGAGTCTCTCTCCTCAAGCTGCAAAATTACCTAATGATTTCATAGACACTGTCTGCTTTTGCTTGATTCTGTCACCCTTCCTCATAGTTATTAGCAATGTCTTTTGCTAGGAGTGCCAGTAAAATCAGTGAAGGAGGCAAATAATACATTTTACTTAAGTCATCTATTTTACACATTGGAGAAAACATAAGATGGCCACTTTCTCCAATGTGGAAATACGAGACAATAATTATGTAAGTGCTCCTATTCTATTAGTTTTGTCACAAAATTACAAAATACATTTACCTCTTTCCCATTAAAGGCAATATTTGCATTACAATTTAATTCTTCCTTTGCCACAGCATGTTTCCTTGGTAACCAAAAACTTCCCCTCAAGCTTCAATGAATGACGAGCAACATAACCAATTACTTTACAGTGATGTTTACTGAACAAGAAGCACTTACCATCAGTAACCACACAGTGGTATCTAAGATACCGTAGTATTTCTTAATCAAGTGGTAGGTGCTGATCATGTAAAAACAATGTGGAGGGGGAGAGAAAGAGAGAAAACTAACAAAGATCTGTAATCAGTGCTGAATGGGGAACATTTTGCTACTATATGGCTAAAACAAAATCTGTCTTGACTTCCTAGGAAAGCTGAACTGGAAGAGAAAAATAGCTGGGAATTTTTGCCAAAGAGGTTACTTTATCCCTTGTTCAGTTTTGAATGAGGTGCTTACTTGGTACCCACCAGTATGCATTCTTGTTTGGAGACAGAAATTGTGTCAGCAGTGTATCTTTCTAGTGGATGACCTGCAGTTTTCTACTCCAATATGTTGACATATCAGTTAAATGGATACTCCTGGCCTACCTTAATAAAACAACCAAGCAAAGAGTTAGCACCTACTGTAACTACATGCTGTAATGGTGTGCATGCTCTAATGCACACCATACAACGTGCTTGATGAATCACAAGAAGTTAGAGAGAGACAGCGAAGGCAATGTCTTCTGACTGAGATATCTTCAGGATAAAAGACTTCACTTGAGTAAAGATGAGTTAAAAGCAGGAGACAGAAGTGTGTAGGTACACGATCATAAATTAATCTTGTATGAATCAACAGGAGCACAAAGATGCCATCTTTTTTACTCAACCCTTACTCTTAACAGGCACAAAAAGGAGCGAAATCAGAGTAGAGACAGCAAAAATGGTTGTCTTCCAGGAAGTAGACTTTCCAATGCAATTGAATCCAGACATATTCAAGATAGTATCTAGACCAGCAACAAAGAGGATTTTTTTCACGTTATACACAAAGTCTGTTTGCATTTCAGGTTTGTTCATTCATTTGTTTTCAAGACAAATTGTATAAGAGGTGTTTAAAAATAATAAAAGTAAAACCTTACAAAACAGCACTTTGATGTTCTTTAATATTTAGTATATAATTAATAAAGAAAACTGGTGAATTCATAGGATTTGTGGAAACTTGTGTTCAAACACTCTAGAAACACTTTAGTGCATGAACTGAAATAACTCTGTATACCAGATAATTACATTGGTCATTCTGTTACCACTAACTGATATAGCTCATGGCAACTACAGTGTAAGAGCTACCAGATTTTTTTGAAGAAAGATGTAAGTTCCATAGGAATCAAAGAAAAGAATGTGTTGCTTTTCCAACACCTGCAGTGTTTCCAGTTAAATCACAACCTCAGTGATGCCTCTTATAGCATTACTAAAAATAGTATTGATGAAAAATTATAGTACCATTTTTTCCTGGCATATAATAGAATAGATAATAAAGAATACCTACTGATTTTAAAAATTAGTAGAAACAGGTTGAATCAATGGCATGATACGCCAGTGCAGCTTTACTTACAGTTCTGAAGATTCTCAGTGATAATGGTAAGAGTTAGCTAACTGGAAAAGACAGAAAAAATCCCATAATCAGCTTACTGTGATTAAATATCCATATAAGAAGTAAACAAATTCTTCTCTTTAAGAACAGCTTTAAATTGGATACACTACAGATCACACAACATCTGGAATTCTTCATTGATAAATGAAGCACTAAGCATATCCATAAAACATGCTCCTTTGATGAATTCAGATGCACATACTGCATCTCAACACTCCACCTTTATTTGAAAGAACATAATAGCAGAAACTTGCCATTATATCATGTGCATGTTACACAGTCCTAAAGAGACTAAAATACTGTACAGAAATGCAGAACAAACAACCCAACACATCATATTTTGGTAACTTTTAAAAATAATATGAGTAACTTTTTAAAATAATATGAGTAAGAATAAATTTGTTTTGCAAACCCAGGTCTGAGGAAGTCATAGTACCTCCAATGCTATCCACATATTTTTCTTACTTCAATAGAAGAAGAGAGGTCTGCTATTATGGCAAGGACATGGCTGTGATGATTTATTTTTTTTTTATTGTTAACTGCTGTTAAAAATATTGGTCTAACCAATAAGTGAAATATGGTACTGAATGACCAGGTCTGGAGGCTCCAAGAAGTATTTCCAAGACTAAAATTGCTCCTTATAGCAATCAATGGGGATCTGACACATAAACCCTTCATAGACCCTGAGAATCACCAAGTACGGAGCTATTGAAGAGAAGTAGTTCTGTTTTCTAACTGGTTTCTTTCTTCTTAAAGGAAGTATCTTTGGTATTTTGCCTGCACAAAATTATACATAGCTCTTAATTATGTGCTTTAGAGGCCCCTGAGAAAATGGTTAAACTTAGCCAAAGCTATTAAGCATTAGTGGCTATTAAAGGCTGGTGAGTGTTGCAGAGAGTTATTAGTTTCCTTGTGATCCCATAACAAGCTTTTCACAGTGGCTGGCTTTTTTTGGTGAGTTCTGTAGCTGTATTGCTTATAATCAGAAACTCCATAAAGTGCTGCAGCGTCTAAAGGCTGGAGTGGGCTGGCATCATCTGTTCCTGACGACAGACAGGAGGAATTCAAACACCATATGCTTTAATCTGCAAAACGCCTACTTCCAAATCCAAGTGCCCCGTAAAATTATCTTCCTGCAGAATTCAAAGTCATTACAAATCTGCTTCTGTTAAACAAGCTCAGAAATAAGATTAAAGGAGTAATTAAATTAACTCTGCACCAAACCAGCTTTATCTTCTAACTCTTTCAGCAGGTTCTGAATTTCCATGACTCCTTTGCAATCACATTTTAGCAGGACTCTAGTCAAAATTGTTTATCACCTTTCCTGCAGTAAATACAGGTTCTCTCTTGCTATAGTAGCATAGCTCTCTTTGTGACATCTGGAGATTAGACAAAGTCAAACATCATTAAAAAAAAAAAAAAAAAAAAAAAAATGCTTAGCTTCATTCTTTTTTCATTGTTTCTTTAATTAATTTATGTCAATTGGTTTGAACATTTTAAACACACCCAAACAAATTCACAGATACCTTGGAAAAGTGATGCTTTTATGTCATATCACCGGTTTTTGTTATTAGCATCACTCTTGTTCTAATTACCAAATGTACGAACACTGCATGCTGCAGTCCTGCTGAGATCCTCTGCAGTGCCTGGAGGTGATACTACAGGAGAGACACAACTCGCTTGTATACTGTACCCATGTGATTTTTATCGCTCCTCTGGTAATGAAGACTCAATAGTAAATCAATTAAGTGTTAAAGCTACTGGTAGACTAGCAGGTAAATACTGACAGTGTGGCAAATTGAGAATCTTGTTTTGGTATCAAGGCAAGAAGGATGGTTTAATGGAGGCGTAACAGAGGGCTGAAAGCTCTGTGTAGACAGCCAAGGACAAAGCCACCCTCAGAGCACAGTGCGCAGAGATGTTAATTGGCTGTTGTGAGAATGCAGAAGGGAAGAACACCAGCTATGTGCTGCATGTCTTCAGTTGAGGAATGAGCAAATGCAGACTTCTCATCTGTGAAATTAATACATATATGTGTTTCTTATTGTTTTTTTTTTTTTTTTTTGTGGCAGGGAGGCTAAAACAGCAATTAAATGTTTTTTTTTTTTTTTTTATTTTAAATTTATTTTCAAAAAAAAATTATACCTCCCGGGGTAAAAAAAAAAAAAAAAAAAAAAAAAAAAGCCCAGGAAAACTTTTTGTTCAAACTACATTATCCAGAATATTTTGTAGCTTTCCAAAATGGTTTAAACAGGACAATACCAACTCAGGGATAGATGGTTATTCCTTTTCTCAGACTGACACAAAAGACTTCCAGTTTGAAGGAAATTGTGCTGTGACTCATATGCCATCAAGTGCCTGTGAAATACAAAGGGTTCCATATATGATGATAAAAGAGAATGAAAAAAATTAAAATAAACAAATTTTATGGCATTATCAGCCCACCAGGAAGTGACTCAACTGCAGAAAGTCCTCATTTTTTATTTTGAAATCCAAATTCCTCTCTGCCAAACCCTGGTCAGGTTCATCTTTCAGACACCTGTGATGTGTTACACAACTGTTTCCCTTAAACCAAACAACTGCGCTTTGTTATCAGAGCTATGTGCAGAAACACTACTTCAGCCTAAAATTGAATGAAAATCTATTTTCAGCTTTTATATTGAGTACATTTACTTCTCCACTAGGATAAGAAGACTTATCAGAGGCACACAGTGCTTAAAAGAATTATTGATTTTTAGAAATTAAAGCCAGTTTCACATAGCTCTGGGCTTAAATGAGTCATAAAAGCCCATCAACAGTTAGCTCAGATCGTTTTTGTTCCCGGAAGACAGTGATAGGCTCCTGTGAACTGACAGGTGCAAATGTGTGCAGTGAGAAAACTTCTGAAGGAATTTTTGAAGTGGAACTCTAAGCAGGAAGAGGTTGATTTTAACTAACCTACAACCACCTCAGTACAGAGACAAATTTGTATTGAAATGAGGTCACAACATGAGGGATGGCTGAGACTCAAAACTGTCAATGCTCATGCAAGATGTTTATCTGAACCTCCAGAGTCTTCAAAGCTGTGCTTTAAAATATATATATATATATTTCCTCAGAACTGGTATTTTTCTCTTCTTGTGACACTTCCACCTCATAGTAATACAAAAAATAAATAAATAAATAAAATCCCAGATCACATCTCCAGGTCAGCACTTTTTCATCTTGATTCTTTCAAGATACATAAAGATTGAAAAGGTAGAAATACAATTTAAAACTGAAAGGAAAACATCTTAAGGAAATAAGATAATACATTTCTTAAGAACTGTGATAAGATTTTTTGGATGTTTCTATCACACTATCACTCAATGTATTTCTTTAGCAGATGTTCCATTACAGATGACTGTCTAGAAAAAACACTACTTTTCTCACACAAAACTTGTCTCAGACCCTGCGTGAATTCAGACATATTCAAATATGGAAAATGTCTGCTTTCATACTCAATATGTGAGTAAGCAAAATGCTGTAATTACTGTCATTAAAATGAAGTTATTACTCAGACATAGGTCTCTAATTCCCAGTATCCCATCCTTTATCAAGAAATCCTCAGGTATTCTGGCACCACTGAAATGCACAAAGTTCCCTGACAAAGAGCAAGGAAGAACTCTCAGGTGATTATCTCTTCCTATAATTTCTTCACTGCTATTTACCTCCCACCAACAACAGTAGGCAGTGTTTGGCAGTATTTGACAGTTTGGTCAGTGTTTCCCAAGCTGTGGGAAAAGTAGCAGGGTCCACAGTTTCATCTGTCATGAGTTAATGGACGCGTGTCTCCTGCTCAATTCTAGTGTCCAACGCTTCCCCCTTTCCAGTTAGAGACTGTCCATAAGATCTAAAAAATGGGTTGAGTTTTCCCTTTCACTCATTATATTTGTTCTTGTCATCAATATTGTCTTCACAAGATCCAGATGAATAGTATTCTCTTCTCAGCATGCACACTTTTCCAGGCATTTCATACACATGGGTGCTTTGTATGGTTAGGGCTGCTGTTGATACCCTGCTGGGACATTCTAGCAGACAGCGGTACCATAGGGTAATTAACATATGGAGGGACCTCAGGAGGTCTCTATTCCAACCCACAGCTCTAAGCAAGATCAGCTATAGGGTTTCTCAGGGTTTCATCCAGTTGGTCTTGAAAACATCCAAGGAAAGAGACAGCACCACCTCTCTGACCAACCTGCTCTGTCGCATAGCTGTCCTCATGGTGAATATTCTTTTCCTTTTGTTTATTTATTTTTATTATTTAATTTTATTATTTCTTTTATTTGTTTGTTTACTTTGTTCTTAATCTGGCTCTCTCATATCTCTTTATGCCTCCTGTCTCTCATCCTCTTGCCACACACTGTTGCGAAGAGCCTCTCTGTTTTCTGTTGTTCTGCACCATCCTTGACCTGTTGGACTTCTGGAATTTCTGCCATTTGTCCATAAAGCTTTGATTAGGGTTCATTCATTTCTCATTACATGAGAAAGGCTGTTCAAAGGACATTTTTTTCCTCTGCCTTGCTGCACATACTTTTTTTTTTTTTTTTTACTTAACAATTACTTAGTTATCCAAGTAACTCTTGTTGGGTCAAGGAAACTACCTTCTTCCTACCTTGGAAAAGTAAATTCGTAAATGTTTCTTCTCCAGCGTCAAGCCAAGAATTTTAGTTTGAAGTACCAAGCAACTTTGGAGAAATGCTCAGAACTCCCAGGTCTCATAAGGTGAGGCACAATTTATTCTCATACGAAGCAGCAAGGTGCTTGGGTATGCTTCACTTCACATTGCAGTTGCAGGAGACCAGCTGATGAGTTTAACTATGAATATAGGAGCCATCTTCATGTTTAATGTGAACAAAATGTTACTGGACTTCTTTCATTTGCAAACTTTGCATCATAACAGCACTATTGAACCTTTTAGTTTAGAATTAGAAATCCTAAAAATTCAGCTGAAGCTAATTCTCCTACTTCTCAGTTAGATGGGCTGAAAGCACAGCCAGACTTTAATAACAGTTCATCTGAGAAGTGCTAAGATGCTTGCATCATTTCTGTGATGTTTCTTATCCTCATTTTTGAGCTCCAGTCCCATGTGTCAAAATCACACAATTTAAAAACTCAAAAGCAAGCAATTACAGTTTAATCCTTAAATAATCTGTATAACAAAGGGATCTAGGATGATCTATAAAATGACACTTGAGGATTAGCTGATCCAGGTTATACACACTATTTTCAAAAGCCCTCTTTCAGACCATATGGGTGATTTGCACACCAATGTAAATCATTGCTTTCTCAGCAGTAACATTCCTGTAAACTGGTATTAATGCCAAATTTATACTCATAAAAACATGCAAACTTAAAGAATAAGTGACAGGCATTGATTTAATTTTTATCATGCATATATTTGCAAAGTATTTACAGATTAATAAATGAGGAATACCTCATGTAAATCAATATCTGCCCTCCCTGTACAGTGCAAACTTCATTATTAATGGTTTTACACTATGAAGAATAAAACTTTAAAGATACATGTAAAACTGTTGTGGATTGCTTTGAAGGACATAGGCAAGGTCATTAACCTAGAAAGAGAGAACAGAGATGTAGCGTATTTTATGAGTTCCACTCTGTTCTTTTCTCCAGTCTTTCACATTCTTTTCCCTGTTTCCAACCCTGTCAAACAGAGATGAGAGCATCTCAAGGGGTCTTTGTGAGGT
>CM021767.1:92290723-92628286 GCA_011076525.1 Nettapus auritus
ACGGGGTCATTTTTTTGTGTGTGTGTGTGTGTGTGTGTGTGTGTGTGTGACTAAGAGATTTGGTTACATTTCTGTATTCCAGCAGACTCCACAGGCCAGGCATACCTGGTTTAGCTTGTCTGCCGTTGTTACAGCAGCCTATACTTTCATGCGAATATGGAAACCTATTCTCATGGTGTCAGGCTTCAATAGAAATTCAACGTGAACATGTAAGCTTCTGTTCTGTTGGGTTACTGCAGACACACTTTTATGCTCAGAGACTTGTTTTGTCACCGTTGTAGTTTTGGACAAGGAGACCCTTGTCCTGTAGACATTTTTATATGGGGAGAAAAAAAAAAAAAAAAAAAAAAAAAAGTCATTTTTGGAAAATAAGTTCCAGCAGCTGAGCTGGGTTTCAAATAAATCTGTAACTAATATGTGTGTTCTGCTACTGTGAAAATCCTTACAGGACTAACAAACTAATTAGTCCTTGAGGAACTGTAAGTCAACTTTCCTACATGGAATGATGCCAGTGCAAAACCTTCTCACCTTTTTCACTAACAGCTTTTTAATAATTCTTAATAGTTAACTTTCACAAGTGCCTGTTTGCTTAGACCTAGAAAATGGCTTCCTTTGCATATGCATGTTCAGTTAAAATCCAAAATAATCTGCAAACAATCTTCAAAATTTCACATATAGCACAAAAGCATTACTTGTTTAATGCCACAAATTATTCCTTGTCAAAGATACAGCTCATTGCTATACGTTTCCTACCTAAAGGAGGAAACTGGGCTCCACCTAGAGAGCCCAGTAGCTAAACAAGTCCGCATGACTTAAACTGAAATGAGGTAGCATGAGAGGTCCTGCAAAATACAACATTTCTTACTGAAGACCAATAGGATAAGTTTTAGATTTGTAGTCCAGCTATAATTTTGTCTCACCAGTTATTACATTCCTGCCAACCTTTCCTTTTGTTTTTCATTTCCCATGCTCTTCTGGAGAAATTGTATGGGCTTCTATTCATGTCAAAACAGATCAACTGAGTTTTCCATGGATTTGTGACATTCACAAGTGTGTTTCTGCAGTGCCAATATGTTCTTGTTGCCCAATTGCAATTTGGCTACAACAAAGTTGAGACAAACATGATTTCTCAAATGTTTTTTGTCTAAAAAGCAGAGATTTACTACTGCCTCATTGACAAAAGATGCTCATGAGTGTCCCAGTTACATTTATTGCTTCTTACAATACTGGAGATGCAGATCACTTCTAGGACATTATGATGGACCCCAGAAAGGTCTAAGGAGGGGAAAAGTAGTCTTCATATCCTGTGGTTTCCTATCAAGAAGGCATGTCCTGAATTTTCATTACTGGGCACAGTACATTTTAACATAGGACAGCCGAAAGAAGCTCCATCAGCAATTTCACCCTTGTTTTGCAGGGCCCCAAAAATCGGATACTCTCTTATGATCAGAAAAAAATAATAATAATAAAAATAAAAAGATGGTATAATAAAGTTACTCTTTGGACCTTGCTATTTATCAACATTCAGATGATTATGGTCAGAGGGCTGGAGCACCTGTCCTATGAAGAAAGGCTGAGAGAGCAAGGGATGTTCAGCCTGAAGAAGAGAAAGCTCCAGGGTGACCTTATTGCAGCTTTTAAATACTTGAAAGGGGGTTATAAAAAATATGAAAACAACTATTCTCTTGGGCAGATAACAGGACAAAGGGCAATGGTTTAAAACAAAAAAAGGGGAGATTTAAATTAGATGTTAGGAGGAAATTCTTCACCCAGTGGGTGGTGAGGCACTGGCACAGGTTGCCCAGAGAAGCTGTGGATCCCTAGAAGTGTCCAAAGCCAGGCAGAATTAAGTCCTGGTCAACATGATCTAGTGGGTGGCATCCCTGCTCATGGTAGAGGAGTTGGAACTAGGTGATCATTGAGGTCCCTTCCAACCTGAGTCATTCTATGATTTTATGATTCATAACCTTGAAAAGACATTTGCATTTAAGAAAAGGACTTTACTTCTTGACCTAGGAATTTCTTTGATGTAATCCCATTCATTCCACATATTCAAAATATATATTTTTATATTCTGTTTCACTGAATAAATAATCGGTAAACAAATTGTTTTCTGGAGGACTCCTGAAGTTTGTCACAATAGTGAGTTCATTGTCTACAGACCTTTTCCTCCCTTCTTTTAAGGTCACATTTTGAACTCCTTTTTCTGGACTTTAACTGCATCAGCAATATTCTGGACATCAGGACACAGGAGCCCTTTGGCTGACACAAGAGCTCTGCTCAGTGCTCACCATGCAATTCAATAAACTAGGCAGTAATCCCTATTATGTACAGTTTAGGAACACAGACCTCTTTGGTAGGGGCCATTAGCATCCAGCTTAAAATTGTATAAATGCCATCCTTGTAGTACAGTCACTGGAGGATGTCCCACTGTTCTTCACACTATACTGCTTAGTCCTTGTCTGAAAGTGGTTTTTATTATGAGCATTTTTACCATCTCCCCAAACTGTAGCTTTGGATGGATTTTTCCTGTATATTGAAAACATAATGATGCATATAAGCAAAGATGAAGCAGTTCAACAAATTCAAAAAAGCATACTATTGTCCAGGTTCATATCTTCCTTGAACGTATAACAATCATTAGTTTCTTTGCATGGCAGGGGAGGAAGTTACACATTTTGGAAGAAGTTCGTACAAAAGAATTCATTACTACATTTCCATGGTTTTTTACACACATTCTCTTGGGATGAAAAAATATTACTTCATTTAACGTGCTTACTCTTTACTGCCTTAAAAAAATTATCATATTCTTAGCTGAGAGCTTCATTATACATAATCTTGACTCTTTTGGTCTAAGCATTCTTATATTTCACAGAAGGGAAAAAGAAAATTTGAAGGCACCTTGTAACTCAGTTATTTTTTTCTTGACTAGATGTCTGATTACAGGTCAGAAGTAAAAACATGTTTTTGGGTTAGGTCTGTCCTTAGATGGAAGGCTACTCACTTGAGTACTACTGACAGTCCTTGAGTGCACTGCCACCATTCCCCCCCTAAAAGAGAGAGACATTTTATTGCAACTACTGGGAAAGAATCCTAAAGCATCACTATTCAGAGTCACTTTTCTAATTGCACCTAGCCAAAAGCAAGAAGAGCCTAGAGGCATGGCTTTACAGTGGGCTAGGTTAAGTTAGGTCCTCAAATTAACAGCTAACTGTAGGCTTTCTTGAGGAGGCTCTATTCTCTGAGGCCATCTTTGCTCACTTAGAATTAGTAGGGGGATTCAGAGTCGAGCTTTATAGACTGAAACTAGAGAAGGATGCTGCAGCCCATTCTTAGTGGGATCTCTATGCCTTTCAATCTCATACTTTCTTCTTTGTTTGAAAAAGCCCAGCACTGATGACCTCCCAATTATATTTTGCAGCCATTTCTTTTCCCATGACTTTGTACATAGTAGAATAGAGGAGACTAAAAATTTTCAAAGGAATGATTTTTCACCAGGAATGTCTTTCAGTGCTGTACTTATGTGTTTTATATTATGTCCAAAGTTCTGGATGCATATGCAGAAAAATTCTTTTTAGTGTTCCTAATAAATCTAAATAGATATATAAAATTCAGACAGCATAATGAACAGAAAATTTCAAAGTAAACATGCATTTTTAAGTTATATTTCTTTTTCAAGAAATGACCATCTCACAGTCTCATTGAAACATGTGTAATGGTCAAGTAATGACTATTTCACAATACTGCATTAAAACAGCAAAACTTGAATATATATATATATATTTACAAGTTCCTAGAATATATATTTTTCCAAGCCTTATCTTCTTAACAAGAAATTTCGTCTACACTGAACAAGAAAAGGGGGGAAATGGCTTAATACACAGGGTACTTTTCTGTAATATGATTTCTCAGCAGTCTCTTGGTCAAAGGAAATTTGAAGCACTAAACTTTATGAATTTCTTGAGATCCTTTAACATGTTGTTCCAATTATTAAAGGTGCTAGGCCAAAATAATATAGATTACCTTTATCTTTTAAAGGTCCCTGAAAAACATTCAAGTATCTGGTGTAGTCTTGAAGAAGGTAAAGTATGACTGTCTCCCGTAACCAAATCTGTCCCCTTTCGACTCTATATTCAGCAGCTACATCTGTTCTCCTTTGACCCATGATAAGGTAATAAACTCCCAGATCTCAGTGCGGCCTGTATTGGCTGAAATTATTGCAGTTTTGCAGTAAAGTAATTTTTCTAGTGAAACAACGCTGCAGACTTAAAACACACAGAGCATATAAACCAAAGTTAATTGGGCATGTAATGGTTCTTGAGCCATAAGGTTAAGTAGTGAAAAACAAGGAGATAAACAAATCCCATACACCAGACTACAGTGGATGCCATGTTGCAGTTGATGTAATACACTGCTCAGCTTTCCTTCGGAATGAAAGAAGTGTTAGGGAGTGAAGTGGAGCAAATAATGCCATACGTTAACTGAAACGATAGTCGTCCTATTAATTCAGTAAAGTGCTCTATCAGAGCAGCCCTTCTCATCTTGTAGGAATTTATCACAGAACTGTTTCACACTTAGAAGCTACTGGATTTAGTTCCTAACAAGGAGAGACATTAAGTCTTGTGAAAAAAAAAAAAAAAAAAAAAAAAAAAAAAAAAAAAAAAAAAAAAAAACTGACCAAGCTCTCTATAGAAATAACATGTTTTGCAATTATGATGCTGCACCATCAACTTTGATTTTAAGAGTTTGGTTACAACAGGGGTTCTTTCTGCACATATCACTATTTCCAGAACCAACTATTCTGAATGCAGGATCACAGTCTACTGCTAGCAGGACAAGGTCTCACAGCTGTGGAGGTGTTTTTGTCTGTCACCGTTTGCTTCTCTGCAAGGTTTAGGTATTCATACACTACAGAAACAGTCCAACAAGCCCAGTCTATTTCATCAGCTTTACTTATTTTTCCAGGGCATTTATAGTTTCACTTTCTCCTATTTAAGCTATTATTTTGCTTTTAAAATTGAAAGCTATTCTTTAAGCACAGAAAACTTTTCCTGCTTCTTAGTAATACATATTTAGACTTCACATTCCTTTGGTTTAGGAGGTTTTGTAGGTATACGTTTTCTAAGCATCTAAATATCTAAAATCTGCTTTCAGAGATTAAGGCAACTGGTTCACAGATACCTCCTTTCAGCCACCTTTCATCTAGGACTGGATTTTCTTGCTCAGCTTTAAAAAGAAAAAAGCTTCTTATGCTTTAATGCTTACACTTGTCAATTAAAACAATATAGTAACTGTTACAACCTCAACTACAACAATAGCAAACATTCCTTCTGTGAATAAAAACCAGGAATTTTTCAATAACGTGAGATAATGTAATAGGCTGAATCATTCCAGAATGAAAATAACGATTTTATGCCACAGACAAGCGATGCTTATGAAGCAGTCACTAATCTTGAAAATTTAAGCCAAGCTGGAAATGCTTTCTAGACCTCTAGTATAAGCCATTTAAGGCTATATAGAGGGTGATTTATACTTTCATATAAAAAGGCTGCTTGTAGCTATCACCTTCCCTTCTCTGCAGATTATTTTTATGCAGCTTGACACAGGGTGACATAAGTACTGTATTCTAGAAACATGGATATATGCATTCTACTATATAAATGTGAGGAAAGGGAAAATCCAAACAGCCCTTAGCAAGCAGGGTGAGCAGGCATTCTACACAAAATGGCAGGAGATGCTGTCTTAGCTATTTCAAAATTTAAAAAAGGGGGAAAAGAAAATAGTAAAGGTGTCATGCAAAATATCATTCAGATGCCTGAAATGCCATAAAAGCCTCAAATTTCCAAACTAAAATTTTACACACGCGCACACTTTTTTACTGCGTAGAAATTCTGTCTTTGTGCTGGACTAGTTGCTCCCTTGTCCTTTGGAGGGTATTTCTTCCAAAGTAGATATTCTTGAACCAAAAGGGACTTGATCTAGTAAGTACACTGTAAGTATATCATTCACTGTGTTGCTAAACACAATTATTAAAAGTGGCTAAAAGAAAGAAAAATAGTGGTTCCTTACTTTCCTTTTGCTGTAGCTCCATGACTGGGATACCTCCCAGAATGAGAGAGAAGAGAAACCCCCATGAATGCCACTAGCCTAACAGGGTGTTGGTCATAACTCCCTTACAGAAAAGCTACACGCTTCTGTGAAGAAAAACCTGCTTAAAACTAAAGGTGTTTTTCGTGCCTCATTCACAGCACAATGCAAAGAACTGCCTAACAATAGGGAGAGCAGGAGAGAGGATTTCTGATTTTTGAGGGCACAACGGTAAGGTTATCCTGCTTTCAAGTCTGTGCTCCCAGAAATGTTCATTCTGGGATGAAATAGAGGAATAATGTAGTTGCAAAGGCTTGAAGTCGTTTTTTCACAAAGATAAATTAGGCACCTAAAGATCTCATCCAGTGCTAAAATGGTCTCTCTTACTCTCAGTTAGATGCAGTAGGGTCTTTTTTTCAAGTTATTTAATATCATATCCTTCTTTTAAAGTTACAGTTTCTAACTGCAGATAGCAGACACTATCAGAAATCATAAGAACAGAGGACTGAAAAGCACTTAAACCCAACAGGATATTTTGAAGCATTCCTAGACCATCCCTAGCAGATGTTTGTTTCAGCTGTTCTTCAAATCCCAAATTCCACAAGCTCCTTAACACAGCCTCTTCCAGATTTTCACAGTTTTAACAATGAGAAAGCTTTTCTTAATATCCAGTTAAATCTCATTTCCTCCAAATACAATTGCTTTCTCTTTTTCATGTTCCCAGTGACAACAGGGAACATATGATCACAGGCATTATAAAAACCTTTAACATACCAGAAAACATCTCTAGCCCCTCCTTTATCTTCTCAACTTTTGATTTAAAAAAAAATAAAAATGAAAAAATAAACAAACAAAAACTGCAGTTCTTTCAACCTTCTGTTGTTGCTTTGGTTTCACAAATCTCTCATAATAGCTAATGCTCTGTCTCTCCAATTTGTTTACATCTTTCTCGAGGTTCAGTGCACAACACTGGACACAGTTCTCCAGATAACCTCACTAGTGCCAAGTGGAGTGAAATAATTACCTCTCCTGTCTGACATAACCTCCTCCTTATAATAATTCCAGAATAAGATTAAGTTTCTGGCAACAGCTTTGTTTCTCAGCCTTATTTGTATGCATATCACATTATAATCCCCTGCCATTATGAGAAGTACCATTTTCTACTTATTTTCACCTTTCAAGTATTTGTGTTTAATGCTTCCCTCTGAAGAAGAATATCTTGCATTTGCCCTTATTTCATATTGCTGATACCACAGTATTTATTCAAACTATGAGCTCAGATGAAGGATTTTGTTGATGCCGTTTTGATCCCTTTTCATATAACAATTTGGATGAAGATTTCATATATTTCTATATTTCCTGTATATTCTTGGCATGATCAAGATCTAATCATCACATTTTCTTATTCCCTCACACTCTTCGCCCAACCAACCAACATTTTCATTCTCACAGCATTTTTTCTAATTCTTGTTCTCTTTTACTAGGAAGAAATCAGAGAACTAATAATAATTTTTTCCTACCTTGGAAGGAAGGAAGGTCACCCTTGAAAATGTAAAAGTTACAACAGGTACCTGAAATAAAACCGAAAATATCAATTTGCACCAAAAATGGAAATATATACAAATTGGGACCCAAAACTATTCCATTGATATACATTATTACCCGAAATGAGAGACTTTGTAGGTTAATTTGTATCACAGGTCTGCTTAATGTAATGTAGATGTTATATTGCTCATCAAGGAAGTTATCCATGAGCATATAGGTCAATGAGCAAACTAAATGATTCAACAACAAAACTGACCCATTGGAAAGACTTTTTTGAAGAAGAAAAGACCATAGATGCTCTAATGATTGACTTCTCCCCACAGAGGCAAGCCAGGAGGGACTGACAGAGAATTTATTTTGAAAATTTGCATTTTGATTATTCTTTTGACAATTGTTTTGAAATTAAATGGCACAGAAAGACATTAGGAGTTTCTAATCAATGGGGGGAAATTGTTGCAAATACCAAGAGAAAAGACATTTGGAAAAAATGTGAGAGTGAGAACATGTGAATAAAAACAGTGATACTGTAGTGGGTTTACGTGGCAAGGTTTTGGTAGGAGGGGGGCCATAGGGGTGGCTTCTGTGAGAAGGATCTAGAAGCTGCCCCATGTTTGGTAAGGGCCCCACTGCTGACCAGAGCTGAGCCAATAAGCAATGTTGTTTTGCGCCTCTGTGAGAGCATATTTAAGACAGGGAAAAAACGCTGCGCCACTCAGCAGCTGGGAGGGTGAGAGGAGTGAGAAACAGCCTTGCAGGCGCCAAGGTCAGTGAAGAAGGAGGGGGAGAGGTGCTCCAGGCGCCGGAGCAGAAGTCCCCTGCGGCCTGTGGTGAGGACCATGGTGAAGCAGGCTGTCCCCCTGCAGCCCATGGAGTACCACGGTGGAGCAGGGTTCCACGCTGCAGCCCGTGGAGGAGACCACGGTGGAGCCTGTGCCCCGAAGGAGACTGCGGCCTGTGGAAGACCCCTGCCGGAGTAGATTCCGGGCTGGACCTGCAGTCCGTGGAGAGGAGACCACGCAGGAGCAGGTGACCCAGCAGGAGCTGCTGCCCGTGGGGGACCCAGGTTGGAGCAGTTTGCTCCCAAGGGATGGACCCCATGGTGCGGACCCATATATGGAGCAGTTCTTGAATAGCTGCTGCCTGTGGACAGCCCACGCTGGATCAGTTCGGCAAGGACTGCATCCCGTGGGTGGGACCCCACAGCACAGGGGACAAGAGTGACTGAGAAGGAGCGGCAGAGAAGAAGTGCTGTAGACTGACCATAACCCCCATTCCCCCGTTCCCCTGCGCCGCTCGGGGGGAGGAGGTGGAAGAGGGTGGATGGGGGAAAGGTGCTTTTCGTTTCTTTTCTTTGTTTCTCACTTCTCTAGCTTGTTAGTAATAAGCAATAAATCTTACTTTCTCTCTATGCTGAGTCTGTTTTGCCCGTCACGATAATTATTGCGCGATCTCCTAGTCCTTATCTCAACCCTTGAGCCCCTTTCATCGTATTTTCTCCTCACTCCTCTTTGAGGAGGGGGAGTGAGAGAGCGGTTGTGGTGGAACTCGGCTGCCCACCCGAGTAAAACCATCACAGATACTTAAGAAGACAACCTTCAACATATTGAGGCAATTTCAAGATAAAACATCCTGGGAGGACAATCATAGTGCAAAGTTGTTAAAGAGACTGAGTTCCTTAAAGAAACTGTATTAAGGGCAAATATGCAAACAATCCCACCACAGAGAAAAAGGAAGTATAGCCAAGAGACTGACATTGCTAAATCTCAAGAGCTCTATGGACCTCAAACCCAAGGAGAAGATATGCAGAAACAGTGATGTGGTCGGCTTAAAAAAAAAGAGGATAAAAAAAAGTCACACCATAAGTAGGCACTCTCTATGTCCCCACATTTAGCCCATGTTTCTATTCTGAACATTTTTCTTACCTAGATGTTTTCTATACCAATCTGGATTTCCCTTACTGCATTTTTATGTTTTCCTTTTCCAACATAAAAAACAGTTTTTTACATTTTTTATTTTACAACTTTTTTTATTTTATGTACCCCAAACCTTTTAGCTTGCTCCCTTTCATCTTCTCTTCTAATTCTTAGATTAACACTTTGCATTTTCAACATGGCATCACAACTTCATTCACTATAAGAGTTGCTATTTATTATATTGTTTTAACATTCTTATTCAGTTTCTGATCCATATCTTTTCTGCTTTTTTTTTTTTTTTTTTTTTTTTCATTAAACGTATATATGGAAGCTCTACACAAATCACAAAATTGCTTATTTTGTCCTGAGTGTTTCCTTAGTGATGCACTACATTTGCAAGTTTTGGAAGCATTAATTATTTTTTCTCTCCAATACAATTATGAGATATATGATATTCTTTTGTCACTGAATACTTGGGAACCTGAGGCACAGATATTCAAGTGAAAGTAGCTGAAGTTTTCATTGATTACTGATGCCCATGTTTAACAACACAGGCGAGTGACCCTTCATATTTCCTTCAAAGCATAGTTCCACCAGGCATAGCTGGAGATGTTAAGTACTATCTGCTTTAGCAAATTTTTCCGTAGGTGTAACACACTGAGAATGTATTGATGGCCTAAAGATTTAACTGACTTACCCAGCACCACATGGCTACGCTCCAGCAGCAAATGGAATAAAACCTAATTTTCCAAAACAGCACTCTGCTTCCTTTAAGTATTAACCAATGGCTCTTTAAGCAAAGGTTATATCAGTGTATAGAAGGAGATCAAAATTTGCATGGGTAATCATAACCCTGTTTTTTGTATTCTGCTTTTGTAAGTTCTACAGTATTCTAAAGAGTAGCCAGATGTTCTTGCTGTTCTCACTTGTAATACTTAGTTTAGGCTTCTGATTTTGGTTCAAAAGTCAGATTTTCCAAATAAATTGAAATCTCTGTGTTCTGAACAACAGATAAAATTCTCAGGCTCCCCAGTATAGTTATCTTTGTACTGTATCCAGGCAAGATTCAGTGTTGGACTGGTAGAGGATTTTTGTGATGTAAAATGTCCATGCTGTACATATACCACAATGCCAAGCAGAGCCAGATTAGTAGCAGAGTGTGTCACTGGGGAGCAGATTCCTGACTCTAGAGTCATAGAAATAATTTGCTTGTAGCTATGGAAGGGCACGTTTCTTCCTACCAGGAAATTTAAACACAGACAGATTCACAAAACCTGCTTATCACATGTGGTTCACAGCCAGTCCAGCTTATCTGCCAGCTTGTCCCTCCCTGTGCTGTACTAAACGGGAAAAAAGCTTAACATAATGGATTTAGTAAAACCATCCTACCTACACTACGCAAAAGAGTGCTCCCTATACAAGAGAGCAGTCGGCTTGCTATAGGGGACAGACCATGCTCCCTGCTTCTGGCTGTGTCTGAAGGCACATGCCTTGGCCAGAAGTCCAGGTACCATCAAAAGCCAAGGAGACCCAGCATGTGGCACGTCAGGGCAAGGCTATTATCAAAGGCCTGGCCAAAGCTTAGGAAATCAGGGTCTGTCTACAGTTTTTAAAAAAAATGTACTACAAGAAGTGCAAAGAGGCAGGAACAACTGGTGCTAGGCAGATCGGGAATCACAGCCAAAATATAGTGAATTTTGAAGCTGGAAGAGGAAGAAGGCTTAGGGAGCTGGGCTGGAGACAAGATCAATAGCAGGACTCGAGACAGCTCACAAGGTCTGAGGGTGTCTCCTCCATGCACACACACTTACCTGCTAACAACCCATCACCAAGAGGAGTCATAGCTGGAGGACAGCACCCCCTAAGGCAGGAATCATGGGCAGGAGCTCCCACCTACAGGGAACCATCTTCTGAAATCATCCCCTCTTGATGGCTTTCATCTCAACATGTCGAGTGCCCAGCATCACACAGAGAGGAAAATTCATATTTGATGAGGGTTTAGGCCCAAATACGAAAATGATCAACTGCATCAGTATGATGCATGCACACCTCAAAGACATCAAAAGTAAAAAAACATGTCATAAATATGAGAAGAATACTCATTTCACTAGTTACAGGGATTATGATTCTTTTGCTTTTAAAGAAGTGTTAATTCCCTCATTCCTTTACCTTTTTAATGTCAAAACTGACACAGTAAAAGTGTTATTGAATCCTGGCAAAAACATCAGAAAAAGAATGAAAATGAGTAGAATTTTGATAATAGCTGCATCTGATCCCCAACATCACAGGAGAGTCAGGGAAGTAACTACAGTGCTGGAAAGATACTTTATGTGAAAAGAATACCTTTTTTTTTTTTTTTTAGATCTAAGCCTTGCAACATCAAATAGAAGGAAATAACTTGTGTATGGCAAGGAAGACTGTGTGGATGACAGAAAAATATCTTCACACATATTCCCAGTTAAATTCCGGCTGGAGCAGACACACTCTTTGTGAATCGTGAACAGGGTACAAAAAGAGAGCAAAGCACTTGAAATAAACTCAGTGCTACAGTCAGGACTTGAGTCCTACACTCAGACTTGGCACTTTGTTTTCTGGTCTTGGTTCCACAGATTGACTGTTCCTCTGTAGAACAGATGCCTCAAAGGAGAGCTGTGCCACTCTGTACACTGTGTTTATGCTAGTAAACTGAACAATCCCAGCAAACACAACCAGGCACTCAATTATCTCTCCAGGGAATTGTTAGCATTGGCACAGATCTGGCCTCTGCTTCCAGATGATTTCTGGGCTTAATCAGGAATTAGAAGAGGCCAAAACCCTTGCTCAATAGGCATGCTGGGTATCAGAGGAAAGATTTTAGTAGCACGTTATTAGCAGGTCATTTCAAGTCAGTTGGTCTCAGTGCCAGACAACACTCTTGAACACATCTAATTTGTTAGTATAGGCACAGCCTGAGTGTCTGTAAACTGCTTTGATGCAGAATTCAAGGGAGCTGTGTGTACAAACGCACAGGCATCACAGAATCACAGAATCACAATTTCTAGGTTGGAAGAGACCTCAAGATCATCGAGTCCAGCCTCTGACCTAACACTAACAGTCCCCACTAAACCATATCCCTAAGCTCTACATCTAAACGTCTTTTAAAGACCTCCAGGGATGGTGACTCCACCACTTCCCTGGGCAGCGTGTTCCAATGTCTAACAACCCTTTCGGTAAAGAAGTTCTTCCTAAGATCCAACCTAAAATTCCCCAGGTGCAACTTAAGCCCATTCCCCCTCGTCCTGTCACCAGGCACGTGGGAGAACAGACCAACCCCCACCTCGCTACAGCCTCCTTTCAGGTACCTGTAGAGAGCGATAAGGTCACCCCTGAGCCTCCTTTTCTCCAGGCTGAACAATCCCAGCTCCCTCAGCCACTCCTCGTAGGGCTTGTTCTCCAGGCCCCTCACCAGCTTCGTCGCCCTTCTCTGGACTCGCTCAAGCACCTCGATGTCCTTCTTGTAGCGAGGAGCCCAAAACTGAATACAGTATTCGAGGTGCGGCCTCACCAGAGCCAAGTACAGGGGGACGATCACCTCCCTAGCCCTGCTGGTCACACTGTTTCTTATACAGGCCAGGATGCTGTTGGCCTTCTTGGACACCTGAGCACACTGCTGGCTCATATTCAGCCGACTATCAACCATCACTCCCAGGTCCTTCTCTGCCTGGCAGCTCTCCAACCACTCATCTCCCAGCCTGTAGCTCTGCTTGGGGTTATTGCGCCCCAGGTGGAGGACCCAGCACTTGGCCTTGTTGAACTTCATGCAGTTGACCTCAGCCCATCGGTGCAGCCTATCCAGATCCTCCTGCAGAGCCTTCCTACCCTCGAGCAGATCGACACACGCACCTAACTTGGTGTCATCTGCAAACTTACTGAGGGTGCACTCGATCCCCTCATCCAGATCATCGATGAAGATATTAAAGAGGACCGGCCCCAGCACCGAGCCCTGGGGAACACCACTAGTGACCAGCCTCCAACTGGATTTGACTCCATTTACCACGACTCTGGGCCCGGCCATCCAGCCAGTTTCTAACCCAACAAAGCGTGCGCCAGTCCAAGCCATAGGCAGCCAGTTTCCTGAGGAGAATGCTGTGGGAAACGGTGTCAAAAGCCTTGCTGAAGTCAAGGTAGACCACATCCACAGCCTTTCCCTCATCCACCCAGCGCCTCACTTTGTCATAGAAGGAGATCAGGTTCGTCAAGCAGGACCTGCCCTTCATAAACCCATGCTGACTGGGCCTGATCGCCTGCTTGCCCCGCAAGTGCTGCGTGATGACTCTCAAGATAATCTGCTCCATGAGCTTCCCTGGCACTGAGGTCAAACTGACAGGCCTGTAGTTTCCCGGGTCAGTCCTCCGGCCCTTCTTGTAGATGGGCGTCATGTTTGCTAGCCGCCAGTCAACTGGGATCTCCCCCGATAGCCAGGACTGTTGATAAATGATGGTAAGCGGTTTGGTCAGCTCCTCTGCCAGTTCTCTCAGTACCCTCGGGTGGATCCCGTCCGGCCCCATCGACTTGTGCACATCCAAGTGCCGTACCAGGTCACCAACCATTTCTTCATGTATAGTGAGGGCCACATCCTGCTCCCCATCCCCTTCTACCAGTTCAGGGAATTGGGTATCCAGAGAACAACCGGTATTGCCGCTAAAGACTGAGGCGAAGAAGGCATTAAGAACCTCCACCTTTTCCTCATCTCTTGTAACTAAGTTTCCCCCCGCATCCAGTAAAGGATGGAGATTCTCCTTAGTCCTCCTTTTTGTATTGATGTATTTATAAAAACATTTTCTGTTATCTTTAACGGCAGTAGCCAGATTGAGCTCCAGTTGAGCTTTGGCTTTTCTAATTTTGTCCCTGCACAGCTTCGCAACATCCTTATAGTCCTCCTTAGTGGCCTGCCCACTTTTCCCAAGATTATAAACCCTCCTTTTTCTCCTAAGCTCAAGCCACAATTCTCT
This sequence comes from Nettapus auritus, assembly GCA_011076525.1. Lineage (NCBI taxonomy): Eukaryota > Metazoa > Chordata > Aves > Anseriformes > Anatidae > Nettapus > Nettapus auritus. The sequence goes on from CM021767.1 coordinate 92,305,260, forward strand.
GTTCAGCCAGGCTGGTCTTCTGCCCCGCCAGCTCGTCTTTGGGCACGTGGGGACAGACCGTTCCTGCGCCATTAAGATTTCCCTCTTGAAGAGCGCCCAGCCTTCCTGGGCTCCTCTGCCCTTCAGTACCGCCTCCCAAGGGACTCTACCAACCAGTGTCCTCAGCAGCACAAAGTCAGCCCTCCGGAAGTCCAATACAGCGGTTTTACTGGTCCCCTTCCTGGCCTCGCCAAGAATAGAGAACTCCACCATTTCGTGGTCACTCTGCCCAAGACAGCCCCCGACAATCACATCCTCCACCAGTCCTTCTCTGTTTGTGAAGAGAAGGTCTAGCGGGGCGCCACCCCTGGTGGGCTCACTAACCAGCTGCGTCAGGAAGCTATCTTCCACGCTCTCCAGAAACCTCCTAGACTGCTTTCTCCGGGCTGTGTTGTACTTCCAGGATATGTCAGGGAAGTTGAAGTCCCCCACGAGAACAAGGGCTGACGATTTCGCAACTTCTGTCAGCTGCCTGTAGAATTCCTCATCCATCTCCTCATCCTGGTTCGGTGGTCTATAACAGACCCCGACCAGGACGCTAGCCTTGTTGGCCCCGCCGATCCTAACCCAGAGGGACTCGACCTTGTCATTCCCAGCCTCAAGTTCTACAACATCGAAAGACTCTCTAATATAGAGAGCCACACCACCACCCCTTCTGTGCTGCCTGTCCCTTCTGAAGAGTTTATAGCCAGTCATTGCAGCACTCCAGTCACGAGAGTGGTCCCACCACGTCTCCGTGATGGCAACCAAGTCGTAGCCTGCCTGTTGCACGATGGCTTCCAGCTCCTCCTGTTTGTTACCCATGCTGCGTGCATTGGTGTAGATGCACTTCAGCTGGGCCATTGCCTTATCCCCCAGCCTTGCTATTGTTCCCCCTGGCACAGCTCCAACAATCCTTGCTTCAGCCCCGTCCCCCTTCTTACCTAGTTTAAAGCCCTCTCAATGAGCCCTGCCAGCTCCTGGCCCAGGATCCGTTTTCCCCTAAAAGATAGGGACCCGTCTGCGGCCATCAGGCCAGGTGTCGAGTAAAGTGCCCCATGGTCGAAAAACCCAAGATTTCTGTGTTGGCACCAGCCCCTGAGCCACGTGTTTAACAGGCAGGCTTTCTGTGTCCACTTTGTACCCCTCCCTGCCACCGTAGGGATGGACGAAAACACCACCTGCACTCCCGCTCCATCCACTAACCGTCCCAGTCCCCTAAAGTCTCGTTTGATAGCCCTCAGGCTTCTCTCTTCAATGTCATCACTACCTGCCTGGACTATCAAAAGAAGATGATAGTCAGAGGGGCGAACCAGGCTGGGAAGCTTCCTGGCAACGTACCTGACCCTGGCCCCAGGGAGGCAGCAGACTTCCCTATGGGTAGGGTCAGGCCGACAAATAGGGCCCTCTGTTCCCCTTAGGAGAGAGTCTCCCACAACAATAACCCTTCTGTCTTTCTTGGTGGAGGCAGTCCTGAGGCATGGAGTCGACCTCCTCGCCCTAGGCATCCTCCTGGGTACTCTTGCTACCTCTTCCTCACCCACCAGTCTCTCAAGCTCCAGGGCCTCAAACCTGTTATGTAAGGGCACCTGGGAAGGTGGGGCCGGAAGGGGAGGGCATCGCCTGCGATGTCGAGCAGGGACCTGTTTCCATTCCTCCTCAACTCCCAGATCCCCTCCCTCTGCCTGACAGCGACAGGGCAGGGGGTCCACCCCCGTTTGGGGGGTCTCACCCCGGTACCTCTCCTTGAGGCCCTGCAGGGAGTTGCTCCACCAGTCTATCTCCTGCTCACACTCCCTGATATCCCTCAACCTCTCCACCTCCTCCTTGAGCTCCGCCACCATGCGGACCAGGTCATCCACCTGCTCGCACCTCACGCACCCACTTTCTCTGCCTCCCGCCGATGGCAGCAACAGGCTCAGACACTCCCTGCATACGGTGACCTGAACTGCTGCATTTTTTAACGGGTAGTCGGTCTGGGTGTGTACCGACTTCCTGGAGAGCGCACCGTGCCTGGTGGAGACCATCATCGCCTAGCTAAGGGCTGTCGTTACAGGAGGTGTTACGTATGGGCGGGGGAGAGCGCCCTGCCCTTCCTGCTCGCCCTGCCTGCGCGAACTGCTGCGCCACTCCCTTCTGACGCGCCACGCCCTGGTCGCCGCGCTCCCTAGGGGCAGCTTTTGAACGGCTGGGGAGGGGGCGCTGCTGGCTCCACCTACGCCTCGTCAGCCTCCCTCACGAGGGCTGACGGGGCCTGGCGGCTCCCTCATGTAGGCTCGATGCCGGAAAATTAGCCCTGCCTGGCCCGGTCCCCCGCTCCGCTGCAGAACGCGTCTGCCCCGGAGCCGATCAGTAAGCCTGCAATCAGGCAGTCTCCGGTGACTTCAGCATGGGCAACCCCAGAATTCCCCAACATGCCCCCAGAGAAGGATGTGTCAAAGCAAACTGTCACAGTATTAATAGTCCATTCCAGGACAAAGTCATCCAGATTCATTTCAGCTGCCTTCACCCACAAGTTAAACTAGCTAGTTTTAAACTCATCTGTATTAGGAACAGCTGAGCTACCATGGGCATTACATTCACTGCAAGAGAAAAATAAACCCTAGAGGACAGATTAGAAAGGCAGCATGGGGACAGAAGTTTCTGACTCTTCTCACTACGTGAGAGGACACCCACCTACACTCTAAGATGGATTTGTCCAATGGCCGGAATAGAGCAGCAGTATACCTGTTTATAATTGTATGTTTTTCTAATAAAAGCTCTTCTTCAGTATAAAAAAATAAATCAAAGAAGGAAGTGGCAAAATTGATGTTACTGTATTTTTGTGCTGTAGCTGCAGAGTGGGTAAAGTACTTAGAAGGGAAACAAAGGTGAATATTAGCAGATTGCCTTGGGTAAAGCTAAGGGCATGCACCTTCACATACAGCTTGATCATATCATAGAATCAGGGAATTATTTAGGTTGGAAAATACCCTTAAGATCGTCAAGTCCAACCACCAGCCTGACTGTACCAAGTCCACCACTAAACTATGTCCCCATGTGCTCTGCCCACACATCTCTTAGATACCTCCAGGGACAGCAACTCCACCTCTTCCCTGGGCAGCCTGTTCCAATCCTAACCACTCTTACTGTGAAGAAATCTTTCCTGATATCCAATCTAAACCACCCCAAGAGCAACTTGAGATTGTTTCCTCACATCCTATCACTTGTCACTTGAGAAAAGAGATCGACACCCTCTTCCCTGCAATCCGCATTCATATAGTTGTAGTGAGGAGGTCTGCCCTCAGCCTAAACAAACCCAGTTCACTCATCTGCTCTTCCTATATCTATCTACTATAAAATTTGAAAAAACAGCACTTTAATATTTTTCGCTAATTATTTAGACCTTCCCTATGTTCTAGGCATAACAGAGAAGTAACTGAAAATTACAGAAATCTAAAATATATTATTTTTACAGAAATATATACAGACAGTACAGAACAATGAATGTTGGAAGCTTTGCAAGTCTTTCTACATTGATTCTATTTGCATCCTTCTTGGCACACCACTGAAAAATAAAATCTTCTGTCATCACAAAATGAGTGTGCAGATCTACAGAACTGATTCAGACTCCTTTTACAAATGTCAGGGGAGAATTAGACACCTCAACTGGTTTCTCCAACATCATTTTCAGTCAGATGTCTTCAATCTGTAAAGCCACAAAAACTTTTCAGAGAAATGTGAAGATCTTTGTAGTGCAAATTTAAGCCTATTCTGGCTTTAAGCCTATTTATGCATTTTCCAGACCCTTTTAGACAGAGGCAACTCTTCATCAGGTTTTAGGTTGCAAATCAGTGATCAAACGGAAACAAAAGTGTGTCACCTTTCCATTTTACCATAAAAGAAAATTATTTAGCAAAATTTCAGCTGCCAAAATAGCAGCTGTAATTCAACTGGGATCAAGATGGACCCAATCTGTTCACAGCTTCACAACACTTTTGAATGACCAAAAGCATGAAATGTTCACGTGATATAACACAGATTGATGTTAATGAGGAGCTGCATGCAAAATCATAGAATCATAGAATCCCAGAATGGTTTGGGTTGGAAGGGACTTTAAAGATCATCTAATTCCACCCCCCCTCCCCTGCCATGGGCAGGGACACCTCCCACCAAATCAGGTTGCTCAAAGCCCCATCCAACCTGGCCTTGAGCACTTCCAGGGGTGCAGCATCCACAGCTTGTCTGGGCAACCAGAAACCGACATGGAGGTCATTCCACATGAGAATTCACCACAGCATGGTAGAGCTGCAGGGTTTACTCAGCAGAGCTGGGAAGGAGGATTTTGGGTTGCCTTTAAGCTGTGCATTGTTTCACCTTTATGAATCAGAAGCTGGTATTTCTATAATGCAATTGGTGTAGGGCATCATAATTTCATATTATACTCAATTCTATATCTACATTCTACATTAAAAGGTGGTTTCCCCCTCCATTCATATTTTCTCCAAAGAAATTATACTTTTTTTCAGTGCTCTTTAATTCTTCCAGATTTTCTGGGGAGACCAGAAAACTAACCATGGCTCTTTCTGTTCATGTATGTATCCTTTCCACTCCTACAACCTTCTACTGTGAGGTTTTATTTTGCAGAACTGAAAATGTCTGATGTCCTCCTTTCTCCAGCCCATGGTTTCCCATCAAGATAAGTCCACTTCATCCACTTCAATCACTCCTGGCATATATCTTCCTGTCCCTTCCCTATGTAGTGAAATACTACCTCTCTCACAAGAGTGATATATTCTTAGGGTCCCTCAGACAAGTGGCTCCTCTGCATGTTATTCCCCATCATCAGGCCAGCCACAATCTGTTTCTCTCCCTGGCAGACAGCCATGACTGTCCCCATACCTTCTTCTTAGCCCTCTAGTTCTTCAAGTTTCTGTCTGCCCTTTATATCTTTGCAGCAAAGAATATTGTCATCACCTCTCACAACCAGATGTAATCAGTTCAACTCCTACAGGACCCATCCACTTTCTTTATGACTTCCTCCAGAGTTCTCTATAAATACAACCAAAAAAAAAAAAAAAAAAAAAAAAAAATATACTGCACATTTACAGCAATATGTAATTTGCAAGAACAGACATTGTTTTAAATATAGAGCCTGATTTTCTTCTTGTCTATAGAATACATTAATACTGCAGAGCAGCAGGCAACACTGTAGGAAATAATGTCACAGTGTTGTAGGAACTGTGTAGGAAGTCGCAATGCAGCACCTTTCAGGAGGGGGAGGTGATTTTATTTTTAAACAAAACCAGTTTTAGTCCTTCATACTCAACTTCTCACATCCGCATGCTCACAACTCCAAAATGTGTGAGCCCAAGCCATCTGTCCAGCATGCAGGCAAGAGACCATGCACGTGCAGGTGCTGTGTCTAGGAGTCCTTGCAGTGAAGTGGGGATGAGGGACAGACAAAGGCTGAATCCTTCTCACATCTGGGCTTCATTTATGCTGGTGACTAGATGCTGGCTTTAGATACACCTTTTTGTACATGTTTGGAACTGGCGGTTTGTTTGTCCTGACCTCCACCCCCCTGAGTAAAGAAAATTTGCTCCTTGCCCTTTGTTTCCCAGTCTTGGTGGGAAGCTGCAGGTAGACACATGCAAGGATCTTGCTGAGCATCAACTCATGCCATTCTCACAGCCCTTCTCCTGACTTTCCCTCAGTGCTTCCACACCCAGACATTCCCAGTCTTAATATTTCTGTAATAACTCCCTGTAACGTCATCTACAAGAGAAAGCTTCTAGGATTCTGGGTTGTACTGCACATGTGGTATAGGGATAAGAGTTCAAGAATGGCTGTTTCTTCAGAAGAAGATCATAGAATCATAGAATCATAGAATCATAGAATATCCCGAGTTGGAAGGGACCCATACGGATCACCGAGTCCAACTCCTGGCACCATAAGATTTCCCCAAAATTCAGACCATCATGGTGAACACATTCTTAGATGCCTAAAATACCTATTTGGCACGTAGGGTGGATTGAATTTGTACCCAAGGACTAATATAATAATAGAGGACCCTGTCCTGTGAATCACATATGCTTATTGCATTATTGCAAACAGCCCGCTATGAGTAGCTGGAAACTGCAGAAATGCAAAATCAGTTTTTCACTTGCTACTCTCAAGGTTCATTTATGGCTCTCAGAGCCTCTCTGAAATCTCATCGAGGGCAATGCATTACTTTTAAATAAATCAATTGTTAGGAAGTTTCCAGCAATAATCATAATTACTTTAGTACTGAGTAAGACAAAAGTTCCTATAAAAACACTTCCAAGCAATTCTTTCCACAGAAGACCACACATGTTGGCAAATAGAAGACTGCTGATAGGAAACAGTTATGCTTACAGGTCTCTTTGTGTGCTTACAGCACTCAACACAGAAATTGTGAGCAAAATGGGAAACAGTCTTCTGCATTAACCATATGAAATCTAGAAATAATAATTAGACCACAGATGACTGCATTTTTCCAGCTTTCTCCAGATCCCCACTCCAGGAGACATCCTCAGTTCCTGAGCTCCAAACTGAGTCTCTTGGAATATCAAACCACTGGATACTCCCTAAACACTACCTTGAGATGCCAGAGATTTCCTACTTCCTAATCCCTAACTTTCTCTTCCAAATATTAGCAATAGTCCCGACATAAAATTGAAACTCACTTTAGTGGGCATTACTTCCTTCTCATATATCAGGCCTTGGCTTCTTAGAAGAAAAAAAAAAAAAAAATCACTTCTCTGCCACAGAGTAGCTAGAAATCAAGTTTGTAATTCCTGGGGAAGGACCAAGCTATTGCGGTTGCACACAATAACAACACAGCAACAACATTTAAAATATGAAATATTAAAAAAAAAAAAAAAAAAGAGAGAGAGAGAGAGTATAGGTACTTGTCTATGTGTCCCTTCAGGTGGATATGGCTGTAAACAGCATGTGAGTGATGTTCACTCACCCTGCTTGTCTATGCACTCTTAAGATCTATTCTTCATTCCACCATTGAAAATTATTCCTTTTTTCCTTTATTTTGTTATTTCAATTACATTGATAGAAGAGCTTCTGACAAAAAAAAAAAATATATAAACTCTCATAAAAATTCAGCACTGAGTGCATTGGTGGATACCTTGGATTTCTGTGGAGCTGGTGCTGCTAATATCAGTAATAACAATGGGGAGGTGTGTGATGCTCCCATGGGAGAAAATGCTTCCCTGGGCTCCAAGACAGGCTCATTTGTGCAGGTGCATTTCCATCCTCTCTGCTTTGTCATCCTGAAACAGAAACTCAGTAGTGAGCTACCCTGGCAAAACAGCATTTGTTGGAAGTGAAGGACCATCCAACATCCCTGAAGAAGAGAAAAGAGCTTAATCTAAATATGTCAGTGGCTCCATGCACAGCCAGGGGATTGCCTGCATTCAACCCTCAATATGAATTTCATGCTGAGGTTTGGCAACGGGAGTGGTTCGCAACATCATGTTTTAGAGAGCTAAGGTCACTGTGGGGCTAGGAGGTAGCTCGTGCCCAAATTTCTGATTTCAGACTTTTACAAAAATAATAATAATTTTTTAAAAAAAAAGGAATTGCAGTGAAATTTTAATAAAAAATGCCTAAAATCACACGGTGGGATCCCAAGAGACCTGCACCCTGCTCAGCTTCCCAGCTAAGCATAAATATCACTATGTGAAGCAAGCATTGTGCTAAAATAATGCTTCTTGTGTAAACTGAAATGGCTCACAACACCCCAGCCTCATTTAGTAAACACTTCTTATATGTAATACAATAAAATATAATGGAAAAGATATCTAATTAACTTAATATTGAAGTCATCATGACTTTTTTACAATAAAGCTCTAAAGAAGGCATGATTTTTACACAGCAGTATAATTATTAAACTATTTCCAACAACTGCATTTCACAGCTGCGTACGTATTTATTTGTATATATATAACTTGCACTTATATATGACGTGCTGTAAGTTTATGCAAGAGAAAACATTTTACTCAGAGAGAGCTGTGTCAGCCAATCTCATATATTCGATTGTAGAAGATCTGCTGAAGAAGTCAGGTCTCCAGATTACAAACTGGGAACCTGTCCCATGAAAGTGTCTCTGATAAACAACTTGCAGTAATGGCATCCAAAAACACGTTGCCGTCCAACTATGCAAAATCAGGAGCCTGTGCACATCAAGGGAGACTAGAAGAAACCGCCCTTCAATCCCTCTTTGAGTAAATAACTTAGATTTTTATGCAACGAATCATCACATCCAGCCCTGCAAAAGCAAACCATCCGCGGAGTTTAAGTTTTAAACACTGTGCACATGAAATTTTCATCTGTATGGTCAGTTTGTACTTTTTTTCAGCTGTGTTGTAACACACCTGGAAATTAAGACATTTTTGTTTCTGCAGAGGACTGCAGAGCAAGATTGCATCTTCCAGAATTGACTTATCTTCGCCTCCATGCAATGCACTGACTGCTTGACAAACAGAAGCCATCCCGATAGCGTCACAAGTCTGTACAGGTGTGATGGAGTGCCACTCTTCATGCAGAGCTCTGATTTATCTGACTGCTGTGAAAAACACGCCCGGGTAGCAAGGCAATTTCCGGGCAGCCACCAAGGAGGAGCACACGTCATTCCAGCTGGGAACAACGTCAATGAAATTTCTGCATGTGGCAGTGCCGCTGCCCACCTGCCCTGGTCACGTCACACGGACCGAAACGGAGGGGAGAAGGAGCCTGAAGGGAAGCTGGCTTCACTCCCCATGGGCACAGCTGGGTGTTTTGCATCTTTGGCAGTCCATATTAAAATTGTCCTGCAGTCTGTGTAGCTGTGTTTTTAATGTGTACAAACAAGAAGAAACATTTGTATGGGCCTGAAGATGAGCACTTTTAAAGGCAGGCATTTTATCAGAGCATCCTGAGTGGGAGAGGATCCTACTTTAAGCTGTTGAATATTTTAACAACGTCACCCTTGGGAGCAAAACATGGAGCTGACATTACTACGTGGGCTGGCTAGAAACAGATTTACAAGGATGGAAAAATTTCTCTTATATTATTCACTGAAACAATAAAAATGACAACAGCAAAAGTCACCTTTTTTTTTTTCTGTACATTCCTGGATGAGCTTTGTCAGAACCCATGGTCAGAAAAATATAACAATTTAACATTGCAAAGAGCAGATGAAGGAAAAAAAAAAAAAACGCTGCCTTTGCTCAGATTTGTTTGTTTGCACTGAAATGGCAGTAACTCTAAGAAGGACAATCCAAGAGCACTTCAGACTTGGCCTGAACTTGACTTCAAACTTGACAGATATTGCTGCAGGACTTTTCTTTCTCCCTCTGGACCCACTGGGCATGAAGGATGCTCAGCACCTTGCAGGAGCAAAGCTTTTCCTTCCTTTTCTTGCCACATGTCTCTTCCTTTCAGATAGTCTCTGCTGCCTCCATGCCTTCTCCCTGCTATTTCCTTATTCCTGTCAGCATGACCGCTCTATTTAGGTACGTGTTCCAGTGCACATCACAGGCAACCCCACTCTAGCTATTGGTTTTCTTGTCAAAACACGTACGCTTCATATTTTCTGTAGCTTTTGTCTAAGCAGTGCTCCCGTGTTCAAGTGCCTCTCTCTATATCCTTTCCTGCAACCCTGCACAGCTGCTGGAGCACACGCAGCTCTCCTGGTGGTGACAGAGGAGCTTGGGAACATGGTGCTTCAAACACCTGCTGCTGGCTGTACTGTTTCTTACTGACTCTATGAGCCCACAGGGTCAGGCAGGGGACACGTGCCCAGGAGGAAGCATGTGTAGGATGATTCCCTGTGCTGTATCAGTGCTCTTCAGTAGTTACATGATATGATTAACAAAATTGCATGTTGTATGATGGGCAGCTCTAAATTAATCTTGAGTTTTGGGTTGTATCAAGACACGTATATATACTTCTTGTGTTTGAATAAAAAATGTGGAAATAAATTCAGACTTCCATGAGAACCTGGAACATTTCTGTCAGCCTATACTATATGATCTGAAAAATATCATTATCATATTAAAACACCTGTGCAATGACATAAAATTCACGGTGTAAAGAGCCATGCAAGTGTAAACCATCTTTCTCCACAGCTGCCACCTTGTGTTAGGAGAGCAAAGTCTCTTAGAACACTTGGCAGCAGGAATATTTTTGGTCTCAAGTGTGCACAAGGCCACCTGCATGTCCTCTAAACCAGTAGGGCAAAAACAATGCTGTGCCTCCTCGTGGCACTGGAAAGTCTGGTGGAGCAAGCAGGAAATCCTGAGCTGTAACTAATCCGACACAGCAATTGATTCATTATGCGGCCTTAGGCAAATCCCTGCACTCCTCTGCTTTCATTTCCCCATCTGTAAAGTGAGAACAGCAGCGCACGCTTCGCAGGGATGCTGCAATTGAGGGCTGCAGTAATGCCAGTGCCTCACAGCCGCTTCTGCCAAGGGTACTTTAGCCTGCCCACACAGAAAACAAAGCCAGTTCATTCCCATGGTGCAGGCTCAGTGGAGCAAAAACAGAACTGTATGGAGGAAATTACCAAATTAGAGAGCAGAAAGCAGAGCCTGGAAAACAGAGGCTGAAAAGACATTGCCTTCAAAGAGGCACTAACTCCTTTGGGAATTACTGAGCCTCCTCTGGCAACTCATAATTTCTGCTTTTTCTAGCTCCTTTTAGAAGTTTTGGCAAAGTCCATGAAGTGGAAAATTTACCTGAGGTTGAATTTTAAAGCCATTTGTAGTAACTCTGACTCTGAAATCTAAAGGAAATTTTTTATGCAGACATTAGAGCCAACATTATCAAATCCATAAACAATATTAATTTTCAGTACATGACATGTTTCTCTTCTGACTGGCTCTTGCTACCACCAAGCAGCCTTCAAAATGCAATACGTATTATTGAGAAGAAAAACACCAACTGAGGTATTCTATCAAAGTCTGTCATATATTAACTGAGGCTCAACCACAACAAACAACATGTGCCAATGCAACGGGGGGAAGATGTATTTACAAGATAAAGCTCAGCCTCCTCCACGCTAAAGCACCCACCAGAACAGGTGAAGGCTGTGCATGACTGCTGCTGGGAAGGTTTACCTACAGCCGTAATAGCGGGCAGTAATTGAAAATGTCTGTCCCATTCTCTGTCCCTGTGCGACAGGACGGCTGTGATATGTCTTCTGACTCTGCCATTCTCTGCCAAGTCAATCCTCTCATTAGCTTCCTTAAACACCACCTGTCCCTGTTGAGAAACTGCTCTGAAACAACAACAGTGTCAAACTCCGCTCTGATTGGGAAGCAAGCTGCAAGCATCATGAATGTAAGAGTAAGGTGAGCAGCCTGAGCATTGACACTTATTTTGGCCATTCCCTGGACTTTAATGACCTGATCTTATAGAACTAAAAATTAACAGAGCACTTATTTTTATACTGGTTATTGGAGAGAAGGCTGAAATGCATTGTTGTGAATTATTTCCAACAGCAAGTCCACCGTTTATACAGACACAGGATTTAATCAGTGGAGGAAAGATTTTCAGACAAATGTTTTGCACATAACTGTCCACTTTATAGGGAGTCATGAAAGTTATATATGATCTGATCCATTTTCCTCCTTCTTGGGTACCTCTTTACAGGCAGCCTGGATCCCTGTCAATGGCTTAAGAATGATCTTCTGCACTTGCCTGACACATATTGTCATTACTCAACTGATTCCCACAGATTTATGTTAATTACAGCCATTAATCTGCCAGCACCTCTACAAGCCCATGTTCCTGCCTTCAGTATAAGTCATCCCTTTTATTTACATAGTCATCAGCTTTTTTTCCGCATAGCTGAGTCACCAGTCCCAACAGAGTGACGACACTTCGTGTTTCTTTGAACTCTTTTGCTGACATCTATTCTGTACCTGCTGTATGAATTTTGAGATGAGGGCTGTTGTGACCTTCTCTGGAGATCTACGCAAAACCCTCTGACTCCATTTTCAGCCAAGATGGATCCATTGGCAGAGCAAGGTGGGGGGCATGCACCTCATATTCCTGGCTATAACACTGCACAGAACAAGCCTTCGCAGGAATCCTACCACAGTAGAATTGCTTTCTTATAGTGGAGAATGGCATAGTAAGTGTCCCCAGCCACACAGATACAGGCCTGGGCACTGCACTCACCTAGAGACATTAGAAGAAAATTACCGTGCAAAGCAGGGTACTGCAATCTGACAACACAGAAGTTTAATCATAGATGGTGCTATCTGTGTTAGAACGGGTGGCACAGCATCATCCACTGCAATGTCTGAAAACACAAACCCCAGCCTAGGTTAAATAATCCTTCTCCTGTAATCTTCCCTGCAGTGGGTTCTCCATGTTAGCTTGTGACAGGAATATGAGAGAAAGGGTGAGGGAAGGAGGCAGCTATTTTCCTTCCATTCTATTTGATGCATTGAGTGTAGATTTTCCTATTCTGTGTCAATAATTCATCACAATTGCATGCAGTGCCTCCAAGATCCACTTGCAGCTTGTAGAGCCCCACAGTGTGTCCTTGCAGTTTCACAGCCAATCCTCCTTTTGAATCTACAACACTGCTTCCCAATCCCCACACTGAGGGCTAAGGATGGAGCAGCAGATCACCAGGACTTCAGCCATGAGAAGGGCCCAGAAGGATTTCAGTAGTATCATAAAAGAAGATAGGGATTAATTTGACTTCCAAGGACCTAACTGCACAGCCGCTGCAAACCCATGTGGTGGTTTTACTCTGCTACGCAGCTGAGCTCCACCACAAGTGCTCTATCACTCCCCCTCCTCAAAGGAAGAGGGAGAAAATATGAGGTAAAGGGCTCAAGGGTTGAGATAAGGACAGGGAGATCACTCAACAATTATCGTCATGGGCAAAACAGACTCAGCACTGGGAGATTAAAGTAATTTATTACCTATTATTAGCAAGCTGGAGTAGTGAGAACTAAAAGCAAACCAAAAATACCTTCCCCTCCATCCAGCTTCTTCTACCTCCTCCCCCCAGGCAGTGCAGAGGAACAGGGAATGGGGGCTGCAGTCAGTCCCTGACACTTCATCTCTGCTGCTCCTTCCCAGTCACTCTCTGCCCCTGCTCCACGTGGGGTCCTTCCCGAACTGAGCCTGTGGGGGCTGCCCACAGGCAGCAGCTCTTCAAGAACTGCTCCCATACTCATGGCTCTGTACCATGGGGTCCATCCATCAAGAGCAAACTGCTCCAGCACGGGTCCCCCACGGGCAGCAGCTCCCCTCAGACCTCCTGCTCCTGCGTGGGCTCCTCTCCATAGGGCTGCAGCTCCAGCTGGGGACTGCTCTCCATGGGCCGCAGCCTCCTCCAGGCCACATCAACCTGCTCTACCAGGGGCTTCTCCATGGGCTGCAGAGTGGAGATCTGCTCCATGTGGGACCCATGGGCTGCAGGGGGACAGCCTGCTCCACCAGGGGCCTCACCCCAAGCTGCAGGGGAACTTGTGCTGTGTGCCTGGAGTACCTCCTGCCCTCCTTCTGCACTGAGCCTGTGGGGGCTGCAGGGCTGCTTCTGACTCCTCACTCACCTGCTATTGTTGCACAGCAGCTTTTTTTTTTTTCTTTTTTTTTTTTTTTTCTCCCATTTCTTCAATCTGCTCTCCCAGAGGCCCACCCCACGTCACTCCCTGGCTCAGATCTGGCCAGCAGCAGGTCCCTTTTGGAGCTGGCTGGAACTGGCTTTGATCTAACATGGGGCAGCTGCTGGGCTCTGCTCACAGAGGCCACCCCTGCAGCTACCCTGCTACTGAAATCTCCAAAATCTGGCCGTGTAAACCCAATACAACCCAACAGGCTCAAACTGCGGGAAAAACTTCTTCATCTGCAGCTGGGGTTTGAGGACAGGCACTGCAGCACATGAGGCTCTTCTAAAAGGTTAAGCAATTTATTTTTCATGTCCATGAAAGTACTTGGGCCTTGGGAATAACTCCCATTTCCCTCTCTGCTTCTGTTCAGCCCTGATACACATTAAAGTACTAACACATGGCTAATGCCATTGCTAGCCTGGCTTATAGCTCTCACCCTGTTTTTCCAGTTTCTAAGCATTAACCATCTTGGAGAAATGTGCCAAAGAAGTATTTGAAACACATTCAAAAATAAACAGCTGGAGCAATAAAGGGGTGGATGCACAGGGGCTACTCATTACAGTCCCTCCTACAAAATGCCTTGAAAAAAAAGAAGATTAAGTTGATGGGCAATTACTTTAAAACTAAGATGCAAAAGGAGGTGAGGAAACCAGCACATTCATTAAAACTGTGCAGGTAGCAGCAGGCTATTGTCAGCACCTAAATCATGATCTGTAGTACAGCAGTGACTAATGGCTTCATTTTGCCACAAGGACACAGTCAATAGCAAGGTGCTGTTGTACTAGCATGAATACTGTAGGATGGGTGCTGTGGTTCACAAGATGGTTTATCCTTCCTAGCTCCCAGAGGAAGAGGGTTTACTGCTGGAGTGTATTTGTGTGTATGATATATGTATACCATACCCACATTAGCCAGAAAGTGGTGGAAAAGCAATGCAATTCTGCCCATTCCTCTTCCCTTGCCCATTTGTTCCCAAACGATAAGAAAAAGCAAAATGTTTTCCTGATTATCCCTGCCTAGCCAGACCCAGTTTCCCAAATAACAACATATGAAGTCTGCAAGGCAGGTAGCCCACAGGCACAAATCCAGATCTCTGATGCCTGAGCTGTCTAATGCTGTTCTGAAGGAAAAGACTTGCAACTCAGGTAGGATGTTGATAAAATATTACCGTCATACCTCCTGAAAGTGAATCAATTTATCACAATGTTGTTGGCTTTTATTCCAGAAATTCCAGATATGAAGTGAAAAATATCATGGTACTACATATTTTGTGGCAATAAATTAATATAATTACAGATTTAATGCCACCTATAAAATGCTCTTCCTGAGGAGAAAACAGGTATTTTTCTGCTGTTATGATATTCCTGGCAGTTGATAGAAATGCAAAGTTAAACAACAGAACCACCTTTAATTTCACAGTCTGTGATTCTTTCATAAAACTTTTAAAGATCAATTATGTCCCATCAGTGCAGAAGTCAGGCTGAACTAAGTGATTTATGCACAAATAGCCTCAAACAGGCAATGGGGAGAATGAGCGGTTTATCCGTTAAACGTATATTCAAGGAACTGTTATTTTTGGCACCGTATTGTACCTTACCATTACATCAATCTTTCCAATTCTTCATATTTCTATTGTGGCGGCATCTTGTTGTACACGTAGCTCTGTGCAACCTTCAGAAAACACATGCAGCTGAATAAAACAGAAATTGAAATCAGGGAGCAATTGTTTACTGATGGGACTGTAAAATATCCCAAACACAAAGTAAAAGGGGTGAATTAACATTTTTCAAAGCCGTCTTCATTTTTTAGGTTTGTTTAATCATAAGAAAAGATGAATTTGCTTTCCTTTCCTCTGGAAAATAAGGGAAGTGTTTTGATTCCAATAGAAACTGAAAACATGGCTGAGCTTGACTTTTGAAGAAATGACATAGCAATAGCTTGTTGGGCCTTTAATTTAAATGGAAGGCTTGCCTAAAAACTAGAGGAACTTTCTCATCTAGAGCAGGGGTAAGCACCTGATACCCTGCTACCAACACTCAATCAAGTTGCTGAAAACCACTTCTCCAACCAGCTCAGAGAAGCTGGAAATATCAACTAGCTTGTGAACAGTGTTAAAACTTGTGTGCTCCGGTGAGAGCTGAAAAGTGTGTCTGTTTTATTCTTGGTTCTGCAGTCCATAGGAATCAGTAATTTTATCACCAGGTACCTCTCAGCACTACCACAAGACAGCAGGCAGTGCCCATGCTAATGGAGCACAGGCAGGACCTGGCATTTCAAACTTTCACGCTGCAAAGACAAGGTCAGGAGAAGAGCAAAGGGACAGGATTTCTCCCAGACAGTGGCAGGATGGAGCCCTGTCCCTTTGTAACAAAAAGCTATTTGTTGTCTATTCAGAGAAGCCACAAACTATCAAAACAAATTCTTGGCATATGCTGACACCTCTGTGAGTCAGAGAAAGGGTCTGCAAAGTCAGTACGGAACCAGAGATCTTCAGAAGTGTTTGGGGAGTAAAGCAGTACTCAGTCCAAATTCTAAAGGAACAAAGAAATCCTACCACAAAGAGAAGAAGCAAGCAATATCTATTCAGACAATATCTAACAGAGCACAGCAGCAACATTTGGAAGTCCTTTTCACATTAAGGTTACGATCATCTAGTGGAGCAAATGAGTTGAGGTTCATCTTTAAAAACCTCCCTGTAAAATATATAATTGGAGGACATTACAGCAATGCAAGTCTTATTGCACATTTAAACCTATTATCTCCAGGACAGAGTTACAACACAGTCATACAAAAAAAAAAAAAAAAAAAAAAAAAAAAAAAAAAAAAAAAAAAAAAACTCCCAGGAAAACAGGAAAACAGGAAAGCATAGATTTTTCTACCAGCATTGGGATGACCATGGGGGAGAGCATGAGAGATTCTAGAAAATATGTTTCATTGATTTATTATTATTTGTTTGTGGCTGAGCTCCTAAGCACCACAGAAAGAAGACCCTTTGGGCTGCTCCCTCTCATTCATAATGGTAACTGGGTGGGGAGACCAGAATGTGACTATTTCAGTGGAAAAAAAAAAAAAAAAAAAAAAAAAGCAAAAAAAGGCATCCATAAAGGCTTACAGGCCTGTATAATAATGCAGCAGTCACCAGCTCTTAGAAGAATGAAAGAAGCGGGGCCTGAAAATAGGAGCACAGCCTGTCTTCAGAGGCAGTTCCTCTGCCATGTCCTTACATGCTCTGAGCACATGGTACTCCCAGAACTTCATGTTTTATTGATAATGCCATACTCAAGTTTAGCTAATGGATGGTACCAGTTATTCAACCTGTTGGTAGGGGAGATATATTAATCATGCTCGAATGCAAATATGACTCACAAAACCATACTGTTTGCAGATTTTATGCACCATCTAGAGCACTACAGACTACCATTCAAATACAGAAGGGATTTTGAAAAACAGAGTAGAATGACTGACTCAACATGGCTTTGTATCCAGTAATCATTTATTTTCATGCAAAATGAGAACATAACACAGCCAAATGAAAGCTGTGGTTTTCATCCACTTTCCATTGGCATGAGTGAGGCATCTATCCAGCAGATCACTTAGGAGCACATTTTACCTTCAGCACACAAGCAGTGCAATGCCACTTTTACCAACCCAACAGGGTAGCAAGAGCTTCTGCTTTGCTGGGCTGGGTCCTGAATAACCACTTACCACACAAGGCAAGGGAAAATACAGTTTTTTCTCCTAGATAGCCATTTTAACCTCTTCTTTGAGCAAACAGAGCACAAACTGAAGGTTCAGCCTAGCTGGCAGGAAAGCTCATTTCGTTAGTAATGGGAATTTAATCTATAGTAGGAATCAGGGAGGGAGGGGGAAGCAGGGACAAAATAATTTCAGACAAACCCACCTGAACACATGATCACAGCTCTCCGAGAGGCACCTTGCTTTGAGGTTGCTGGCACTGATGAGAAAGGTTTTATTATTTTCCCTTGGAGAACAGCAGGCACAGGAAGGAAAGGGAAACCTTCTATTCTTCAGCCTGAAAGGGGCTGCAGTACGCAGATATGGGCAGCCGCAGCACAGCCACCCTCAACATAGGCTAATTCTTGCAAATAAGCAAGCTGGAGGTGGAAAGGAGTTTCTGTGATTCTGCCTTGATGGGACTGCACCTACCTACAAAGGCAAGAGGTTTTGCACCTCTCCTTGGCTGCAGAGGAGGTGGGCAACCACGGCTATCCTCAGACAAGACACATATAAATGCATGTCCAAAGGCAGGGATGTCAGGTAAGGGTATTAATCCTCTTCCTTCCTGGAAGGGATTAAGCAGAATCATATCTGAGGATGGTCAATAGCACCTACAGTGAAGAAAGGGTAAGAGGCTTGAAGTCTCTGTGAATGTCACATTGCTTTTGTTACTATATAGTAATGTAACAGGCAGGTTTTTGTTCCCATTTCTCTGCTGTGCTGAGTTTCTTCCTGAGCTTACTCTTCCTTTCAGAATTTTGTCTTGCTGCAGCTATGTTTTTCTTTGTAAAGGAGAAGAGCATCACCATCTCCTGTGGCTTAGGAAGGACTGTAAAACCCCTGATTTGAAAGGACCTCTGGGCCTGCCACCTGGATGCATCAGGCAGCAAAGGATTCACATTATTGAATTATGGTATTCTGTGGCAAAAGGAAGCAGCAAGGGAACACCATGTTTGCTGGCTGCTAGCACAGCTGCTGAAGCACCTTTTCACAGATTTTAAACATCAGCTCTCTCTCCTGCAGCAGCTATGTTGCATAAACAGCACATGTGGTGCCTGAGCTTTCAAGCTGGCATCCACATCCTGAAAGCACTTAATGTGTCTTCTGGTGGTGTTGTTCTAAAAGTACACATAAATGTGTATATATATATATTCTTTCATTACTGAATTATGCCATACACACATACAGAAATGCAATCATCCCTTATGCAAGGTAGACATGTTTACCTCACAACACAGACATCTTTAAAGTCCTGTGGAATATTATATCAAGATTATATACTGGAGAACAGAACCAGGTTTTGTTGTATCTAAATATAAAATATTTATAATTTTTCATTTTATAATTATAGGTGTCCAGACTTTAGAAAATGTTGCAGACATACACACAAATGTGACTCTTGGTGCATACATTTATGATATTGCATGTGCGTGTATACTGCACATACAAAATCACAGGCAATATATATATGCATTCTCTGTAACATGAATATGTTGTTATTTGAGAAGACAATATAACAGCATGTTTCCAGGGAAATTATAGCTAGGGTCTTTAAGCACATCACTCCTCTGCCCATATGCAAAGTGTTTGAGGTAGTGGGATAATGAGAGCATGCTGAGATCTCACACTTGCATGCAAGGCAGAAGTTTGCAAGGATATCTAGGAGGACATACCTTTTTCTCAAGCTCCTAGTGACTGCTAAGGAGACATTCCCTCTCACAGAGCTGAAGCACTACCAAGACACTGGTGACTCCCATATATCTTCTCAGCACAACCTTCCACCAAAATGAAGAAGGCAGCATTTTGAAGATAGCAATGAAACATTTCAAAAGCAGAGGCGAATCTACTCCTTCTCCTCCTCCTTTGACAGCCATACACACACAGTCAAACACACATGCAGATTATCTTCCCTTATATTTATGAATATATTTCTTTAACATGTGTACATACATGCTCAACATAGAGGGGTTTTATGGGAGTTAAGGACAAATGGTTAAAAGCATGTAAAAACATACACAGTTCTACATATGCACAGATTATCTAGGACTGACTGCTATTCACAAGCAAATCAAATGCAAGTGAATGCAGAAAACAGCACAAGGCTGTATCTTTTACCTATTTTATTTATTTATAACATTTATGGAGGGTTTTGCAAAGCTAATTCTCAATCGTTACTTGCCATTTTACAAGCATGTTTAACATCTGCCATGTCAGGTAAATGTGTAGCTATTTACTCTTCTGTAGAGATGGTGCTGATTGCATAAAGGCGCAGGTGTATTTCTTGGGTAATACAGCTGAAACAGAAATATTTTGTCCCAGGGGAAACCAGCCATGATGTACGAAATGTGCTGAGGACACAGGACGCAGTGCTTACTAGAAAAACCTCAACAAATTTCCTTGCAAGGTGCACATCAGGAGCATCACCACCAGGTACCTGAACACGCCGTAATGAAATTATTGCACTGACAACAGCAGACTCTGTTCTTCAGATGGGGAGGCCAACAGCGAATTCCCTTCTCAGCATGAGAATAACAAAGCCTCTTCTCCCTCTCACTCTCTCTCAGGCGCACACACACACTTTGCAGACAACAGCCCCTTATATGCTGCTCTTTTCTTTTGGGAACGTAGACGTCCTGACTCTGCAAGTGTGTGCAGCTGGCAAGAAGCCTGCTGTACAGCTTCATTACTGTGATGGTTGTGAACCAAGTTAACACCTATCACCTTCTGCTCCTGTGTTGGTACTGCCGTTTGCTCTATGGGCTCTTCTCTAATGTTTGACCTCAGATTACAGCCCCTACCCATCACCCTGTCTGCCTTGACGTTGTTCCTCTAAAAAACTAAGTTCTTCTCCCCCATGGTAGGTGTTCAACTCCCCTTTCTCTGTTTTATCTTGGCTTAGCTTAGTATTCATCCAGCCAGAAATAAAACCACCCCCAAGCCATAACACGCATAGGCAGCCTGTCTTTGCACAAAGTTATCCAGATATTTACTACATAATTTGGTATCTCAGTCCTTAATGGGCTCTACTCTGACTGCAGGCAGATCTAGTCAAGGTGCATTAATTAGCAAGCAGTCAGACATATGCAGTATTGGCCCGGTAATTATCCACTGAAAATTTTCATCTTCCTAAAGTGTTTTTGAGCCCGTCTAAATTGCTTCCCATCAGCCCAGCGGGGCTGATTCAGAGGTAGTGACTTGTACGATACAAAGAGGGTGAATTCCACTAATGAAAAATCCTCCCTGTGAGTAGTATGCAAATGGGATTTGTTTCATCCTTTAGAGCCAGCAACTCAAAATGCTGAATGGCTGCCCCACTCATTAGAGCAAAGGCGTCATGCTGGATATATAAGCTGCCCTCTATCCCTGTTGTTATCCTCAGTAAAATTCACGCTCAGGAGGAACTGCACGGTAAATCTCATTCACTGAGAGACACAGCACAGAGGAACAAGGCTCTTGCAGAGAGTATATATAGTGTCACACCACAGTTTTTTCACTTTTGAAAGCCCGAGTGGTCTCCAAATGCTGAACCTTTCCTTGTACACTCTGCTCACAATCTGGAAATTCATAAAAGGGTTTTACTTCAGAATTTTGCAGAAAGGGCAAGGAAATATTGTTTTGCTGTCACAGTTCACTGTTAGGTGCTGTTCTGACTTAAGAAATTACAAGAGACCGTGGCCTCTTGCCTGATGGAGGACTTCCTCTGTGGATTTCTAACAACTCTTTGATCTGAGGCTTCACAGTGTGATACACGGATTGACTGCAAGACACAGTGATGCCACTGAGGTTTGAGTGTTGTTTCACTGGTACAGAATTGCACTAGCTCCCCATGTCTCCAGTGTCATTTAATTTGTTCTTTCTTAAGCTTCTTCCCTGACATTTCTAATCGTACAGCAGATTTTTGTAGGGTGCAGAACACCAGATGGTTCTCAACTTTTTGCAAATGAAGTGGCCTGCCATGGTATTTCTCTCCTTTGTGGTAGAGCTTTCCTAGAATGTTCCTCCATACTTCCATCAGTCCCATACAAGTACATTCAGAGATGAGAAAAAAAATCAGAAAAAAAAAATAAAATAAAAAGAAGAAAAAAACTAAATATATGAGAACAGACCTTGCAGGAAGAGAGTTTGTCATTATTCTCTTTAATGGCATTGATTTCCTTTTCATTTTCAGTGCTGAAGAGAAAGGAAGAACTGTAAATAAGAGAATAATGCTACTGTCACACTGACATACTGTAATGAACAGCACAATACACCTTGAATGAAAAACACAGGAAAGCAGTTCTGCAAAACTACCTTTTTCAGGGTCATAGGTGATGCATTTATGGAGTTTTATTTTTTTCCTGGCTTACTGTGTAATGGAATCATTGAAATGCAGAAGCAGAAGGTGCTCAAGGGGTCATGTAGGACAGCCCTCAGTGAGACTTTTAACATCCTCCAAGGATGGGGAGTTTGGCATCTTGCTGCACCTCCCCTGGTGTTTGATGAGCAAGGCTGCAGAATGCCCCATCACAGTACAGGACGTGCTGCGCCTACCCAGCACATTCCTTCTGCCCCTACAGAGCAGCCCTGGACCCTTGTGGCAAGGGTGAGCTGAGGAAGGCTTTGGCCCAGAGCAGATCACTGCTGCACGAGTGTCTCACCTTATCACCCTCCTGAATTGCCTTTTGGGCAAGCCAGAGACAGAAACCAGACTGAATTCCTCTTGTTTGTCTTGCTCACCTGAACTTAGTCCAATACAGTCTATAACTGTATGTGTTGCATCAACCATACAGAGAAAGCTTTTCCTAATATCTCAGCTAAATCTTCTCCTGATGCAAATTAGCCTAATTTGTTTTGATCTTTCTGTAGAAGGTAAACCACGGCATAAATGAGTTCCAGAGAGATCCTGTTCTTTGCTCCTGTCGTACTCCAAGCTAAAGCATAACCCTAAGTGTTTTGAGACTTATACTTCTCAGATAAGACTGTCATAAACATAATCGAGCAAGAAGGCAAAGATAGAAAGCTTTGCCATTTCTTAATGAGTAAGAGGCTTGGAAACACCTCTTTTTCGGTGATGCTGTGAGACTCGGAATAACAACCCTAAATAGTAAAGTCAGAGACAGCCTGAGAAGATGACCTGGAAAACTTGTTTTGGTGATGATCTGTGACAAATGAAAGTAAGTCTGCTTGGATGGAAATATTTTCTGACATAACTATTTAGAGATATTTGAGTTCATCAATGAGTCAGACCCAAAAAGGATGAAGGTATTTGCACTTATTCAACCAAATCTTATTGAAAATGACCTTCACGAAAAAGAGCTTTAATGCTGCTGGAGAAAGAGGCCTGGGATGGGGGTGTTAAACACCACTGTAAGCTAGTTAATAAGCTAAAAGAAAAAAAAGGATTTGTTTTGTAATTGCAAGAGAAGCACGGAGGATATTGTGAATTCTTCTAGGTTTCGGCAGGCTACCAGTCACAGCGACTTTGCCCCTCTTGTATCTACCGATCATATGCTCATATTTTACTTGATCCTGGTCACAGTTCTTTAATCCTTCTTATAGAGCAGACTTTACTGAAACAGATTATTGTACAGCAAGGTCTTTGCTATTTCCCTTGCTGTATTTATCTCTCCTGAGACTTGTGTAGGAAACTAATCAGAGCATCAGCTTCTTTCCATCCGTGCAGAAGCATGAAAGGTTATGAGTTTCACTGTTCAAGACTGCCTTACAGCTCAGTATTTTAAAAGTGACTATTTGAAAGAGAACTAAACCTCAGAAAGCACCATAAACTTCTGTGAAGGATACGCATGCTTCTGCAAGTTAAACTTAGTCAGCAAGACTGAATTACAGTTAACCTTAGTATACACATGCAACAGAAGGAAGGACTAAATGCCATGACACCACACTGAGAAAGGCCTTTACAAGAAAGGAAAAATATATATATATACATATGTGAAATGTTAAAGTACTTGGAAGCAGTGAATCGGACTAATAATGTCCATATGGGGAATTTATGTGATACTCAGATTCAGCTGTCCTTATAGGGTCAGATATTTTACTCTACAGGCATAACAGTAAGGTTTTAGCTTTTGTGCTCACTACAGTTTCTGAAGCTCATTTTCTGAATACTTCTTTGCCTATCAAGCATTCACAGACAGAGTAGGAATAAAGATCAATGTATTTTTAACTTACTTACATGGTACATTTGTTACAGATTATGCCATTTTGAAGACAGAAAACAAGCCTCGGAGCATGACAGTGAAGCAGACCTTCAGCCAGAAATGAGTTCTGCCTATAGGAAAAGATGCATGAGAAAACACACATAGATGAAGAATCATTTTATGTCAGACATTTAATCACAGGCAGAAGGAAAACCACAAGGAGAAACAGCAATGACTTAACTGTACACCAACAAATACAAGCTGGAACTACATGAAGATCATCTAGAGACAACCCAAAAAGTTAATGCACCAGGTAATCACTGGCTCAGAGCTGTCAGTGTGACTGTACATTACTGGCCAGACTTTTGTAGAATAAACCTTCACGCAGCTGGGTTTGTTTATATAAAGTGTTAGTTACCAAAGAAAGAAAAAGGCAAGGTGAGTAAAAGATCATGCTGGTCCTGATACATCAATGTGAAGCACCAAGTTAAAGCACTGTCTGTTCGCTCCACCACATGAAATGGGCTCCACAGAGCTTCCCAGTCCTGCAGAACACACCAGCACAGGGAGAGGCAAAGGACACATCACAGCCTTTCCCAGGCACCGTGATTTAAACTGACATACATCACTGAACCTCACTCCCAAGCTGTTCGCATTTACAAAACGAGGAATTCACACTCACAGTTCATATTTTTACTGGTTACTTAATTTCTGATGCTTTTCTCAGGTAGTTTCTAGATATCCATATTGCCTTCCTGCAGTATCCTGGTACCAGAAGGCTATGCAATGTGTTTGAGAAGCAGAAGACAGGCTGAAGTCCAGCACTCCCTCACAGAAGAGTCAATATAGCCACATGATATTTGCAAGTAGTTTCAGCAACATAAAATGTGAAGGACATAAAGATGTAACTGAACGCTGCTAGCTTGTGCATGCCAGCCAAAATCAAACTGTCGCTCACTCCCGTGTATTCAGAGGCATCCCACAGCTTGTGATCAAGAAGAGTACATCAGCACCACCTCCAGGCAGCTGCCTATGTCCATAGATTTATGGAACAAAGAACAGCAGGAGAGGAAAAATCTGATCTCTGTGTGGGAAAACAGCAAAATCATGCTATCCATGCACTAATGATAACATTTTCAATTCCTGTAATAGCCTTTTAATCCCCAGAGCACCAAGATGCATCCCTGATATTTGGGAGCGATGATCTTAAAGGTGGGTGATGCTTTAAATGAACTCAGGACACTATGCAGGGCAGGATGAGACATAAACGCACCAAAACACATTCTTGAAACATGAAGATTAAGGTGACGTAAGCCCCAAAGCTCTCCCAGCATCACATGTTGTCATCTGACAATCAAACCACTCCAAAATTTTAGTACACAGGCCTGAAAGAGTTTTTTGAAATGTACATAAAGTCTTTGCAGTAAGAGAGTCCGAGTACATGCCTGCTTTACTTGGAGGAGCCTACTTACTCCTCAGCCCATCACAGCCCATTTTGTACCCAGGACTGTGGTCAACTTAAAAAAGCCAGAAAAGTAATGTCAACATTTGTCTGGAGCAAAGAGAAAAAGCAACCCAGAGATAAGTGCTGGCAGTTTCCTTTAGAAAGTGTTGGATCCTGTACTTGAACATGACAGCCTTGCAAAGGGCAGCAGGTTGATAATCAGCACTCTGAAGAGGACCAAGACAGCTTTCTAGCTGTTACTTTGCACACTTGACAATGCAAAATGATGATGTAGGAGGGAAATTGCTAAGTGTAAAAGACTCCCTGACTCTTGAAACTTGCATGGAGAAAAAAGGACAGGAACTCTTTCAATAACAAATGAAATTATATTATGCCAGTTTTTGAAGTTGTGAGATTACTCAAACAGAAGCACTGGTAACCAGGAGGAAGGCCAATTGACAGACTGAGGCCTGTTTATATCTGGGGGACAGACTGAGGTCCTCAAATAGAGGTAAAATAAACCTTATCATTTTTAATTAAAACTAAAAAAAAAAAAAAAAATGTTGGAAGAAATCCTAACTTCAGTGTCTCAGAAGGAAGCTGCAAACTTCAGCATTTCATGAAAGCTGAATAATGAACTCTCAGGATCTGCACTGAGGGCTTCTAATTGAAGGGTTAGAAAACTCATTTTCTCACTCCCAAACTTCAGTGAAAATGTTCTCAAGAGTCCTCTTCTTTTTCTGGCATATATAGCTCTCTTCACTTTCTTGTGGCCAAATACAATTTCTAATATACATCAATAGGAAAGCTATTTGCAAGTATTAGCAAGGGTTAGCACCTTATTTCCTGACACAGATGCAAGGCCTTTATTTTTACAATGATTTAATTTATTAGTCATTTTAAAGGTGATATAAGGATAGCTTTTCTAAATTGCTCGTTCACTGAAAAAAAGTGTCATGAGTGAATTTGGCTTCTGTGGGCATACAGAATGATGCTCCAAGGACAGATTCATTCCCGCTGCTCTTCAGTCTTCTGAGGAAGACTCACCCAGGCAAATTTCACTCTGGTGCTTTTAGCACTTTAAGTTCCAGTAAACCCAAGGAGAGAAGGGTTTTTCTCTGATTCAGAACTGACTGAATCTCGCCGATTTTGCTCTAAAAATTAAGCTGTTTGGGGAATAAAACAATGTCTAAATCTGCTTGGAATCAGGAGGAGGGAATATTAATGTGAGATGTGTCACAAGCTTGTTTCTTACCTACCACTCCCTGAGCATACTAAATACATGATATAGCATCCTTACCCAAAAATCAGCTGAAAGGGTCTGTTTTACTGGCCAGGAAGTTACCACAGGAGGAGGCCAGGCAGCACACATACATGAAAAAAATAAAAAATAAAAAAACGTAGGTCAACCTCTGCTAAGTACAATATTTTCACCTTCCATTAAAGCTTAATATCTCAAAGCAATATCAAGTCAGTTTCTGAATGGATATCCAACACCTATTTCTAGTCCCAGAGTTTCCCAAGATGTTGATACTGAACCTTAAAATTCAGGAGAAGGGAATGATTGTTTCCTGAGCAATGCATGGCTCCATCTCAGGTGGCTATATTGTGATGGTGGCAATCAAGCTTCTAAGGCAGAAAACATTTTTCTTTACCATTCATACCCAATGTCCACTCCAATTGATCAATACTTTCAAACACTGTGAATGCAGCTTTGCTTTGGTCTGTGCAGCAACATCTAGCGCAAAACTGAAGGTTTTACAGGACAGAGTAGAGCCAAGCTTCTTTACTGTTATTCAGAGCAAATACCCACCTTCAGCCATCAGATACCTTGTTATAATGCATTCTTTCTATAAGTGCATTCAAATATATGATAATGTGCAGCATATGTTTGACGACTGGAACAGTAGGAATTCATGTTCCCAAGCTAGGGGATAGATAGTTTTTCAAGCCTGTTATAAAAAGTAGAAAGTGAGCATTGGTATTATTTATCTTTCCTATAAAGGAGAAAAATTATGATTATTAAAAAGTCTAGGTAGCTGGAAATTAATTCAGGAGAAACACCGATAAACAAAAACACAGCCCATAAACCCTGCGTTTACAACACTTTCGTAAACTATAAATAAATAATTTCTCAACGACAAATAGACAGATATAAGCATAATAGTAATTTTCTCTTAAAAGGGGCCTAAAGATCAGCTGAGACATTTGGCTTACTAAAACAGGCTCACATTTTGCAACAAAATGAAATAATTCAAGTTAGAAACTTTTAATTAAAAGAGCTTTACAAATTGCATTCATTATGTATGTTTGCAGTGATATATTTCTTTGCTCTCTGGAGCAATCTGTTTTCCTTGGTCTCTTTTTCTTTCACTTAATAAATTATCCTCATTTACACAAAATGTTAATGCCACGCTCTTTATTAATAGGATAAATATGGACTTCAGTAACAACAAATTATGTGGTGTCACTGTTAAATGATCTGCCCCTTTCCAGCTTGAGTTCACTGCTGAACACCAAGCCTGCCAACGGGTTGGCAGCTGCTGTTTGCAGCACAATGCAAGACTTTTAAGGCAAAGCTTTTGGAAATTGCTCCTTTGGGGTGGTCTAGCACCATCTGAGGTTTGCCGTGCCTGAGTTCAAAACAAGGCTGTGAGCACTCCCCTCTCTGCATTCACCTTCCTCCCACTGTGCTACATCCCCTTCAGGATGCTCAGGGAAGCCAGTGGCAGAGCTGACCAACTCTATTGCTTAGCTGTTTTGAAGAGTTTGTCATTTAAACACGTTTAAGACATAGTCCCCCAAAATATATTATGTTTTCTCACAGATTTGGCTGCTATGCCAGATGCTTCATCTTACAGAGACCACACAAAGACAGCGTGATGGAAAGGGGCAAAGACTGCTTCCATGGTAGCATTAACAAGCTGCAAGGCTTATGCAGAGCTAGCAGAGTATCTTGGTCTTCTTACAAAACCTTACTGATTTTTTTTTCCTGTTAAGTACATTATGGCTCTAATAATAATTCTAGTCCAGCTGCTAAGCCATGCAGTTTCAAATCAGTGTGCTCCAAGCAGGGTACCTAATTCTGTGTGAGGGTACCTAAACACAGCTGGCTTGCTTTGGTACCGTGCACTTGGAAAGTCAAGGGAAATTAACTGCTTAGAGGAGGATTGCAGTTGTCTCTAGTTAGGGAAATGCTGAACCCTCCAGGGGAATTCTGCACCTCTAAAGGAATTGTTTTTCCTGCAGCTGCTGTATTAAATAAAAATAAATTTAAATTTTCCAGCCATCATCTGGTGAGCTCTGCCTTGCGTTTTATTGTGCCACTGATACTCTGATCACCTTAAAGACACACACATGCAGCACAGAAACCACCCTTAAGCAACAGCCCAGCCCTCTCCAAACCAGCCCAGGCTTTTACATTTCCTCAGTCTGTTGACAGGACTGATCTCAAACCATCTGGTGGCAATTTCCCTGCATTTTCCCTTTACGGTCACCGACCCTTGCATACTACTTTCAGAACATAACAGTAGAGAGAACAGTATTAGTGTCACCTGTAATGTGCTTAAGAATTAGTGAGTCCTCTCATGTAAAACAATCCACCCATTTCACCAATAAATTGTGGCGTGCGTTTTAAAGCAGACATTTCAGTTTGGCAGAAGAGTTTTCCTGAAGGCTGGACTTGTTCCCAGTTCTGGGATCATGACACACAATGCCTACAGGTAACATGCCTGCTGCTCTTCCATTTTTATACAGTAGGTCAGCAGGATCCTTTCCAAACTTGCACCTTCCCTTGCCACTGTTCCTCCACGCTGTCACAAAACACAAGAACAAAAACACAAGACACAGCCTTCTCTAGTCAAAACCTCCCAGTTTTGGCACCCAGGTGCCAAGAAGAAGACAGCTACTTGATCCAAATACAGGGGACAAGGAAGAAACAATGGAAGGCTAAGTGAGGGAAAGAAATGGCTAGGAACCGGAGAGGAAGCCAGGAGAATCTAACACTGAGATTAGCTGAGAAAGCTGAGAAAGAGCTTGTTTGGGAGGACTTGAGAGGACTGAGGAAGAGACCATGATGGATAGGTCAAGAAGGGTCTCTAATCACCAGTGGAACTTCCCCTCCAAAATGCTGAAATTCAAATTCCTCAGTCTCACCACACCCCTGATATCACCCATAACCTACAAAGAACCTTGGAAAGGGTGTTTTAATTCTCCCTTACTGCTGGAAAACATACATGATGACAATCTGAAGCAGCTATCCACTGAAGTATTCTACCACTGAAGTGCCAAAAGTCTGTGAAATAGATTCCAGCTCCATCAGTGGACAGTCCCTCATGAAAACGGAAACTTTAGGGTTTTTTCAGCTTCGTTTCTAAAAAATCCCAGGAATCAATTGGCATTTCATCAAAGATTCAGAAGTTAAAAAAACATTAAGAGATGTTTTACATCTCTTAAAAAAAAACATTAAGAGATGTCTAAACCTTAGAATTAAGGTTTTACAGACAGCATCACTTTGTGCAAATTCACCATGACACAGTTAAAAACTACAGAAACATGTCATTATTCTTTTTAAAGGACCTCCCATATAATTTAATGAATAAAATAGTCAGTGCTCAACTAAACTAACAGATTTTGTTGTCATTGTTCAGTGTGACACCCCAGGCCTTGCATGCCACAATAGATGTGTTGCAAGCAGTTGGGACACATCTAAGCTTCAATGTCTTCAGTGCAGGCATCCATTCCTGAGCTGGCCATCTACATTCTCTTTAAAACAAAGAAGAGGAAATAGGTAGTTATAGGAAGCAATTCTTGAGACCAAGTTGAAAAACACACTTTAGGATGATAAATCATGTCCCGTAAGCACATGCTTCTCATCATCAAAAGAAGCCAAGGTACAAACATCAATACCCAGTAGGATAAATTTACAGCCTGATATTTTTATGCATGGCTTTTAATCCCTTCAGTGGTAGTTGTTGAGTCTTCTTGAGACTTCACTTGAGAACTGGGCATGGATATACCCAGTCAGGTTCTAAAAACTGAGATCTTTATATCCAGTGGCCATTTGAGAAAGGTCAGTGGACAGGGAACAACTGGAAGTCTTGTGACAGAGCTGAGGGAAGACCCTCTCCCAGGGCAGTAGTATTCCCTCAGATAAGAAATTGTCCTTTCCCTAATTTACAGTTCTCTCCGCTTCAGTTTGGGCATTTTCTATTTGCAGGCAATTTTGCAATCAAGTGACCCTTAGGATGTAAGCTGTGCATGTGCATAGCAAAGGTATAAGACTGGAAAATGGAGGCTATATCAAGGGTATCACATGCAAAGGCATTCCTGATTGCTTTAGGACTACTGTAGATGACTTCCAGAGGGTCAGCAGACAAAACTTATTTGCTCTGCATAGATGGCAGAGGTTTTAGAGCAATTTTCAAAGGTGTTTACTGTCTTCATCCCAACAGAGAAAAAAGCAGGCTGGAGAGCTGATCATATCGCAGCCTGAGAAAATATGGAGACAGACAAGACTATCAAGAGAGGGGTCAAGATCTGCAGTAAATCACCTGTTAAGTTTCCTTAAGGAATAGGGCTCATTCCCAGCCTACCTCTGGGCAGAAGTGTCCTTGGCCTGATCCTACATCAAAAAAAGCAATCTTTTTTGACCTTTACAGATATTCATTTAAATGTAATGTGCATTTCATTCCAGTATCAGCCTGACATTCCTTCCTAAAACACCCTGCCCTCTGCTGTCCTGCAGGCAGTAGCCCTTGCAAAGGTTGGTGTTCATGACATCTGATTGCAAAGAAATCAGGAAATAGCACAGGAAGCATCAAGAAAATGAGTTGCCTGGCTCAGAAAAAGTATTTTAGTAAAACTCCAGACTAAATATGCATTCAGCTGCACACCTCAGCAGAGCCAGTAACATATGCCTGAAAACAAGGTATGCAAATGGGCATACTTAGTTATGGAAAATGAGCTGCATTAAGAGGGAAACTTAATGTAACCACAAAGCTAATGGTTTCTATCACCATGTGCTTGTTCATATTTCCTTGTGGCATTTTTGACATGAAGCTTAGTCTGGAATGGAAGAGATAAATATGTATTTCATTTGGCAGCCTGGCCTAGATAAACAGTATATCACTTTTGTGGATACAGGATTTACAAATGTCTCTGGAGACTAGAAACTCTTGACAATCCTCAACACAGTAATTGATCTTGCTTGCTGGCCTTTTGCATTTATATCACTTTGGTCTCTTGTATGTTAAATAATTCAAGCATCTTATTTTCTGATTGCAGAGTTTTTTTCAAGTGGCATGAGCCTGCAGAGTAAAGAAATGGCAACAGTAGGCTCCTGGGTGGTAGATCACTTTGGTGACAGCATTTTGTTCTTGTTGCGAGTGTGAGCTACACTAGTGCCTATTTATATTTTTCTTGAACAAATCAAAGTTTGAATTCCAAAAATAAAGGCAGAATGTTTCTTTTGTGAGGAAAAATAGTGGTTAAATAAATGTATTTATTTTTGAGGACACGAGTGCATTAACAACATGTCTAACCTTTACTAAGGAAGGGTACCTCTGCTATTCAGGTGAAAAAGCGGTTATCACTTCTTGTGCAAAAGCTTAATGCAACATAAATAATTAACCACTAAACGTGGATTCATTAACTGCTTTCCCAAGAGAAGCTGTGCTTGCAGTATGTTTCACACCTGGTCTATGTTAGCTCCTGTCAAAATACTCGTCATAAACATACGGAAGGGTCATTTTAATCCCCTGTAAGTAGATCGACTTGAAAGTACTCAGTGGAGGAATGCTGGTGACAACCAGTCAGCACTAAGCACATTTTCAGGATTTCTCTAATTAACCTTTCGAGCCTGAATGAGCTACTCCAGAGTGAATCTGCAGAAAATACAATTGGAAGATACCCTGCAGTGTCCCTCAGCTTGTGCTAAATGGGAGGCCTTCTGGCTCTTCCCCCTCTGGGGCAGGACTTGCTATACAGAATTACACTCACCTGAAGGCATCCTTCCTCCTTGCAGGGGAGAGCAGTGGGGCCATCACACAGAACATGATGGTAGCAGCCACAGGGGTCATCTTCCTACTGATCTTGTTCCCCTCAGTCACTGGTAGCTGTGCTTCACGGCAGCCTCCTCGCCTCTCCACACCACAAGGGAATTTCATGCTCCAAGACCAGTGTCTGCATACATTGGAGGTAAGGCAAAAAAAAAACAATGCTCACATGTGGCCTAATAAATACTTAATAGCCCATTGCAAACTAACAACAATTCCTAATGCTGCCCCTATGATTCTAAACAGATTTGACTGCAGAAAAAAATCTGCATTCAAGTCTTTACATTCTTTTAAAGGCTACTCTAAGCACACAGCATACAAAAAAACAACATGGTGGAAGGTGTTATTTTTAGCATTTTATAGGCTTATTTTTGCTTTCACAAGAATGTTTAAGATGGAGAGTACAGTATACATTACAGCATTCAAAGGGTATGTTCAGCTTGTGGTTCGGCAAAAGCCCTGCTTGGAGACATACTCAAGGTTTTCTGCCTTTGACAGCTTTATGCTCTTGTTATCAGCATGTTCATCTTCTCTTGGGGTTTTAGCATTCTGAATGTTCCTGCTACGGTGTCTTCAAATCAAAATAATGAGACAGAAGCAGGCACTATCTTACATATGTCATTGTCGGTAATTGACAGGGACTGCTTACTTGCAGACCCTCATGGCTGTAACCCAGCCAAAGAGCTTAAACTCCGTATTGAACCATAACTCTAAATTTAGAAACATTATGGTCCTTTATTAATAATAGCAATACTCAGCACTTGCGTATAGCCGTGCCTTTTATAGGAGAATCTTGAACATGCACTGCAAGCACTAAATAAGCCACAAAACACCCTTGAGTAGTTCAAAATTATTATTGTCTCTTCATTTTACAAAGGAGCTTCAAGAAGTCCTTTTTTTTTTCTTCTCGTTTTCTTCTTTTTTTTTTTTTTTTCATAGCAACCATTACTGCTTCAGCTAAATTTTTGCATGAAATAAAAGGTCTGCCCAGATAAGGCATTAGTAGGTTTTGTGGACCACTCTGCTTTTGCTCATAAATTTTAAGGGCATGAGGAATGACTATGATCTTCAAGTCTGACCTCATGGACAATACAAGACTATCATTTGTGGATGAAAAATTGAAATTTTCCACATCTGTAGAGCAGTATTATTTTTGTACACTTACTACAGACTATATACACTATAAACAGATGCCATACACACAGGCTTAGTAAATCAGTCCTATTAGAATCAAATCAGAGTTTTTGGTGACATGTCAATCTCTCTTATAAATTCATTTCACAGTTGACCTTCCTCAGCTGAGTACATTTTATTGCCAGACTCGTACTGTAGCAGGGTGGTTTATTGAGTGCACTTTTTTCGTCCACCACCATGACTAAACACTGCAGAGGTTTGTTGCAATTAGAGTAGCATGAAGCTTGGTGTCTTATTGCCCAGAGTGAATTACATCCTTACTGTAAGCAGAATATTTAGTATTCAACAATAAAAGACAACAGATATCTGCAAGGAATATTTTCTAACAATTACCCTGAGCCACGTGCTCCCCATTAGCATAGAAATGAACTACTCTCTTTTGAGATAATGTGACAGAAATTCTACTACAGAGGTTTTTCTCTTTCTCCTGTTATATTTAACTCATTTCAAACATACAAGATGTGAGAACAAAACAGAGTGGGCAAGCCAAAGCAATTATGGTAATGCATGAGAACATGTACATATTCACCAGAGAACAAGAAAAAAAAAAAAAAAAAAGATAAACACTAAACACCAGAGGTACAGATATACTAGAAGAAGTATACAACGTAATGAACTGAAACTGTTCCTTTTACTGCTCTGCTTAACTCTATAGAGGAATAATTCTGTTCATATTCTCTTTGGGGGGGGGTACACCATATATAAATAACCAGACGCTGTATTTTTAGCATTCAGAAGTGGCTTCTATTAGACATATATCAAGGATTTTTCCTATTTGGAAATCTTTTGCCTACTGTTGAACTAGTGACTGATGGCACATCAGTGGAAAGCTTTACTGTGGACGCCAGACCAGGCTTTCTAAATATATCCCTTCATCATAACCTGGCATTTTTTAAAAGCAGCACTGTAAGAACAATATTCCAGGTCTTGGGAGTATCTTCAAACTGCTTGCAAATAAAACTCAGGAAATGAAAAGAGAATATACAAAGAAATGAGGGGGAAAATACTGTTTCTTACCCACAGCATCTTGCCAACAATTAGAAATGCTTGAGAAAGGTTATTGTCCTCAGTGGCAGACATATAACTGAATATGAGTTGGTAAGATCTTTTCTATTTTTAGTAGAAATGGGGCAGCAGCTGTTGCTGTTTTATCCTATCAGGTCTCACATACAGAGAACAAAAAAAAACAAACAAAAAAAAGTGTATGTCTTAACCAACAAACTGCCTTCCAATAAACCCTGGAACAAGAAAAGAAATGCACATAAGACACATGTTAAAACCAATAGTTTCAATGTCCAGCAGAAAAGAAAGATATTAAAATTTTGATGTCGAACCATCTGTGATTATGAGAACAAAGGAAAGGTGAGGACAGATGACATTACTTCAGGGACTAAAAAATAATTGGAAAAAAAAAAAAAAAAAAGTGGATGAAACTCTTTTAGGCTCTTGATGTACGTACATTGCACTGATAACCTGAGTAATTGACATGTCAGCCCATGCCAGGATGTTTGCTCTCACACGAACATAGTTGTTCCTACAGTAAAATTGTCCTGTTGTTACTGAATTCTTCTTGCCCACTGTGTGAAATGTTTGTTTCACTGGAGTAGTCTATTATCGCTTCTCAGTCAATGGTGCTAATTGCAAAAGAACTTCTCCATCCCTCAAAGAGTGGGTGAAAATGATATTATAAGACTAGAAGCATTTATGGGATCTCTGAATGTCGCTGATGCTCAGCATGGTTTTAATCACACCGTCTGTCAGATGAGGAATCAAGGGTTAAATATATGTGCTTGACATCTGTGGACAGAAGGGCTAAGACAACAGGACTTGTAGAATGAAAGGCTACGACTACAAATTATTCCACTCTGTGAAATCAAAGTCTTGATAGCTGTTTGTCAGAACTGCTGAGTGCCTTTTCTGACAGGTCTCTTTAGGAGAGGCTGTCCCTTGAGAGTAATGGAGGTTGCACTAACTTTTGAAGAAGGTAGAAGTGGGAGTATGAGAATACAAGGGGCTTCTACGCAGACAGAGCTGCAATAAAATTGGCATAAGTGAGCACAGAAAAGGAGAGAAATCAATTGTACAAATGATGCTTCTGTCTCTGTGCTTCTCTCTGGAAGTATACTTTTTTCTTTTGATGCATTTTGAGTTTCAATGTCACTGCTTTTTTCAGGTAGAGAAAATGCAGTTTTTCATGATCTTCAGAATGTACCTGCCCCAAAATCAAATCATCTGTAGCACAAGACACATGTCCTACTACCTCCAACACACATGCACACAATTCCTGCACTTATACATAGAAGACTGTCATTGACTTGTTACTGAGAGCTCCCATGAGGTCAATGAAAGCCTGGAAAATGTGACCATGTGTTTCAGTCTTGCCCTTTGTTGGGCAGTTACTGACACCTTCCTTATCCAAGATTAAAGCTTCTTTATCACATTTTATGTTTTAAAGATGTAAGTTATTTTAAAGTAATCGACTGAGCTAGTGATCTCTGGAATTAAAATAGATGTGATTTGCATACACATCTGCTTTGATGTAAATTATTGGCAAGGAAAGGCAATATCTAAACTTCAGCTGCTTTTATCATCCTAGTGTTATATTTAAAATGCCCTCAGTGAGAAATATGTGAATAATAAAATAATTTAACTGTGAGTTTCTTAACTATAAGAAAGATAGGCAGACAGACAGACAGGATTCTTTCTCTAAGTAAAAGAGAGAATGCCACAACCAAATTCCCTACAGAGGTACTTATTGACTGTTTCCTATACTGAAAGGTTTGATCTTTTGGGTGACAAGAAAATAACTGCAGCAGTGCTTCCAGGTACCTGAGAATGTTTCTAAGACATATTTTTAGGTTTTAGTTAGGTGTTGCTGAGATAGAAGTTAGACCAAAGGAGAAAAAGAGCCCCATGCATATGCTATTTCACACGTGTATGCCTTTGACTTATCCAAAATATATTGCCTGAACTGCATGACATGAATCCTTTAAGCATTGCTTGTGTAAGACTCACTCAAGGTGAGTCAAATCCAACATTCAGAAGAGTTTCAGACCAGTCCTATAATTTCAATGCAATTCAGCCTGGAATGCACTCTGGCCGTTCTTAGGAGTTTGTATTTATTTATTCATTTATTAAATTAATCTAAAGTTATTGATCAACCTTTCTTTGCATAGTAAAATTCACAATGGTTTATATGAACAAGGAAAGCTCTCTGCATTTCTATCCAACATCAAGCAAAATTAGAATATTTCTTTCATAGCCTTCCACTCAAGAATCCCCCCAGTTCTTTTACAGTATGTTTTTGGTTTGATTTTTGTGTATTCAAAACCAAGAGCTTCCCAGTGACTCTATTTTTATCATTTGGCACATATTATTTTAATATTTTAATTTTAATTTAATATTTAATTTTATTTGCCTATAACAGGCATCTAGGTGCCAACACAATTCAGTCCTATTTTAGTAGGTGTTGGGGAAAAAAAAAAAAAAAAAAAAAGTGTGCCAAAAGATACATAACCTAAAAGATAACAGACAGCCAAGGAAAACAAGAATGTTACAACCAAAATTGAGAGGGAGTACAATGAAAGGTTAACAGTGATTATTTCCTATAACAACTGTTTGAAATGTAAGGTGTTTTTGGTAAGCTCAAACCAAAAAGGATATGAATATCAGAGGAAAATAGTAAAAAGACCATGGGGAGTTATGAAGATTTAGTAAGAAATGGAAATGTCCAGAAAGGAAATTAAAGGCTACAAAGACGCTTCTGAAGAAAGGGGAAAGCCTGAGAGAATAATAATTATTATTATTAAAAAAAATACTAAGACCCACTGCTAAAGCAGTCATAGGTGAAGGTTAAGCAGAAGAGGAGAGGGCAGATGTTTAGTGTCTGTCACTTCAGGTTAATTGCACATAATCATCGGGGTTACAGTGCCCACCACCTGCTTGTCAAGGCCTTCCACTGGCCCAAAACACAGATCATAAACCATTCAGACAAAAAAAAAAAAAAAAAGAAAGAAAAAGAGAGAGAGATCATCTCTGACATAAGATTTGGTAATTCTGTAGATAGCAGAATGAAATGATGATTTCTGCTGTTGGCCTACCACAACAGAAGACCTTTATTAGTTGTAGAAATTGTGCAGGGCTCTGTACTCGTCAGTTACCCTGCACAGTTAATGCAGTGATTTTCCTCTTAT
Source organism: Nettapus auritus (assembly GCA_011076525.1). NCBI lineage: Eukaryota > Metazoa > Chordata > Aves > Anseriformes > Anatidae > Nettapus > Nettapus auritus. The sequence goes on from CM021767.1 coordinate 92,342,676, forward strand.
TGGCCTACACACTGAGTCAATTCATATCTCTAGGTCCACAAAAAGTAACTAAAGCCAGCATTCTGTTATAAATAGGCTAGTAAATAGACTCTGCAGGAACCCGTAGCTCTCCTGGGAAGTGCTGAAGCATTAATGCTTTGAAAAAAAGGTCTAAGCTACTGGTCTTTTATCATTTTGCAATAGCTGAGGAGAAAGAAAGACCGCACCTTTATGGGCAGCGTATGGTTAGTCCTTTGTTAGAAAGCTCAGGCACAGAGGAGAGCCCATGACCTCCAGGCACCTCACACCGGGATGCTGCCTTCTGCCACTGTCTCTGCTGGTAGCAGAGGTGTGTCCCTATAGGTGACAATAAACCAAGTTAAGAACTGCCTCAGGTCTTCATAATTTTGTGTAATTTCTATATTTTTGTCACACCCCTATACTTGGAGACATTATAGTCTTCGCATAAAAGAATGTACACCAAGGATATTTTCCTTGGCAGGACTCATGTTTCAGCTACCACTTAGGATGTAACAGGGGCTTGAGAAAGTAGATTGAGAAGAAATGATGGTGCAACGTGTTACTTTGGGGTGAGTTTCTCTTGTTTTAAGAAATGCAGCCTTAGAAAACTGTGGAGTAGAGCAGATGAAGGTGTATACCAGTTCATCTTTCCGCTTCACACTGGGCACTCATGCTGTGTTCATTTCACAGACTCAGGCAGAGAGAATAAACTAAGTAGAAGTGCTAACTACATATTTATGGGAAACATGCATTTAATTGTGGGCTTGCTTTCAGTACTGATTAGTCTCATTTCTGTCCATTTTATACAACCCTCCTGCAAAAGATTTCCATATTTTTCCCCTGTATATTTTGAGTAGTTCTTCACTGACTTTATTTTTTAAAAATGTTACTTATTATTAAACACCCAGAGGAGCCATTGCTACAGTGGCTTGTTTTGTTGTTTTGTTTTTCATATGATACAGAAAAAAAAAAAAAAAAAAGACTTTTTTAAAAGGTCTGTTTTTCAGATAGTTAATATCAGATGTGAAAATAAAACAGAGTTCAGCTATACAAATTTCCCTATTTTGCTAAATAACAGATGTGATTTTTATGTATGATTTTATAATATAATAAGCATCTAACTTGAAAGGAACCTCAACAGGCAATACAATCTATTTCTTACCTTTAACTAGGATCAAAAATACTTACACTATTCCTGGCAGATGTTTGTCTAACCTAATCTTAACAGTGTACCAGGATGGAGCTCTCAAAACCTCTCTAGGCAACCTGTTTCCACAAATAAGCACCCCTTTAACATCAGGGTCTGGGTTGTTTTTTGTTTGTTTGATTGATTGATTGATGTTTTACTGTCTTGCCTTGCTGCATTGAAAGCCTGTTTCTTTTTGTCCTATCCAGAGAGAACAAAAAATTTACATTTGGAAGGACTATTTTTCTCTTATTCAGAATAAAGAATAAAATCCTTCTCTCCCTAAGAAAATGAAGATAGGTACCAAGTTTTCATTCCTTCAGAATTTCACTTCCCCTCCACAAGTTCCCAAAGATAATAGTGACTCTCAACCAGCTCTTCCAATATCCTGGGACAGAGTTCATGATCCAGACAATGTATTAAATAGCTTTAAGTGTTTTCCCACCTATCTTTCATGGGTCTAACCCAAGCTTTCATCCATTTATTGCCAGCCTAAATAATGATTGGCCAAGTGATGGTCTTTTAGTGAGAAATGAAGCAAAGAAAGCTTTAAATATTTCTATATTTTAGGTTTTATCTGTCCATAACTTTCCCTCTTTGCTGACTGGAAAGTTTTCTTCTTCCTGTTGTACCTACATAATGAGATCTTTTTATAATGAATGTTCCTTGTTGCCTATCTTCATAAGTCTTGGTCTTTCTGATTTTTTTTCTCTTATTCCAGTTTTATTCTTTACAATTCATCTTCAATAACTTCACCAAATCTCCACATCTGCTCTTTTTAGACTTAGAATTTGCTTTTAGCTAGCTTTTTTTTCTTATAGCACTTCCTATTCTTCCTCCTCATTGCATTGATTCATACCCACACATTTAATATAGCTTCTCAGGGAACTGCCAACTATTCCTAACTCCTTTTTCCTCTCAGACTTGCCTCCCATGATTAGCAATACCACTGCAGCCGTAAATCTGAAACCACATGCAGAAACTTAACACAACCTTTGCACATTGGAAGGAATGAATTTCAGAAGTGAGAAATGACTTGCTGAACAAATATGAACTCCTATATACACGAAATGGGAAAAGTCTCCTTTCAAATGGTACAGGGACTTGTCAGGTTTTGAAATGTGTAATGACAGGTTAATGTTACCTCATTGAATCCCAGCAGTCAACGGTGAGGAAAACAGACTTTCATAAAATATATTAATACAATTCAGGAAGCCACATCAAGAATTAGAAACAATTTAAAAGCTTAGAATGGTCTTTCTGAATGGCAAGAGGCAGCTTAAGAAAAGGTTCTGATGCTAGGACATAGTATTCACTAAATGTCAGGATGACGTGCTTTTGCTTTCAATACTAAATGTTAATTATGAATTTGCTTGACAGATAATGGACAATGTTATCGCAAATGTATCTTTTTCATATAAAATTTGGGTGTTCCCTTGGGGACAGAAATAGGCCTCACTAAAGTCAGTCCAAAGCCTCAGAGTTGCCTCAATGGGCTCTAGATCCACCTTTAATGTGTGTAACACAATAATGTCAAGTGAAAATCTTGAAGACAAGCATAATCAAAGCATGACTGAAGAGCTCTACAGCTGTGCAGACTTGTTAACTGAGTAGAGGTACATGGCATCGCTGCTTAGATATATAGAAATAAATAAATTCTATCCTATAAGTCAAGTCTGGGGAAAGAAGAAATAGGTGCTGATGTAGAAAGATCTATGGAGCTGTTTATCCTGTTGGTGTTGAGCCAAGTTATGACTATTGGAGAACATATCATTCAAGTGACTTTTATACTGCTGTATAATGGACTGATTAAATAGGCTTATAAAACATTAAAGAACATAGAAAAATGACTACAGATTAACAAAAAAGGTTTGGGCATTTCAACAAATCTTCATGAAAGAAATAAGGTGAAAAGAGATACAGACTTCTGCAGGAACCCAGGTAATTAAACTTCTCAGGTCATTGCCACCCTTACTACCAGGGGATGACAGTGTGTACACAGTGGTTGCTTAAAAAATTGAAAATGGAGAAAAGTAAGATGAAATTTGTCATGAATTTTCATAAAAATGTGGAAATTTGTGGGATGCATTATAGGATCTGAATATGCATTTTCCAAAATAAGATAAGATCTTCTCTATTTTAACTGTGAAAAGCTGATATTTAGAGCATATCTCATCTTCTGGGCTCCAGACAGCAGTGGATTTAGTCATAGTGTCAGCTTTGTTATGTGCCAAAAGCCACTTAGTCAACTACCCATCCCAGCCAAATAAATAGCTCAGTGCCTTTAACAAATAACTCACTGCAAACCAAAACATAAGCAGTAACAGCAAGATGACATTACCCTGAGAGAACAGAAAACGCACAACTCCATCTGACAGCAGCTCAGCTTTCCCCATTAAAGCAAACACCAAAATTTATCCTTCTTCTCTTAGAAGACAGTATATATCAAAGTGTCAATCTGAACTATAGAACAGAGCCACATACAGATTCCCCTTCTGAAAAAAAAAAAAAAAAAAAAAAAAAAGTGTTCATGAATTGCTGTCTCTCACCTGTGTGCTATTATTCTAAGCTTAAAGAGAAGGTAATGCTACAAAAAGTTGGTGCATAACATGTAGATACCTATTGGCATTGTTGTGGTTCACAATTTTCTCCTCAGCTACTCAGAAATAACTGAGTCAATATTAAAGATTCTGAGAGGACTGGGGGGTTTACACAAATTCAGCATGCAGCTGGAGGAGGGGAGACATTTCTCTACTGAAGACATAAATGCAACTGCAATTGAAAACACCTAAGGAATAATGACAGCTTAAAGCTTTCACCTTATTTTTTAAATGTCACACAGGTTTTTAGCTTCTTGAAGGGAAAAAAAAAAAAAAAAAAAAAAAAGAGTCATTTCTGTGTGGCACCAGGTGATTGCAGTATGAGGCCTGAGACCAGCAGCTTCAAGGGTTTCCTTCCCCGGTGCCAGGATGAAAGCCAAACTCCAATTACTAGTATGGAGTCCAAACTCACATATAATGTGTATAATATGTGTCATCTACAGCTTATAAATATATATAAAATGTCTACATTTTTATCTGTGCATTGCTTTTAGCTTTCCTGATAATTCTGAAACAGAGAGACAATCTTTAGGGTAGTGGTTGCCCTTGGAAGAATCACTGAGGGAATCATTTGGCCCAACAGGTTTAAGCTGTGCTTGAGCAAGGAAAATGGCAGGACTCAAACTGTCATTCTCTTTATAAGAGCATTCCCTACTATCCTGTCTGTCCATACAAAAGTAATGATCTACTATTTATTTTCCTTTATACTTATTCCTTCCAAAGTAATGCATTTTAATTTATCAGTATAAATAGTTTATGTTCAGCACTCTGTTATTAGTACCAGTAGCAATACTAACAGACGCATGATCACAGAATTTGGCCATCTCTTCTTGCAAATATTTACAGTAGAGTTATGCTACAGTATTTGAAAGGATATTCTGACAGTGCAGCGGTACTCACACAACCAGATGTTTACGATCAAATTAGGTAAAGGTTATATGTCCTGTGGGAATGACTCATGAGAAACTCAAGATACTCCTGAAGCGAAAAACTTCAGGTTCCCTCTTCCCAGCCAACACTTGGCAACAGACCACATGCACTTCCAGTCATTTGCATTGCAAAGTGAACAACAGGCATATAAATCAGTTAAAATCTCAGATGTTCACCTGACAATACTACAAAGAGCAGATGATTAACAACACTTAGCTATGACTTAGTGAGAAGTGGCATGAGGTTTTTTTCCACGTTTTACAGTTGATATTTCATTTTTGTTTTCATCTCTGCTTTGCTTTTACATTGTGCTTTGTTAATTGCTTCAGGAAATGGCTAGAGTTTATAGGCTGCCTGGAAACTGGGATGTTTTAAGAGAATGTACTGAAGCACATTGATCTGAATGATATCAAATCTATTCTTTTCCGATGGTGCATAGCAAGTGACCTTACCTGATTGCAGGAGTCTACTGCTCTTCCATTAATAGTTTACAACCCATGGTTCCAGTTTTCATCCATATTAAATATATTATAAATCTTTAACTTGAGAAACAGCCAGCCAGTACGCAGGACTCTGTGATGTGTTGAAATTACTCTGCTGTTTGAATTCTGGTTAGCTGCGGAGGATGGGTTTCTCTTTGGGCAGGGAAGGGCTCTTTGATGGATTTTCTGCTAGAAAAAAAAGCAAGGATGGGTAAACGTCTTGCTTTAATAATAATAATAATAATAATAATAATAATAACAACAACAACAACAATAACAACACCTCTGTGCAAGTCATCATGAATATATAAACATATGCACCCACCTGTACTCTATCAAACACAAATTACCTTCTAAATATGGTGCAGCTACAGGATAATCTCAGCACACAGCTCCATCTTTCACCATTGAGTGAATCACCTTAAATCATGATCAGCAGCTTCAGCAAGCATATAACGTGTTTTAACTACCAAATTACATTATTTTGTCCTCCATTCTTTAGCTAATGGTCCTAAACCCCTGTGTAAGTTGGTGCTTGACAGCAAGCCTATGCATACACACACCTTGCAACAGGTGGAACAGACACCCAAATCCAGAATTGTCCTCCAGTATGGCAGCTTGGTCTGAGAAGTCGATACATTTAATTTCTTGGTTTTCATCTGTCATATCCTTAATTATTATGTCACTATACCTAACAAACATATCAGGAATATACAATAAACTCTTAAGCAAAACTGCTGTTAATTGCTTGAAGCACTGTTCACAGAGTGGGGGGATTTTTGTACTTGCCATTTGAATCCCTTGGAAACAGATAACAAAAAACTGAGATTTTTAGCTTCTCTCTTTGCTTTTGAAGCAACAAAGTGTCAGATATCATTAACTATGTGTAATATCTGTAACTTCAGGTCCCCCCAAGGCAACCCCAAATCTCCTGAAGCACAGCCTTATGGAAGGGGGTTGCACAGAGTCCTTTCCCTCCCTCTTTGCTTCTTTCCACTACACTTTCTGTTCTTAAGGGTTCGCTTTTGCTGTAAATTCATCCTCCAGTGTCTCCATAGCTTTCTATCCCTGCTCTGTAGCCTGACAGGGGTAGATTAGAGTGGGACCAGGGAATTATGGCTTTGCTGGACCACAGCTAGCAGCTGAGCAAAGCTGCAGCTGAGCCTCCCTGTGCCCATCAGAATTAATCAGCCTGGCCTTGCTGGGTGGAAAATGTTTGCTGCTAGAATAATCCAGGGCCCTGAGAAGCTGGCTTTTCCCACAGGCTTGGGAGCCTGCTACAAGTGTTTCAGTTTTCTAATATAAATTTTTTCATAAGTAAGTTTCATAACTTTCTCCATCAAAAACACAGGAGTTTTGCTAGTTTCGTGGATGCTTAGAGAGCATGCAGGTAAGCCTGGAGAGGTCACAAATTCCCATTTTTCTGTTCCAATATCTGCTTTTGGATTAAATTTTGTAGGGGAGCTTAAACAACATCTTTTTTTCTTTTTAAGGGGGCCTTAAAAATGCCTGAGCATACACACTCCTGGCTAACTAAATCCACCTTTGTTTGTACTTTGCATTTCTGATTTCTGATGCTGTGGCACAAGCTAGTTGCTTGCTGAGGGAATTATACACTCACAGAACATCCTAGAAAGTCTGTGCTGTTCAAAAACCCTACATAAACCAAAACTCCAGAGGCTTATGCAGATTTAGCTTCCTTTCTCACTAACCTTGTCAAATATGTGTGGGACTTTCCGGGTCAACAATTTTAACATCTCATATTTTTTAAGAGTTGCCTTACTTTATTCTAGTGATCCCTGCACATCACCAAACTTCGCGTGAAGACTAAAACTCTACTTTAATACTAAAGTGCTGTTTTACCACTTTGTTCCCTGTAAGAGTGAAACAAGAGCAATGGAGGCTCACCTTTGCCCAATGTAATAATGCCATTATATTGATATGGGTGATATTAAACCTTATGAGTAGGAGAAAAAGTATGAGATATATACATGGAGAAAAAAAAAAAAAAAAAAAAAAAAAAAAAAATCTAGGCATAATAATCCAGACAGCCATTTCACAAAGAATCTAACCTCAGTGAGCAATACCTTTCGTGTGACTTGGATGGAGCTGCCCTCCTGTACTGGACACGAGTTCTCTTGACCATTTCAAACAATTCCTGTTTTCCAATTAGATAAAGAAGGAGCAGACAAGCATTCAGGCACAGCTCAGATGAAAGTCCACAAGTTCAGCTACTTCTCTAACCTCATTTCCATGATCTCTGTCTAACACCTGTCACCACTAAAGCAAATTATAGCAAATTGCAGAATCAGGTCCATACCAGCTACAACCAGCAGCTAAACCTGCCAAACTTCCCCATCCACTGAGCTCTAATTTGTAATGAGTACTGCTGCTAAACTCTTTCAAGTTCAGGAAAACATCCATTAGACATGTTCAGTTACAACCACTGATCTCTTGGTCTTATAAATACACAATATTGGGAGGAGACAATAGTCTGTTAGGTCATATCATAGAATATAACTTTAGGCAAGGATTTATCAAGAGGAGCTAAGAGAGGTTTAGGTGTTTCTTACAATCTCACTAACTCCTACCACCAATATTTGCAGAGGAAATGGTCATAAATGAATTGCTGCTGCAATTTTCCATAAATGACAAGCATATGCAAAGTAGTGTCTTTCACATGCCTGCAAGTTTTATTCATCTTCAAGGTGGGGTCTCAGCGGTAGGTCTCCAACAAAATGTTGTTTCTAAAACAACAAAGCTTTGCAGAACAATTCAGCACAAATAGCAACAAAGGGTTTTTCATGTCTTTGTGACCCCACAGAATCACAGAATACCTTAACTTGGAAGGGACACATCATCAAGGCCAATTTCTGGCTCCACATAAGACCACCCAAAATAAACCATATGTCTGAGAACGTTGTTCAAACACTTCTTGAACTCCAGCAGGCTCAGTGACAAGACCTGGAGAGCCTGCCCTGTCGCTGGTCACCAGACAGCAGCTTCCTCGTGAGGGAGCTGCAGACCACCATGAGGCCTCCCCTCAGCCTGCTCTGCTCTGGGCTGAACAAACCAAGAGACCTCAGATGCTCCTCATACATCTTGCCCTCTGGCCATTCACCATTTTTTGCCCCCCATGCAAGAGTTGCTCATTTCCCATATAAGTGAGTGGGTATTTATTTTACTCCAGATAACCTGAAACTCCTTCTGTGTTACTCCTGACTTCCATCACTGAAGTTTTCACAAACTTTTTCTCTGTTCCCTTACTGCCCTCCCACAGAGGTAAGTGGGGGTTCAACCTGGCACTGCCAGCCAGGTTGTATTTAACAGCTCACTTAAACTGTTGGGCAAAACAGATGAAAATCCATTTCAGTCCTTTCCAGATGCATTTGCAGGGCTAAGACCAAGAGGAAAAATAAGCAGAAAAAATGTAGAAAATTCATCAGCAATGGGCAAAACTAAATCCAAATCTGAATACACACAGGAAATGAAATAGCTGCATAAGAATGTACTACTTTTATACATTAGCTCTCCAGAGATAAAAATGCCCTTTAAACATGAATTCTGGAAATTGCAGGTAAGCAACAAGAATGAAATTCCAACTACTCAGCTTGGGCACTAAGAGAAAAACTCAGAAAACAACAAACAGCTTCTACAGTCCCTAGCAGACTTACAAATACTCAAGAGGCAGAGGGAGCTTGGTATAAAGGGTATCCCTTTCAAGGTCATGCGTGCATAATAGGGGTATTTTGCAATTCTGTTTTCCTATATCCTGAGGCTATTCCAACCCAAGTCACCACAGAAAATGGCATGCTGCTATTTACAAAAGAAGAATAGCCTGATACAGTTTTATTGCCATGCTCTGGCAAACTGGGAAGTAGAAAAAATAGCATAAGAAAAGGAGGTCTTATCTTCTGAATGTAGACAGGTGAGTATATGAACAAGAAGCCAAAGAGTGTCTTCGGTAGAAAGCAACCAGCTCTGAATTTTGATCCAGTTCAATGGTCATAAAGGACTTTCATAGGAGCTGCAGCACGCTGCAAGACAAAGAAAGAGGACATTAGATGGAAGAAAAGCATACAGAGAAAAAAATATTTGCCTTCATCTCACATATTAACACAAAGCTTTTTTAACAGGCACACCTGGGAAAAGGATGGGCTTGACCACCTGGAATTACTCAATTGCACATCATTTTCCCCTGCCAAATGGATCCCAGGGTTTCCCACCAGCTGAAGAGCCTCAGGTGCCTGGGTCACTCAGCACGAAACCTCTGGTGACGCTGTGAGGTGAAGGCCATCCCTTCTCTCCTCCACTGCTGCCCTATTGCTCGTGCCGAGTTCAGCAGCTGTTCAGCCCAGCAGCTCATAGCCTTGCACCGGGACATGGACTGCAGACATGATCCTGAATGAAACAACCCTCCCAGAAGAAACTGTCTGATGGGCCATAAGCTTTACTTCCGATTAGCTATTAAAAACATCCTTCCCTACCAAGTCCATACCAAGCAGGACCATTTAGCAGTGTCTGTAGGAGTCAGCTGTGAAGAACAAGCTAGAAAAGTAGATGAAGTGCTGATCACTCACAGAGTGAAAAAATAGCTTTATGTGCAAATTAGAAACATTCCAGGAAGTTTCTCTGCAACACTAGAAGCTTAATTCACTTGATGATTTTGAATGAGAACAAGCAGAACTGTTTTCATTCTTAAATAAAAAAGACAACTGTATTGCATTATCTTCCAGTTAGTAACACTTGCTGAATAATTACATTTTATTGTATCTTATTCTCTTAATGTACTTTTCCTGAAGAAATAAAGAGCTTGTGTGGTACAGTGATTACAGGAAAGCAACCACTTGTGGTCCAGTGTATTCCATAAGAAAGCGTAATTTATGATCACAATTTATTTACCAAAATTAGTTACCAGACACTAAGAGCAGAACTACTCAATTTCCTTTCTCGGTGGTAGAGGATGAAGAACAGAAGTATGAGGGGTGAGTGACCTTGTCTGCATCACACAACAGAAACTCCAGCACAACCCTGAAGATTTTGCAATCCAGCACCAAAACTGTTCTAAATCATTTTTGGCATTTTACCTGGAAACGCACAGTGTTTCTGAGCAGCAGCAAGCAGGGAAAGGAGCAAGGAAGAGTTTTCTACCTGTCATGAGATAGAAATTACCCAAGGACCACCATGCCAGGCCCAGTCAGAAGAGGATGCCTCCAGCATCAATGGAAATCATTCACAACTCTCACTTGCTTCTTTCCTTCCCCCATAAATAACAAGCACATCACTGCCAGGACACTCCCAGACTTCTTGAAAACTGCTGGCATTTCATAGCTGAAGACAGGAATTACATGATGAAATGGGTCATTAAATAAAGCAGCTGCTTTTATTGTAGCACATTAACTTCTGTGTTATTCTGGAAAAATGCTTACGGTTGGGCTAAGTGTATGCTCCATTCGTCCAAAGGCACCCACTGAGTTTAAACTATTTGTCAAGTGTAAAGTGAGTCAGATGCACACTATCAGAGGTCACAGACTGCCTCATACATTCATTTCCTACGAAATTATTTCTGCTAAGCATCCAATAACCTGTGTGTGGTACCTGGCTCCATTTCCTGTAATGTCATATAGCACTTACTACACTGCCAACATCTCTAGCTGCCCACAGAGTAATTTGGAAGGTGGGGAGGTGACCATCAAGGAACAACAGTTCTGCTGAGGGATCAGCTTCCTTGGTCTTGGAGCTTTGGGTTTTAGTTTTAGTGTAAACATAGTGCTGTTGTATCTGACAGCCCAGACATTTTTTCTAACACACATCAAAACACCTCATGGGATTCACAGAGCAAGCGGTGCACATGGGGTCTGGGAAAGGAGCGTGAGGCTTTTATTTTCCAGGAAGAGTCACAGAATACTTCTTAAAGAAGGATAACAGAGAAAGTCTAAAGGGAGGTAAGGTGGAGGGCAGAGGGAAACACTCTGAAATTGTACTCCACAGTATGCTCACTGATCAGATTAGTTTCTTTTAGCTTCTAATCAGACAGCTGCTTCAAGCTTAATTTTTTGTTTGTGGTCAAGACAGCACTGTGCTGATGCTCAGATGAATATTCTCCCACCCAACATGAACTTCCAGTTTATGGAAATACAACTTCTAATGTTTCAACTGTATGAAAAGTCATTTTGATGCCAGAGCAGAGTTGCTTACCATTGCTTTGTAGGAGGTGTTTTGGTTTGTTTTTTTTGTTGGTTGGGGGGAAAGGGTAGGAGGGGGAATCATTTGTCTTTTTTTTTTTTTTTTTTTTTTTTTTGCAATTACAAAGTGTTACCAAGGTAGGAAGAAAGTAGCTCCACCAAAGGTTTGGGCAACAGGAGTCTTCAGACAAATGTTCTTATTAAAAGAATTCTGTACTGGGATGTCCTCCCCCTTCTTCTTATTTTTGTTTAGTCCACCTCTAAGCATGGGAATTGCAAGAGGCATCCATTGCACCCACTGTCTTACAGGAGCAAGTCCCAGATGTGCCACAGTACAAGAAGGACACTTTTAAAGATAAAAGGTGCAGCATTGCCATACCCAAGGGCATTGCCCTACAGCCTTGGGTGCTGACATGGGGCCCACCTGTATGTCTCCTCCTCACTTGGCACAGAGGCTGAAAGCAAGGGCTAGAAAAGCCATTCTCATGAAAGGAGATCTGCAGAAACCAGCAGACTGGCTTCTTTTAACCACTAGAAAGCCAGGAGCAGACTTCCTTCCCCACTGCAGCAAATTTGTTCATTTGCTCTATTTGACAGACCAATTTTCTCAGCATGGCCCAAGCAGCAGTATCACCTCTCACTGCTGCCCCCACAGCCCAGGATGCATTGAGCCACCCATGCTGATAACACGTCTCAGTATTTTCTGTCAACTGCTACATCTTCTCACATATTAACCTCAGAATAAAGTATGCCATTCAAGGCTGTCCAAACTGTCAAAAGCAGCATACGTGGTCATGGCAAGGTCACGGTCATAAGCAGCATTGATCTATGCCAGTCTCTTTTCTCCTGTATCACTTTGCACCTGAGGGGTCAGTAATTAAAAGCTGTGGGTTGATACTTTTAAACCCTTCTATCAAAGGGGCAGAGTTCCTGTGCTCATAGCTTTCCACAACAAAGGAAATTATACCTTTGCCCTTAAAGAGATTAAACACCTGTTTCTCACCAATTTCAGAAACTTTAGTGATTAACCAAAAACTGAAGCTTACTCCAAGAAGGAGATTTACTAACTGCTGCTTTGGACTATTGAAATGTAAATTAAAATCTCTCAGGGCAGCATTCTAGCAATTTAATTTGAGACTGTGCAGAGCTGTGGAGGAGTGCCAGAAAATAATCTCACACTCCTTGCTAAAGAAAAAAAAAAAAAAAAAAAAAATCCAGATTAAAATATGGAAGCTGGCTTGCTGTCCTTTTTGTTCACCCCACGCTACCTGCGTCAAACAAATTAGAGGTAATCAGGCAGTCACCAATACATCTCAACCTGTCCATGAATTTTATGTGCTTTATATGGCATCCCTAAAGCTCTTCTCCACATGAATCCTCCAAGGTAGAGCTGAAGAGCATCTGTGTTTTATTCCTGCAGAAAAACAACCACTGTGGTATCAGTACTGGAGCAAAATGGGTGAAGCTCTCTGCAGAAAGGCTATGCAGGTGTAAGAAAAATGTGTTTTATCTAAAGCCACTGAAATTGTTGGACACTGAGTCTGTGAACTGTGCAGGAGGGATCCAGATGCTGAGGTAAGTGTTCCTCTGCCAAATACTATCATATGGGATGAAAAAAAGTGACAAATTGGAAAAGAAAAAGAAAATTCGTCTTTTTCCCTCCTCACAATAGAGGTTAAGCAAGGGAAGAGGTCTGGAGGGAGCAAGTGCTCTTCAGAAGCCATTAATGTTTGTATTCGGTTTATGCAGCAGGGTTTTGGTAGCAGGGTAGCTGCAGGGGTGGCCTCTGTGAGCAGAGCCCAGCAGCTGCCCCATGTCAGATCAGAGCCAGCTCCAGATGGCTCCAAAAGGGACCCACTGCTGGCCAAAGCCAAGCCAGGGAGAGACACTGAGTGGGCCTCTGGGAGAGCAGATTGAAGAAAGGGAAAAAAAAAATCCTGTGGAGAGCCCCCGCAGGAGCAGGCCCCAGGCTGGAGCTGCAGCCTGTGGAGAGGAGCCCACACAGGAGCAGGGGGCCTGGGGGGAGCTGCCGCCCGTGGGGGACCCGTGCTGGGGCAGTTTGCTCCTGACAGATGGACCCCGTGGTACGGAGCCATGTGGGAGCAGTTCTTGAAGAGCAGCTGCCTGTGGGCAGCCCCCGCAGGCTCAGTTTGGGAAGGAAGGAGGCAACCCATGTGGAACAGGGGCAGAGAGTGACCATGAAGGAGTGGTGGAGATGAAGCGTTAGGGACTGAGTGCAGCCCCGATTCCCCGTTCCCCTGTGCTGCTCGGGGGGGGGGAGTAGGTGGAATGCTGTGGATGGGTGGAAGGTATTTTTAGTTTGCCTTTTTTTTAGTTTCTCACTGCTAGCTTGTTAGCAATAGGTAATAAATTACATTAATCTCCCTGTGCTGAGTCTGTTTTGCCCCTGACGATAACTGTTGAGTGATCTCCCTGTCCTTACCTCAACCCTTGAGCCCTATTCTTTTTATTTTCTCCCCCCTTCCATCTGAGGAGGAGGAGTGATAGAGCAGTTGTGGCACAGCTCAGCTGCCCAGCTGTGTAAAACCACCACAGCATCAAATTTAGAATAATTAAAAAGACCAAACATTCATCCCCTTTTCTGCCCCACTCTTCTGTGTTGCCAGCACACAGGATGATTGCTGTGGGGTTACAGCAAGCACATGGGGCAAACAGGATCCCACAGTTCATGGCAGCCATGCACACCAGGCTGTCCAGGCTGCTGTTCCCAAAATGGCTACTGAGGGCCGGCTCCACAAACCATGCTCTCCATGCAATGCAAAATTCATTCCTTAACTATAGCCACAATTTGGTGGTCCTGCCGTGCCCATAGGTAAACTGTTATTGAAGTCAGTGGGGCTGAGCTGGTACCACCTAGTTTCTTGTGGGAGAGCTGGGGTAAATTTTGGAGAGTGTTGAAAGCAGCACTGTTAGAGGTGAATTTCGCCACCACCACCTTCACCAGCAAAAATAAGTCTGCAATCACAACTGATTTGTCTGATTGTGGGCTTAAATTAAATATGCTGGAAGTGCAGGGAACAAGAAATACTCTGATTTATTGTAACAGGCACCAGCCCTCATTTATAAAAACTGGAATGTGTGCTGTACATTGGTTCAACAAAAAGCCTCGGTAAGTCATTCACTATCCAATAGGTACATTGAGTTATCACATGAGCAGCCATTACTCAAGGTGACAGTCTCAGCACAACAAGCCCCTGTTGAGAGCACTTGAGTTTATGTCAACATGAAACAAATGAACCTAATGGATATCCGCCTGGATGAATCCAGCTTCTGTACTTAGCCACAAGCCCTACTGTACACAGTGTGGCAAATCAACCAAGCAGAGTATCTCCACATTACTTGCTGTGCAAAAAGACTGGCTTTTTTTTTTTTTTGCTTTTCTTCAGATAATCCTGTTTTTGTTGTTGTTGTTGTCATTGACTTTTTTTGTGAGGTGGGAAGTAAAAATAACTCCTAATACCCACCAGTCACATCTGGCAACATGTTTAGAATTGGGATGGGTAACCTTTCAGAAGTTTAACCAGAAAGAGGGGAAAGCTTGGCTTTAATTTTCTCCAAAATGTATAATCTTTAGGCAATGCCTCTGTCATTTGAGAGCACCTCTTTTTTTTTTTTTTTTTTTTTTTTTTTTTTAGTACGTGTGGAAAAAGGGGGGGAGGAGGAGGAGGATGCCAGCATGGAAGGTGTTTGTCCCTTAATCATTCCCTAGACTTCCTCCATGGGGTCTGCTCTACAAGCTATGGACCAAGCACCCTGAACTGCATTTGCCCTCCCTGCCCATGCAATACCACTGCCAGCATGTCACACTGGGACAAGGATGAGCTCATCCACGGGCAGAAATACAACGGCTCTGCTCTGTGGGAAGATAGCATTTCTGAACTGGGATACACCATTGCTGCTGCTACCCACAGCCTGGGCAATGCTAGCAAAACCAAGAGAGAAATAAGGATTTTTAAGGATTTAGAAGGCCATAATATGGGAACAGAGAAAAGATATGCAAAAAGGGAGTGAAGGAGAGAGTAAAATTAAGATCTATGGCATCTTAATTCTAGGGAACTGTGCAAGTACCGGCGATGTCCCTGGAAGGGTGCAAAGCTGGTGTGTGCAGCACACTGGTCACAGGCAGGAGAGAGCTGTGCTATTCTGTAGACTTACCTGTTTTATCAGACATCTTGAAAGGCAAGTTTTCTAAAGCTGCTAGCTGAGGAAGATCAGGATTTCCTCCCTGGTTCTCTCTCTTGATTAAGAGAGATTTCTTTTCTGCAAGCAGACATGACTGTTGCTGAGCTGATCCCATTTTTTTTTTTTTTTTTTTTTTTTTTTGTCATAACCTATGGCTCAGCCTCGTGGCACAAAGAGAAGATTCATTCTCTAACCAGGGGCAGTAGAGAACAAATAGAACACACACCAGTTATTTTTCTGCTGCCAGAGTTACTTCATTGTCATTTTCTAATACACAATTCACTAAATTACACACGTAAATTTCCTTCTTCCTCTAAAGAAAGCAATGAAATTCAATGTCTGAAAGCAGAATATTCATCTTCTGGCTTTTTTACTGCACTTTCAGACTTGTATATCTTCATATAAGAAGGAAAAAGAAAAAAGAAAAAAAGAACAATAAGTAGCTAATGAGGTTGATTTCCAGAGTTGTTATTTAATCTCTGGGTGTTTTCTCACTCTTAATACAACATAGCCAGTAGGAAACAGTCACATTTTGCATTCATTAATCTGATTAGGAATAAGAAGCCACTTCCAAGTGCTATGCACTCAGCAGGGGATTAACCAAATTACCACAGTGGGAACCATCAGGGCTGTAACCATCCCACCACCAGGACCCCAAGCCTCACTGGTGCCACCACCACCAATTGGGCAGTGCCCAGAAGAGCCAGGAGGCAGGAAGATGCTAACAAAGACCTTCTTGCCATCACCACCACAGAAATATCACCACCTGCAAGCCTAGAGGAAAATGATGCATGTCTGCAGTCTTTTATCTGGGTCTTTTGTTTGAAAGAAACACAAAGCAGATTGGGAAGGAATAAATCTGCAGCGAGAAGTGAACAGGGATAACAAACTAGAAGACAATACTGAACTCTGCTCTTCAGGGAGCAAGTTAATAATCTTATCTAACAATGTGTCCCTTCAGTGATAATACACGGTAAACAATTCAAAATCATATTAATATAAATAAGGGGTAGCTGTTACCGAAGCTAAGTTTAAATGACAAAGCCCTCTATTAGCATGAATGCATTAGTATCCTCTTCCCAGGATGTGTATCTAATTTGCAACTAAATTATTTGGCGGTTTATACTGTATGTGACCCTGACCTGATGCTGCAGTACTCTTACCCCGGAGAAGCGGAGGTAGGAGGAGCAGGCTTTCTCCTGTACCACTACCAAACACCCTGGGACAGCAATTTCAGTATCTGACCAGGCAAAACTCCTTTAAAGGCTGTGGTCATTTGCAGAGAGTAAGGAGCGAGAGATCAGAGCTCTTCTGTGCAGCACAGCTACGAGAAATGACACGGTGTTTCTGCCCAGAGATGGAGAACACCACTCGCAGAAACCACAGCAAAATTGGTCGAGTCGTCCTCCATCCATCACAGCACCTGCAGCTTCCTTCTCGAGGCGGGCAAGATGATGATAAATACGGTGCGAGCATCTTATGCTGTGTCTTTTTCCTCAGCCACAAATAAAGCTGCCGGCAGGATCTGCCTCCCCAGGAGTAAGTGCCGAGGAGAAATGCAGGGAAAGCAAAGGGAGCTGCTTAATGGAGTGATGCCCACATTCCTCTGCAGACATGATCCTACAGAATGGAGCATGCAGTCCCAATCTGGCACTGTTTACAAACACGATGCAGCTGGCATCCCTTCAATATCATCATAGCAGGTGAGCACATGGAGGAAATAGCATTTTTATTGATGGACAGATTGCAGTACTGCGTTACATTGGACATGCCATTAAAAAACAGAGAGCCCTGCCTAAAATACGGCAGTACACAAGGGTTAGCAGCACAGGGGTCATTTTTATCAAGGCTAAGTGCACCCCATAAAGCTTTGCTGGTACAGCTACGTTGGTTATGAATGTTTAAAATATATGTATCCCATCTCAAAGCCTGCTTAGCTCTGCCTGGAAAACCCCTAGAGTAGATACAGATATGCTTTTATCAGCTTAGTTAGGCTGCTTGAGGAAACAGTGTAACAAAAGCAGCATGATATCTGCATCTTCCCTGCAGGGCTCAGCAGACACCAGCAGTGCCAACACAGCTCCTGCAGGAGAGCTGCTGCCAGGGTGAACCAGTCCTGACACAAGCTGCATGTATGTGTGCACACACATGTGCACGTACGTATGCATGCCTTGGCCTTCGGCTGCTTCAAGGGCATACGCAGCCCCCAGCAGCTCCTCACACTGCTCACAGTCACCCCACTGCCACCTCCCTTTGTACTTTGGCCCTGTCTAAGCTCAGATCCATGAGGTAGAAAAGGGATTAAAAAAAAGTTATTATGCACGCAAAATGTCAACACTTAACATGGAAGATTTGGCAGGCATCTGCATTACATCTCTGCTCGTTATACATCTAGTTTGCCTTCGCCCTGACAACTCCAAGACTGGAATCTTTGTTGTCTGATTTCTGCACAAAGCTTCCATTTCTACAGCAACCAGTGCTCACATACTAATCAAATGCCATTATTCATCAAATACCACAGAGAGTAATTGTTCTGGGTTGTCAAAAGCAAGTGCTGAACAATGCCCCATGAAAGATTACTTCACTTAAAGGCCTTCAACACCGTGGAACAGCCAAATAGGTCAGTATGGGATGGCTTTCCTGTCTCAAAATAATAATCATCATCATCATCGTCATCAAAAAAGGAACGTGAGGTCAGGTATTTCTCCACAGTGACTGCTATACCAATCAGAATGTGTAACCCAAACGAAGAAGGAGATGGGAATCAAATCCCCCCTGCCTCTTTCAGACCAGGAAATTCCCTTCAAAACCCATTCCCTCGTAAATAAGGTGTGGCATTGCTTGTGAGCATGGATAGAGAACCTTCAGTGCTTAGCTGACTAACAAAAAAACTGTTTACTACACCTGGACACCCTTGTTCATCACAGCTGTAGCAACTCATTTTTCAAGTGTGCTGGAGCTCAGGACTCCGATAACAAATGGCCAAAGTGGAGACCAAGGCTGGAAAGTAACTCGCTGTCTGAGAAGCTGTTTTCTCTTCAGCAGAACGCACCAATATTTCTTCAGAAGAGAAAAATTCTTCCCCAGCCTCTCCTTCAGCACTGCAGAGTCCAGTGGGGGGAACCAGCAGAAGAAGCTCCCTGCCTCAGGCGTTGCACTGGAGGTAGGGTTTAGCCCCCCTCCACTGGCATCGCTGCTCCCACCAAATGCCACCCCTGTGCACTACACTTACAACTCGTGGAAAGAACAAAATCATGAACCCTTAGGAAATGGAAAAGTGGGGGAGGGAATTATTAAAAAGTGTTTGTTTTTTTTGTTTGTTTTGTTTTGTTTTGTTTTTGTTTTTCATTTATTAATGTCTTCCAAAGTCTGAAGTAAAGATAACCTATATTTTTTTTTTTTTGGCAGTTGCTTCAGCCTGCTCACGTTCTCTCTTCCAATGTACTCTTAAATTTCCTTGAAATTACAATTTCCAAAACAGCATTTAAAGGCCACACTAGGTTCAGAACATTTTTTTTTTAATCATGAGACAGAATAATCTGTGCACCACAATAGATAAGGTGAGAAGGAGCCAAAACCCACTGAGGTTGAAAAATAACTCTAAAAGCTCCAGCAGGATTTGGTCCAGTGTTTGTCTTGCAGTCTCACCATCCTGAATGCTGCTGGCAGCAACATAGTGCAATTTCTGTTTTTTCATAGCCTGAGTCACATGAATTGACAAATGCTGCCTCATTTGAAATCCAGGTGTTTAGTCCCTGGCTCTAATAACACTCTGCAGACTGATGACTGATTAATTGACAGGCATTTTGGGGATACCTAGTGATGAATATCAACATCAGAGTGAAATGTCAGCAAGTGAGTAAAATATATTGCAAGGCTTACGTGGATTATGAGAGGTTGTATTATCAAACATGAGAAGGAAGTCAAGGGATAAGCAAGCACAGAATCAGAGCAACCAGCAGGCTAGTGATAATTAAGTCCAAGGAGATAATTTTATAAGCACCAATTTAATGACTTTACTCAGATTCTCACCTTTTCTTGTATAACCAGCATAGGTTTATTCAGAGACCACGGTAGCAATCAGCTTGAGTAAAAGTGGTAATGAGAGTAGGAAAGGGGCTGCACAGTGGAATAGTTAGGTTGAAGAAAAGCAAAATTACAATTTCCCTGCTGCCTGCTAATGACTTAATGACCCCAAATGAGATCCATGGGGGGCTCAAAAAGGAAGCTGCCTTTTGAAATTCAAGCAGGAGTTTCATATCTATTATGCTAATTTCCAGACACTAATGTGGCCAATTTATATATAAACAACAATTTCATCTGTCATTTAGGGCTCATGTTGCAATCCTTTTCAGTAAAATATTATCAGCAAGTAAGTAATAATGTGCCTTGAGCTAGAAGTGTGACCTTGCTGCCATCCAGAAAACAAGCCATGTTAATCGCCCAGCTGCAATGCCACGAAAATGAACACAACGGTTTATGAGCAATTGCCTGTTCTTACATACCTGTTACTGGGTACATCATAGGCACCATCTTACATTTTTTTTATGAGAATGGAGAAAAAAAAAAAAAAAAAAAAAGAAAAAAAACTCTGCTTAACAAAATCGTTCATATTTCACCACTGAATTTTGCCTTTTGTAAGGATGAGTTGAAACAACATGGATTTGGGAGGGGAGAAGAAAAAAAAAGCAACACAATGGTAAGAAAATTACTGTGGACATGCAGTGTTAAACCACCATTCCTCATTCCTTGAGCTACCTGATTATCCAGCAGTTCCCCAGCCACTATAGTGTGCAATCAGTACTGCACCCTGCACCTATAAATTAAATGACTGGCTTCTGATTTGCACTTTCTAGACCCTTAAGGAGTCCACAGAGTGACTTTAAGTCATACAAGATCACAACAAGTTCTCATATTCTACATTTGGTTGGGTGAAGGAGTTCTTTTTTTGTTTAGTTATCCCAAAATTGCTAGATGTTGACATTTTCTAGATGAGGTTTTAAACAGGCTAAGGAGAGCAGTATCCACCAAAATCCCAAGGGCTGATCTGCGGTCTCATAAAACCATCACAAGCGCTGCTGCCCTCAAGGGCTCTCTCAATCTCTTTGCCACATGCACGGATCCAGAACCTGAGGAGTTTTTGTAGCAGGTAGCTTCCTGCAATATTTCCCCAAAACTTTTAATTTCAACACATGCAAATTTCCCAACACCAAAGCCTCTCCCATTACCTGTAATAAACACCTGCGTACTATTTGCAGCAAGCACTTCAATCCTCATTTAAACTTAGAATTAATAACTCAACTGGAAAATTGAAAAAAGCCTCAGTGTAGTGAGAGACTACAGCTGAGCAGGATGATCATGTGAGAATGAATTAATTTTATTTTTAAACACTTTAAAGTCTGATTTCAAATCTAAGCAATTGTTTTGTTATAACAACACTTAAATACCTATAATTACACATTGGTTTCTATTCTTCAGGCCATTTATATGTGCATGTAAGGCAAATGCTCAGATATAAATCCCAGGCAGTGATTATTTTTAATAGTGCTATTATTTTCTCATCATAATCACTGGGGTACAATTCCTGTTAAACTATTCAGCATTCCTTGGGAAAGTTAAGTAAAAATCAATCTGATTTACTTTAAGGTAAGGGCTTCCCAGCTCTGCTCCCTCCCCCTTCTCTGCTCAAATAAATATAAATGGGTATTAGCTATGGGGAAAATCAATGAAATTATATTAAACTTGCAATTCAGCCAAGTGTCTGCAAATTCCACTAATTATTTATATTTTGAGTCCTGTGTTGATGCTGCTGTTATAGAAAAGCTCTAGAGCCCATCTCTTTAATGTAAGCAATATTTGAGGCTTTTATACCTCCTTTTCATTAAAGTTGAAACATTCTGTGGCCGAGTTTCATGGTTTAAATAGTTGCATAATTTTGAACTGGAAATTTTGGAAAAAAGGTTCGGTCTTCTGAAATGCATTTCATGGAGCGGTAAATTTCAGTAGGTGCTGGTAGCTTAGAATACGTGCCAGATAAAAAGATTTGGGTGTTTGAGCCTTTTAAAATCATGAGTGACCACGTGTCCTTACCACAGGACTTCTCTGGAGAGCTCTTGGTTGAGGTTATAGAGGAGCAGGTCTTTCCAGCCCCTGTACACCTGGTAAAAATAAATAAATAAATAAAATTATAAATAAATAAATAAACATTCATTCTCCTTATTTCAGCAACTAGCTTGTGAAAGCAATTAGCCTGTTGTTGGTAAGCCCTGGCAGGGGTGAGGAAAGCCTTCCCATTGACTTCAGGGAAGTGAATTTCAGGCAGTGATATGAAAAACGCCGGTTCCAACACCTCAAAATCAATTTGAATCCACGGGGCTGAGTTCACCCTCCCACGGTTGCTAAACGCCCTGTGACATTTATTGGAAGAGTGCAGGTAACGATCTCGCTTCTTCTTGGCAGCTTACATTCTGCCTTCATGAACTACCTGTAAAATTTCAAATGGATTGTACATTATTCATTTCCCATTTCAAAATGTCCATTATTAGTGAAAATGACATTTCGGTAGCAAGAGGAACGATTTCAATGCAATCTGCAAATCAACTAGTAAGGATTTCTCTAAAGCAGTTAGGGGAATTTCTAGCCTAAAAACACTATATAATGTGAGATTTCATCTTGACTGATAGACCTGTCAGGATTTCCATCCAAAAATACAGCTGCTTTTCCCTCCTTTCCACCCAACCCTTTTATGAGTTATATCTGAAAGTTTTATTCTTGTATTTATTATTGGCACTCTGGCTATTTTCCCAACTTTAAACCATTTTAATCCTCCTGTTGTCCCACTCAGCAGAACAGATGCCAAGCAGGGCTGGAAGAAAAAGGACAAATCGATGCTGCATCTACAGTGCTCAGGAGCCACCGATGAGAAATGCAAACCCAATTAAACCTTTACTTCTGAAATGTACCGAGTGCTTGCTGGGTGGAGGAGAGCAAAACTGTCCAAAGCTGAGTTTGGGTACATCACGTTTGGGTCTCAGCATTTCCTAACAAGATAGGCAAAATGGAAGACCACAAGTCACAAGGTTTGCCAAAAGGCCCCAGGGTGTCATCATAGGAAGCTGTATGGCTTTCTCTTTTTCTGAGCTTTTATTTCTTTTTTTCCCTCTTCTTTCCTTCTAAGTGCAGTGAATTCATAGTTGTGTTCCAGTTTCTTTTCAACTATGCACCAGAGACATCATAAATAACAACCTTGCTGCCATCTCATTAAGACTCAGAAATTTTCGAGCCATTAAAAAACTGAATTCATTTCACATTTTCAGGTCGTGCTGTCTTGCTAGCAGCTCCCTCTGAGAGCTTCCCTGACATCCCAAGCTTACTGCAAATAAAATCAAGACTTTAATTCATCCTCTGTCTTCCCCCCTCTGTTCTTTGTTAGAAATGTCACATCCACACCGCTGCATTTTTGGCCCCGTACCTCTCCAGGGTCAGCTCCAGTCCCCCTTCCTTCTTGTACAGCCTGTGCCACTCAAATCTGCTATGATCTATTATTCTTCTTTTCCTCCTTGGAGGCAGTTATGTCCCATTTTGATTATGGCACTTTTCCTTCTGTGGCCATTTCCTCACTATTATTTTTCCCAGCCCATGAAAAGACAGTCTCCATTTCTGCCTGGCAAACCCGCTCCAACCTAGCTGGTAGGTTAGGGTAATTAGTTAAACTGGGCTTAGTTTAAGTAATTGAATCTTGCACATATATAACAAAATGTCTTAACGAACAGCCAGTGTCCTAGCCCTTGTTTTGACCTGTGGCATCTCATGAAACAAATTCATAAAGTATTTAACCAGCACCCAGAGCCTTTGTGTCGGAAGCAGAAGCAAACACAGCTGAGCTGGTCAAAGCCACCCAGCTGGGCTCCTCCTCCCCAGGCTCCAGACACAGTCACAGGCTGCAAACACAGATAAAAAGAGCAGTCAGAATAATTAGATACCCACAGCACTGCAAATAACTTAAATAGGGGTTTTCACACTCTGGAGGAGTGGGATGGAGTTGGTGGTGGCAGGTTTTCCGTGGTGGCATCTGAACCAGTGATTAGAGCACACAGCAGAGCAGAAGAGTGAATGTGAGGCCAGAGCAGGCTGCATCAGCAACACAGGGGGTGTGAAAGTAACACCAAATGGCAGGTGGAAATCCAGCAAGCCCCAGAGCAGCTTGAACTCCAAAACATTACAGAACCTGCAGCTGGGATTGCCCCAAACATCCAGAGCTTGTAGCATCAGGATGCTAGAGCAGGCCACCTAGAGTATAGGGGACAGGGCCAACAGCAGCAACCAGGCAGGCTACACCAGTAGGAGCCTGCTGCACTTCTCAAGAAAGAAAAATGTACACATTTCACTCACTCTTGTCCCAAAATTTCCAGCGTGTGCCCGCACAGAGGGTTCTCTGCCTGGTGCTGGCACTTGGATTCTTGCAGCTCTGCAGGTCAGATCCCATTCCCTCATCTCACAAGAACATATTTTCCTTCCCATTTGAACATCCCTGCAGTCAATTCTCCTTATGGGTACTAATTTCAAGCTCTGCCTAAAATTTGGCACTTCGGATGAAAAACAGGTACATGTGAAAAAATGTTACGAAATTAGCAACTCTCCAAACACAAACAAAGCCTCGAGCTTTTCAGCCTTACCCTGAGCTCCAGCAAGCTGAGGCCTTCATTCTTCACTTACTTATGCAGAAAAAATGCCAAGTAATTCAAGTCTGGGAGCAAAGAAGAGTGAAAGGCTGCAGCTTGTGCTGGAAGCCATGCACTGCCCACACGCAGCACCCCTCAGGCAGCCCTGCCTGTCTCCCAGGTCATGTTCATCAAGAGGAGTGCCGCACATTTTTTCCAAACATCAGGGAGAAACGAAGAGATTAATGGGGCAGGAAAAGCCAGCATCAAAAGCAAAAGCTGTTACTGCAGCATTTCAGAGTTCTGGGGAGCAAATTGTGCATTTGCATCCTTCCCTACAAACTTTCTGGGTAGAGCAGGCCATTTGTGAGATGTGGCTGCGAATTCTAAATACAGGCCCAGCCCCACCAAAACTTGAACTTATTTGGATAGAAGGCTTTGCAATCAGGTCAAAATTCTCAGGCTTACACCTGGCATTCAAACTTTGGCAGCTTTTGTCAAGAAGGCAAGATGAAAATTTTCTCATACTTCAATGGTTTTCCAAATCATCTCCCAGTTCACCAAGGTAAACCAAGGGCCTCTGATGGGATGTGACCCTTCTTTAACTCGGCAGGATTGGGAACCCCCCTGGTTCCCATTTACCATTCTGCATTATGCAGGCTAAATGCTGTACCTTATTCCATGGCCTGAAGGTGCAGCTCTGCTCATCTTCTTTATTCTCCTTGCCATTGGTGATGTATCTCTCTGTAATGAGGTAAGTGAAACTGTTTTCCCCCTCCAGACTCCCCACTGCTTAAATATTGAGTAAATCAAATAAAAGTCATCTTTAGTGACTGCTTTTACATATATTTATGCCTAAGAGAAACCATTTTGTGGCACATCAATGAGAAATATGCATGTCAGATGGTAGAAGTCAGTCAGTTGTGACAAAGCATTTCTTTCTGAATTTCTATTCAGCCATCATCTGGGGCTTACCATGCTATCTGAAAGCTGCCACTGGTGGTGTGACCTCCTGAGCAATCCCTATCACTACAGCTCCTCACCCCATCATTTAAGAAAAAAGCAAAAGGCTGGGATAGCTCCCAAGCGTGCACCTCTCCTAACAACTAAAATTCGAGGGATAGGGCAAAAGACGGAGATGTCAATGTATTTTATATGTTAATCAGCTGCAGAGAGCAAATAAAATGCATTCTGGAAAATAGAAAATTGACTTCTCCCAAGTCAGGAGAGATGACAAGAATATATTCGCACTCTGGAAAGGAACAGAAAGCGTGTTGCTCTGTATGCAGGAGCAGCCCCAGTGAAAGGCAAGGAAGCTCCCGAGCCTGGATGCTGTTCAGCAGGCAAAGAAAACTCTCTCAAAGGCTGGGGTTTATGGATAATAGAAGTGCCTTTCCTCCAGTGTAGGCTTCAGGTGTTACTGAAGGGAGTAAGGTCAAAAAAATACTTTGTCTTTTTTAGTTCCTTGTTTGGTATCTTTTTAGGCTCTTTGATATTGTGTCCTTGGAACTGAATGCTCAAAAAGCGGCTACAGGAAACTGAATTTTTGTTTTTCTCCAGCCTTTTGTCAGGAACAAAAGTGTTTGCTTATCAAACTACCTGTGGAGAAACACAAAGCAATATTTCAATCACTCACTGCAAATCGGAAACACGAGGTAAAAGTCATACAACTGGGAGCCCGCTCAAAGGATCATAAACTTCCTTGTGTGACTCCATTACTCTGACAAGCTCCTGTTCCTGAAAATACTATTAAAAAAATACATTTCTCCTTTACAACAATCCTGGAATGGCAGAAATAAATTAATAAGGTAACAGGAGTACAGTTTTGAACCATTTTTCAGTGCTTATGAAATATATTGAATATATTCAACCCACAGCTTTGTAAAATAAAAACTTATTTTTAATAACAGGAGATAGCACAAGTTTCTCACTTTGTTCCATGCATATGTCTTTAACCTTAACATGTTAGGAGGACAATATCTAGAGGAAGGAAGATAATGAATAGTTCAGCCATTATGACAAAAAGGAATCAAGTATCCCGCTGTCCCTCTTGGATAATCCAAGCATCGAAAGATTATTTGTCATAAACGATCAGGTTGCATTTAAACTGATAAGCTAATGGGGGAAGTTTTCCTATTCCAACCAAATCTGCCAACCAAAAGATATTTTTGTTGCTTTGTTTGATCGTATAATAATTTGCATATTAAAAATGTAAATAGTTACTTATGATTATAAAATAATAATTAAAATATGAAATAGGCCAGTTTTATGGCATCAGTTCAAAATCATTTGCTGCAGCACATAAGCTAGTGCATGAAATTTGCTGAAGCTGGAGTTTCACTGGCTGTAAACTCACAAGACTGGAATACAAAATGCAGCCTTCCAAATTCAAACATGTTTATGAAGCTTAAATACCTGTTTTTAGAGACTGCAAGATCTGTGATGCCCAGAATCAAGAGAAGGCTGGTACAAAGCATACACAATCCAATTCCTTGGTCGATCAGTAATTATAAGAACAGTTTATATTTGGGGCATTTCATCTCATCTTCAAGATCTCCCTTAGAGTACTATGATGATAAAACACGGGGCTTACTTTAGCTCTTGCAACACCGAAATCAATCAAGTATCTGTATGCAGTCCAAAGGGACAATAAATCGTGTTTGTCACACCTACAAGCAATTTTCTGAAAACAAAAGATGTAACAATTTACAGACCCTTGGATGCTCTATATTTATCCTTTGCTAGTTATGAAGACAGAATCCACCTTCCCCCCACTACATTTTTTTTATAAGCATCTTTTTTTAATAGACCACACTTTTTGTAGCAGTGGATTTCTTGCTACAGCTGAAGTTTCAGCCAAGGCAGATGATGTTTGAAGCAGAGCACTCTGGGCTCCATGGAGTGGCCTCAATTATACTTCATACAAATGAAGTTACATTAATCTCAGCATTCATCATGAAGTATGACAAAGTTTAAAATGCCTCAGATTTGTTATGAAAAACGGTATTATGAAAAATCCTTCCTATTACATCTGTTTAATTTACTATCTCCTACATGTGTTTTCTAGTTACAAGGCATGTTTGTTTTCTTTATTGGTAAATATTAGAACAATATGAGAGTTTAAATTAGAAAAAATGTGTGCTGTTGGAATCTCTTAGTTAGAGAATTACTTGTTTCTGCTGCATTGCCTCAATAACTCACTAATCTATATACCCTGATAAATATTCAGGCAGGTCAGTCGCAAATACAGACCCTTACCAGGCAAAGGTCTTTGAGGCATCTCAGTTTCTGGAGCCAACAAAACACAAGAGTCGTTTCTCCACATCATGCCTAGACACCTTTGGATGTCCCCAGCTGAAATTATGGGGTTCCCAATTACAGGTGAGCTAACTGGCAGCAGTACAATGCGAGATGTGAACCCCTGCCTCTGGACATGCAGCGAGACTCATTGGCTCCTGGATGAGCCTCAGGAGCACCAGGACACCGCCTGGAGTAGAGAGGAACCACATAGGAAAAAAGGCACAGGAAGAAGGAATATCAGAGGCACGGAATAACAACCACATGCAGAAATGCAAGACAACTCTTCGGTTTAGAAAAGCAATAACTGAGGAAGGATACAGTTGGAACTTGTGATGTTGTGAAGGTGAAAAGAACAATTAGCTGCTGCTTCTCATCATATAACATAATGCTATGATCAGGCACAAAGCTTAAAATAACAAAAAAGAAGGTGGGGTTTTTGTTTGTTTTCTCACATAATACCTAATCACATCATGGGAACTATTGTTACTGAAGTGTCTGAAGGTCAAAAATATGAACAACTTCAAAAGCTGTTGCAGCAATTAATGGAAGACAGGTCCAGAGACAGCATTCTATGGCTCTGTATGGCATCTACTGAACCCTACGAATCTGGGTCCCAGGATTTAGCCAAAGAATGGTCACAGGGAGGCAGGTGGGACTGCCCAGAACAGGATCACTGCCCTTTTCCTTTTCATAAGCATCCAGCCAGGTGCAGCTGCCATGCATGATGCTACAGGGCTCTCCCACAATGGCAAATCTTAGCTTCATTGGATAGAAAGCACTCATCTCAATTCAAAACACTCAGGGAGTTCAAAGCAGCAGCAATCACAATTAACATTTAAGATTTGTCCATCAGAACAAAAAAGTACTCTGAATAGGCAGTAAGCACGCATCAAGCTTTTGTTTCCATTTTATGCTATGAGACTTAGAGCTGGGATTGAGAGGTTGTGTGCACCTCCAGTATTTCTTACATGAAACAGATCCTCTTTTAAGCAAGTCTTTCAAAACAGAAGAAGTCATGTCTATTTTGTGTGCATAAAATTTACATATTTTTATTTGGATTGAAACAACCAAAGAAATCCAGGCTCCAGATGCTCTGGCTTGGTCATAAATGCAACCCAAGCACACCAAAACCCAATGCATTAAAACAATCTTGACAAACAATTAGGAACTGAAAACCTGAGAGCTGACATAGCTGAAATGACAAATTAGAAATGTCATCTCTCTATGCACGTTTGCCTAGTGTCACTCAAAGCCAATGCATTTTTACCCACATCAAATTAGAATTGCCAGCTACTGTGGAATTTTCCTTGGACAAGGTACAGCTGAGAGCTCTGCAAACAGAAACCTGACTCTAAAGCACTTATTAGGGAGCAATCCATAAATCATCTGCCTGCGTGATTAATGTTGGACATAGTAGCAGAGTTGCTGTTTGTCACAAGGCTCACCTGGAAGAAGTGTGTCTTCAGAAACCAGAATATAAAGACTAATTCCAAAAAGGGCAAGATTGTGATTGAAGGCCTTGTCAGACACCAAAGCATCCTTTTCACATATGTATGTAGGAAACAGAAGCTCAGGATGTAGAGTATGATCCTTGGGGAAAAATAAATAAATAAATAAAAATAAAAATAAAAATTAAAAATAAAAATTAAAATAAAAATAAAAATAAAGAAGCCTCATCTCTTTCTACTTTTTGTTCCATCTGCAATCAGCCCTTTGCTGGCTGAGCCTCCTTCTCAGCTGACAATCTTCAACTCCTCCTTTCCCCTGGCAGATCTCACCAAATCTGCATTGTTTTCTCAGATGCATAAGTTTTCATACAGTTTTCAGGCAATGATTTTAGAATCGCTATAACTCATAGGCATCTGCTTTCAACATAATGTACGACCAGAGCAGCAACAGAGTTAACAATTATTCTTCTCTCGCCATTGCTAGTTGAAATCAAGTCTATGAAGCAATACTCTGCATGACAGACCCAAGATGGTGGATGAATTTTCATTTGCGTGCACCAGTGAAACTTTAAAATGAATGTCCATAAGGTTGTTATCACCAGCTGGAAAGGTGCAGTTTGCAGTACAGACTGTATAGCTGCCTAAAATTCAGGAAGGCCCAGCTGGTTCTGGTTTCGAGGAACAGGTAGTAATCGGTGTCTTTCTGTCTTTTGCCTTATTGATGTGCCGAAGAGCTGGAACATGAGGGCCCCTGTTCAAACAAGAGCTTCTGCGTTGTCAAAGATGCTGCAAAGTTTGTGGGCAGCAAGAAAACTGAAGGGAGTTTGGTGCCTCCAGTACGGGAGGCACAGACGTCAGCTCAGAGCTATTTAGCATTTAGTTTGATTTCATCTGTTTTCCTGCTTTGTATTCATTGATTTCAAATCCTTCCTCAGTACCCATTTCTGTCACAATTGCTATGGTAAATTGCCAGCTTTTATTGGGTAGGCAAGTGGCCAGCTGAGACTGTGGACATAATTAATGTGTTCATTTTAGCAATTCACCTCAAACCTTCAATTTATCCAATATATCTATGTAAAAACATCTTCTAGTCACAGTCCTTTGCTTTTTTTTTTTTTTTCTGCCTCTCGTATCTGTTACATTCACTCATCACAACATTGCATAATTTAAAACTGTAAGCTTTGAGGGAAAAAAAAAATGGTCTTTCTATATTCTGCAATGAGACCGTGACCAATGAGACACTGTCACAATTGTGCTTCTGGAGATTAATAGTCATGGTAATAACACTATATTCTTCAAACCATTTCCTTATCATTTCCAAGTATATTTTTCCTTATTATTTTTTAAGGAGAGCAATGGAAGCTGCTTTGATTTGTGTTCAAACGTCAACTTCCAAATGCCAAGCACTGCACCTCTTTGCACCGTGCGCTCCTTACAGCATGCACTTTTCTATAGAGAAAAGCATGGTGTAGCAGCAGCAGATTAAATGAATCCAGAGAGTTTTGTCCTTCAGGAAATATCCTTTGTTTTTGTCACACTCCAGCCTGTCGGTGCTCTGAAGCCACAGTGAAGCAATTCCCAGTCCTCAGCACCTCAGTATGGCGCTGGAGATTGGAAATGGAAATGCTGCTCTTTGGGAACAACAAGACTTTCAGGCAGTATCTGTTGACCAAAACATTGCAGCTCTGGTAAGCACTCGTCATCTAAGCAGCCTTTGACTTCCCACAGACTGATGAAGGAAGAAGATGGGCCTTCATACTTTCCTGGGACATATTTTCCCTCTTCCAGATTCCCTGAATGCAAAACGCACAAAACTAGACAGAGACAGCATGAAGTAGGAGTGCTACCATTAAGCCAGACCTATTCTGAAGAGCAAACCTGACATCAAAAACCCATCTGGGGACCTTTTCCGACCAAAACCCCGCTCAGAGAGCATGCACAAATGGAAAGGCTTGCTGCCTGCCAAAGGAAAAGAGCTCTCAGGGCCGCACTGCATATCCATTAGGAGCTGTGAGTAGTAGCAGCAGCCTGTAATCATTTGGGGTTTTGAAGCCTAAACAACCAGGTTGAACATCACGATCCTTTTGATAGCATGATTCTGTGAGTTCATAGAAATGAAAACCTGCTCAGGAAATGTATTTATTTTGAGATATCTGTATTCTAGTGAGTTATAAACAACACCCCTAAGAAGTCATCCAGGAGGACTGCTGTTTTCCTAGGGCTGCAACAGCTCTTTTTGATGCATACAGCTACCAGCCAACGTCTCTCTTAGCTCACTGCTCTACAATCACTTCTTCCACACATAAAATTAATACACTGATGTTCCTATCCATTCATTCCCTATTCCAAAGCCATCCCATGACCCCACAGTGCCAGTCCAGGCACCTTTCACTGCTAATGAGTGCTCTGAATCACAAGCAAGAGCTGAAGCAATTACCAACAGAAACCCTACACCCCTCTCTCTCTTCCCCCAAGGGAAGTTAAGGCTTTATCAGACACAGATGTCCAAGACAGTACAGCACAACATGTATTAGATGTTAGTCCTCCACCTGGCAGAACAGGTGCAGGGTAACCCATGGCTTTAGTCATTTTTCCTCCGCAGACACATCCTGCCAGGCAGCTAATTTATGCTGGAGGTTCTGTCCAGTGAAGCACGGCGATGTATGCTCACAAGCTAAAAACCATTTCCAGAGAGTAGATTCAGGTTAAGTATCGTCCACATATTTGTATGCAAGACTCTCACCACAGTGAACCATGAAGACGTTAACACCGCGATAGGTGGAAAAGATTCGCTGAAGGTATTTACTCATTTTGGGAGCAAAGAAGAGCCAACGTCTCACTCATGAAACAATCAGTCAGCAACAGCTGAAAATTAAAACTGCAGATACAAGACTCTGAAAATACTCAGGAATAGCATGCAATGATGATGTTTTTCATTAAAATATGTAGTCATCTGGAATTGGAAGAAATGACAACATCCTTCAACCTACTGGTAGGAAGAAGGCTACAGAAATATCCCTTGAGTTAATTTTTGTTATAGAAAAGGAATCTCGGTGCCATTATCCATGAGGAAAATAGAGACTCGGACAGGTGTAGGACTACTAACACAAGGGGAAAATAATTTGCTTCTTGGGAACAACCATCATCACTTGCAACAGGCTCCAAATGGCTTTAAGAAATTCTATGAAACTGTCATTAAGAAATGCAGCGTTCATTAAAGTAATTTCTATGTGCTTAAATGCACTTCTACCAAGTTTTTTTGTTTGTTTTTGTTTTTTAAATCTTAAAACATTACCTAGAAATACTGGACCACTACAACTAAGGGGTGTGAGTAAAATTTTTGAACCAGCACTAAATTCTAATAAAGGAATAAAGCATTTATGGAGTTTGCTACATGTTCAAAGATGAGAACAACTACTAGCCCTTTGATAAACTGGATGTGAACCAAGAGCTGTGGCTGCCGGGTTTTGTGCAGAGGTTTGAGCGGCAATCCTTGAGAAACAGATTTAGTGTGTTCTGAATTCTGCACAACAGGCAATTTAATAAGTATTGAACCTAGCATGGAACAAGACAATCACATGGCAAGTACATTGCCTGCAAAAATATCGAAGGTCCGTTACCACTACCACTATTGTTTTTTCAGTCATAAAAGCTGTTTATCAGAATAACACTTTAACAAACCCAGTTATAGCTGGCATACATCTATATGATATAGAAAGGGTTGATTTTGCCCTCTTGGAGCTCTGTTTAAATCTCATAAGTGTTGCACAAGTGAAGTGCTTTAGAAAAATATCAGTTACCTGTAGGAAGCAAGTGGCTCTTCTCTGCTCAGCAAGCTGGCTTCACCCTTGCTAGGAACCTAGGGAAGACCCTAGAGAAGAGTAAATGTCCCATCAGGTCTCCTTGGTAACTAGTTTGGATACACCAGCTCCACGGCTCTGCTTTGGGTTAGATTTGGCCTTCAGTTCAGAAGCAATCAAAGCAGTTGAGAGTTCTACTATCTGCATGTCTGATGAGGACAGCAAGTTTATTTATTCCAGAATTTTATTTACAAATGGTCAAAAACAATTTGGAGATCAAAAGCAAAACTCTGCATCTAGAACTGGCACACACATGTTGTCATGGGCTGCCTGGGTGGAAACTTCTGCAGAAAGTAGATCAAATTTTACTCTGATTCTTTTTTAATTTACATGCACTCATCATTTCACTTGGGGGAGGATGTTAGATAGGCAAAGAGAGGAGTTAATTTCATATGGTCTATGAACAATTTTGGAGGTCTTTAAATTTTTATTGTGTGAGGGTTTTTTCTAACTGGTGCTTGGGGAAAAAATGAATTAAATGGCATTCTTTAATCCACAGTCACAAAATCCTAGGGTTTCAAGGGGGGAGGGTGCCTTTTATCTCTCATAAAATTTAGTTTAAGCAACAGTATGGAAATGCATAGAAAGTCCACAAAAATAAGTGATTTAATTTAAAAGGACATTTAAATGTATTTTCCAATGAATAATACATTTGAAATGTTTACAGCACAGAAGTCTAATTTTCTTCACCTGAATGTTAAAAAGGTGAGAAATATTTTCTCGGGGATCAGTTCTAAACATGAGTAGAAACAAGCAGAGAGGAGCACTGTACCCCCTCATAGATGCTTACATTCAACAAATTAATATGTATGTACACTACCAACATATTCAACTGTATTACTGTGTTATGTTATTATTGAACTCATATTCCAAATCATTTGAAAAAGACTAAATACAATTTCCTTTTCCTATTTGTATGTTGATTCAGGTATTTATACTTTTCTTCTTGATATGTTGTCATAATGATAAAATTTTAAGAAGCAAGCTTATAGGTAACTAAATTGAAATCAAAAGTTCCCTCAACTGTCAAAAAACATACTTCTGTTAATACCAGATCCTGAAAAACTTGGTTTTATAATTACCACTTGGGACATCATAATCAATTAAAAAGAAAAACGTAATCAGCTGTAGGTAAACTATTCTACCCAACAGTGCCTCCTGACAGAACAAAGACAGCGTAAGCATCCCCTAACCTTCATTCCGAAACACAGTGACAAGGCTCCTCTTCCCTTCAAAACCTTACAGCAACAGCAAATACAACCATCCCTTACCTATAGGACATGAAGAGCTCTTTAAGTATTTCTATTTACGTTCTAACGGCAGAGATCAAAGTAGAACTTAGGCCATTCAGCAGGTTTTGTGGTATTTTTCCCCATTTCTCCAAAAACTGTAGCTGGGCAAAGCACTGAAACCCCAAAGACCGAGTGGCTGCATGAAGCTTTTTCTTTCTGTTTAGGTTTCCTCTGTACTCTACCCAAGTGCACTAGAGCAGCTGTCTCTGAACCAAAGGTGCTCTGCAGCTGCCAGGATTTGATTCTTACTAAACATAAAACAAAACCGAGTGTCATGGACTTCAAAGGCCAAAAGGACCAGTTGGATCATCCCCTTTGAAGAGTACAAGACAGACCAGTGCATTTCATCCAGTACTGCAGGCATCAAGTTGACTCACTGAAGGTTGAGCAAAGGTATTTCTTCTGAACCGATCTAACTTGATTTTTACTGGTTCACTTTTAAAGTGCTGCCATTACGAATGGCACAGATTGTCTTCCCTTTGTGTAACACCTCCCAGGGTACAACTCCGATGCTGAGCAGAATGTAACACTCTCCTGAAACATAAATAAATACTAAGGTTACACTATATCTGACTCTGCTGTATTCGTGTTCTTTTCATTATCCCATCTTCATCTTAATTAGGTTGTATAATTGTGAGAAAAATCACAATTTTCTTCAGACAGGATCTTCTGTGAAGCTTATTTTATTCATGATTGCAATGGCAGGCATCCTGTCAATCAGGAGTGCATTTTAGTAAACACATCATAACCTTTTATTCCCTATTACCCAACGCTTGATCACCTCCCGTTTCCTCATTGGATGAGTACTACAGGCTCACAAGCTCCTCAACACTCCTCTATACCATATATGTATAATTTTTCTTTTTTTTCAACCCTTTAATTTCTCCTTTCTTATGTTCTGAGAACTTGTGATCTTTGTTTTACTGTTCTCACACTGCTCATCCTGCTTTTCTCAAGCTTCTACCTTATTTTGGAACCGTGAGGCCTTCTACTGTCCACTTATCTACTTAGCATTTTGTGATGGTTGTACTCGGGTGGGCGGCCGAGTTCCACCACAACCACTCTCTCTCTCCCCCTCCTCAAAGAGGAGTGAGGAGAAAATACGATGAAAGGGGCTCAAGGGTTGAGATAAGGACTAGGAGATCGCGCAATAATTATCGTGACGGGCAAAACAGACTCAGCATAGGGAGATAGTAAGATTTATTGCCTATTACTAACAAGCTAGAGAAGTGAGAAACAAAGGAAAGACACCAAAAGCACCTTACCCCCCCATCCACCTCTTCCACCTCCTCCCCCCGAGTGGTGCAGGGGAACGGGGGAAGGGGGGTTATGGTCAGTCTACAGCACTTCTTCTCTGCCGCTCCTTCTCGGTCACTCTTGTCCCCTGTGCTGTGGGGTCCCACCCACGAGATGCAGTCCTTGCCGAACTGATCCGGCGTGGGCTGCCCACAGGCAGCAGCTCTTCAAGAACTGCTCCAGACATGGGTCCGTACCACGGGGTCCATCCCTCGTGAGCAAATTGCTCCAACCTGGATCCCCCATGGGCAGCAGCTCCTGCTGCGTCACCTGCTCCTGCGTGGTCTCCTCTTCACGGCCTACAGGTCCAGCCCAGAATCTGCTCCAGCAGGGGTCTTCCACAGGCCGCAGTCTCCATTGGTGCAGGTCCACCTGCTCCACCATGGTCTCCTCCACGGGCTGCAGCGTGGAACCCTGCTCCACCGTGGTACTCCATGGGCTGCAGGGGGACATCCTGCTTCACCATGGTTCTCACCACAGGCCGCAGGGGACTTCTGCTCCGGTGCCTGGAGCACCTCTCCCTCTCCTTCTTCACTGACCTTGGCGCCTGCAAGGCTGTTTCTCAGTCCTCTCACTCTACCAGCTGCTGTGTGGCGTGGCGGCGTTGTTGTTGTTTCCCTGTCTTAAATACGCTCTCACAGAGGTGCAAAACAACATCACTTATTGGCTCAGCTCTGGTCAGCAGTGGGGCCCTTAACCAAACATGGGGCAGCTTCTAGATCCTCTTCACAGAAGCCACCCCTATGGCCCCCTGCTACCAAAACCTTGCCACGTAAACCCACTACACATTTCTCCTTATTATGACTACACAACTTCTTTGGAATAAAGAAAAATAATCCTCTACTGCAAAAACACAACTTTGTTTCTCACATAATTATATGACAGAACAGCTTCAGTTTGTCTAAGTCCTTTTGTTTCAGCTAGGAACAGCATCTTGCAATGCTTTCATTGTGGCATCCACTTCTGCTTCAAGAGATGTTGAGTGTTCATTTGTCTTTCTGCTGGTCACAGCCCTATCACCAAGTGCTGTTCTCCCTCGACAGGTGACAGAGCTATCAGCAGCACCTTCCTGTCTCCAGCTATTGACCTACTTTTCATCTACCCTAAAACCACTTCTAAAGACTTCAAGTGCTACTTCTCTGTTATCAAGTTACAGCTTAGGTATCTATTCCTGTTCATTTCCCAGCTATAATTCACTTGACATTATTCCAGCTTTTTTTTTTTTTAACCTGTTTTCCAACTAATTTACATCCATAGATGCTTCAGGTTCCTTTTGCACCCACCGTTCATAACCTTTGTCCAATTCAAATGCCCCAGGTCCTTCAGCATTGAAGAGATTTAAACAAATCCCAGCCAATGAGGGCACTAAAGGACAAGCTATGTTCCTTTTGAAGCATCCTCCTCTAAATTTAATTGTTGTATATTTAGGATGACATTTTGTAAAAAAGTGTTCTTGTCCAGAACACTTTCCAAATGCAGAGGTGTGTGTGTCTCCCCTTTTCTTAAAGTTACAAAATACAGTGGAAGTTGAAAGAGCCACTTGGAAGGAGAGCTAAGATGGCTGATGCTTGTAAACAGATCCACCTGAAATACTTTAGAAATAAATTATTTTCAATTTGTAAAAGAGTAGGGTTTGTTTCTTTTGTGTTTTGGTCGGTGGTGTTTATTGTTTTGTTTTATTTTGTTTCTGACTACTGCATAATTGTATCAGTCAATGGCTTTCCGAATACTTATCTTCTGGCTAACTGCAATTTTTAAATAGCGTTACAACAATGCAGGGTTTTTCAAATGCTGATTTGCATTTTCTTACTAATTTTGCCTTCAGTTTCAAAGAGCTCTGTAATCAAGGAACAAGTGATTCTTATTCAAATTACAAGGCAGTAAGAGTTTAAAGCTGTAGGAGACAAATAACTCTTGAGTGTCCAGCTGCTAAGAACGAAGATTTTCATTTAGGGTTTTTACAAAGGATCAAATTCAAAATATTCTGCTTTCAAAGTCAAAATGGTCACAATGTGTGAAATATGAAAATAAATCACCTTCAGCTGCCTTCAAATAGAGAAAAAAACATTAATTACAAACTTTTGCTAGTTACTTGTTACTGTATGCACTGATCTGTATGTTTTTTATTATATGTTTTTATTACAATCCACCTGAATATAAAAGGGAAGAAAATACAGTTCAAAGCAATTTCTAGTACCTCCAGAGAGGTAAATGGTAAATGATGTAAACTAGTGGAGGACAAAGGCTTTGTCAAATCCTGCTGTTTGCTGCAATTCAGTAAAGATTTTTCATTGAACAGAGTATTTGTAAGGTTATATTCTCCTCCCTATAACAAGACACCTATTTTTAAATCCTATGTTTGAATTCCTAAAAATAATGTTATGCTGCTAATATAACAGTCAATGTAGATAGGTGAGCAAGAAGCCCACTCCCACCATAACAGATTTCAAAGCATGAATGCAAATGTCATCATTAGGAGGGTTAGGGCAGAACAGAAATGTTTCTACTCAATGATAAATTACAATTTGTGGGCCTTGGCTGGGACACGCCACCTGCATCTAGTACACCTTGACCTGCTTGCTCAGCCGTTTCACCAGGAGTATAAGGAGCACAAGTCACTTTGGAGGGCTGAAACAGTTTCAGTTCCATTAAAGGGATCCACGATGTTCATTAAGGCACTTCCAACTTAGATATTCAGTAATTGAAAGAGGATAGTTAGCACTCACAAGCATACTTAAAAACCTAGTTTCTTACCATCTAATGCAACCAGTGGAGCCCAACATTTCCACACAGAGATTAACTGGCGATTAACAATCACAGATGTCTGTAACTCCCCGCTGCGTGGGCCGAGAACAACTGCCCTTCAGCACCCGGCATGCAGAGCCTTTTCTCGGGATGGATTTCTCTAGCTCCTTTCAATATGTGGTATCCAAAGGAGTAAGTTTTTTTGGTAGTTTCCACAAAGCAGCCTCTAAAAAAAAAGGAGGAGTACAAGGAACAGTGAATCCTGGTTGTGAATGGTCTTCTAACAGCAGATGTATTTTCTTTTTAATGCCTTGTGTTGCATCAGCCCTGTGCAAGTTATGTGCCCTCAAAGGAACACACTGCATATGAGAAGCAAAGGGATTGACAGCTAGTCCAAAATTAAAACAATAATCAAATAATCATTAGCCCAGCCACACCATTAATAGTCTAAATCAGTCAAACATTGCAGAGAAGATAAAACTTCTGGCATAAGACAAGTACATAGGCTGCATACGTATTTCTTTGTATCTCTCCCTTTTTTCAGTGGTACATGCACCTTGCCATTGCTCCTTGGGGTCCTAAGGTCAGCAGCATCCTCCTGCACATAGCAAATGGTCAGGGCCCCAAGCTGTTCGTCAGGAATAGGAGGATGCTGATGGTGGGTGTTGGTCCTTCTCCTCTTCAGCCTTCGCTTGAGGGTAACATTACACATTTCTGAAAATGTTCTGCAGATTGGTCTAGCAATTCCACATTACACCCAAATATGTTCTATATAGTGTGTTTTACTCAGGTTGGATACTTCTGTTTTGTTCTCTTATAACCTAAAACCTGCTTTGCACCAGTCTTTAGTTTGTATTTCTTCAAGAATCAGCACTTGGCCACTGTTGTTCATATCCAGCACTTAAGGCCCAATCACTCTACAAGCAATAGCTACTTATTACTAGCTATTAGCTACAGAAACATACCCAATCTGTTACAAACGTAAGCTGTACAGCAGACAATTGTACAATGCAAGGCTGCTATTAGGCAGTTGCTATCAGAGCTAAAACAAAGCTCCAGGTAGGCCAAGACAGGTCTAGAGAAAACAAGCCCAGGAAATCTTGGTACTGAGGGTTTGCAGAGTTTGTACAAAGCCTGCAGCCTGTCACTAGCAACAACACTGTATTTATTTGCTTACAGGGCCTTACTGGTAGCTAGGTTGCTCTCCAGAAAAAAGGAGAAAGTCTTTGGCTTCTTCAAGATTAGTCAGCTGGTGGTGTCACTTTTTTGGACTACCTTCTTCATACAGTTGTCTAAACTCTACTTGGTTCTATTTCAAGCACCAAAACAGGCTCTCAAAATTTAGTGACTAGGTACACAAAGAAGTTGATTTCCCACAGCTCCTCATGTAGAAAACAGAGACAGGCTCACTCCCTTCATAGGGCAACCTGAATCACAAGAACTCCTACTTAAATACCACACAAAGACAGATAAAAAGGAAATACCACAACCGTGTATTTTACAATTTATTTATTAATAAGAGTAATATAAAAGTGACCAGAAAATGGGATATAATAATTAAACATTTTGAACAAAATAAAAAAATGCAAGTCAGGCAAAAATCACTTAAGAATTGGGAATGAATTTTCATTTCCCTTCCTTCAACGCACTCTACACAACAGTATCCTATACCAGCAATTGTAAGTACTGGATACGATTACAGCCTCGGTAAGTTTCTTTTCATCAGCCCATTCAAAGCACTAAATGCCTGTGTCTTCTAGGTAGTGAAGTGCATATTCCTTAGTATAAGGACACATTCAGCGAAAGAAGAAAGACAGAAAGAAAGAGAAAAAAAAACAAACAAACAAAAAAAACAGCTGCTTAATCTTCAGTGAAGTATGCCTCCAGTCCCTCCAGTTCTGCATCAGCTGTTGCATTTGAAGAGCTGGGAGTAGAAGCTGAAGTCATGCTTTCCTGACTATTGCTTTTCTGTTGAGAGTTGCCTAAATGACTTGGTTCCTTCTTCAGCTCTTTACCACCAGTTAATAGCTTTTGACTCTCTGCAAAATACTGATTAGGATGATTCAAAGAAAATCCGATGTCGTCAAGCTGCACAAAATGAAAGGAAAAGTTATTGTATTTCAGGAAAAAACATTTTTTTCATATTCAAGAACAAAATAATTAGCAACTTAGTAAGTTTCTATATTATTGAAGAAACATGCATCTGTTTGTCAATACTAGTCCAAAAATTATTAGGATACCATAGATTTATTTTCATCACAAAATTTCTTCCCTCACATCAGGAATAAAATTACTGCTTTGACGTAATCAACCAGTATTTTAGACTGTCTTTCCTGTACTAAAAACAAACAAACCCATAAAACAATATAGGTAAAATTGTATGACTTTACAGATTTAGAACAACCAAGCATATACCTAAATCTTTATCTTCCTATGCTATGAAATGGACTCCAGTAAGTACAGAATGCAAACAGCAGTAGACAATATAAACAGAACTTGTTACAGCTGAACAATATAAATGTAGAGCTTGAGTATCAATGGAAAAGTCTCAGTAGAAGCCAGTAGCTTTGCCTCTTCCCCTTTTTTACCCCAGCAGCCACAAAAACAATATTTACAAGGCAGCAGATCAGGACTGTTCTGGTATGTTGGAGCAGTTCTTGTAGAGGATCCCATGCAGGAGCAGGGGTTCTGGGGGGAGCTACCGCCTGTGGGGGACCCGTGCTGGAGCAGTTTGTTCCTGATTGACCCCATGGTACGGAGCCATGTGGGAGCAGTTCTTGAAGAGCTGCTGCCTGTGGGCAGCCCCTGCAGGCTCAGTTTGGGAAGGACAGCATCCTGTGGGAGGGACCCCACGTGGAGCAGGGGCAAAGAGTGACCATGAAGACGGAGACTGAAGACAGAGACAAAGCGTCAGGGACTGACAGCAGCCCCCATTCCGCTGCACCACTTTGGAGAAGGAGGTAGAAGGTGGATGGTGGGAAGGTGTTTTTAGTTTCTCACTGCTCTACCTTGTTAGCAATAGGTAATAAATTACATTAATCTCCCTACACTGAGTCTGTTTTGCCTGTGATGATAATTAGTGAGTGATCTCCCTGTCCTTATCTCAATCCACAAGATTTTCATTTTATTTTCTCGCCCTGCTCTGTTGCAGAGGGGGAGTGAGAGGGTGGTGTGGTGGTGCTGAGCTACCATCGCAGTAGTAACCAGTGTTAAACCTCCACAGTCCTTCCAGTGACAAAGACTCAGGAGTTCTGTAAAAATTCCCTAGGGTGGGATACAACGAACCAGGAAAGTCTAAAAGACACAGACTGGGAATCTTCTGCTGCCACAATCTTCCCATTTTCCCAGAAAGGTGGAGTCAATTGCAACTTAACGAGCAACTCTGCACATGCGCACACACATACTGCATAAGGATACGTACGGTGGCTGATTTAATATGCAAAACCATCAGCTTAAATTTCAGCCACTTATGAAAAATCATAAAGTGGAGAATCAATGTGTGTCCTAAATGGGATCCTGATTAAATGTGTTACTGCAGCCTATCTTAGCACCATCAGAAAATGGCTGCACGTACAACAAAATCTAATTCAGGCATGAAAAAAAGATATTAGCAACTGTAGTAAGTGACCTTGGTTGAAAAATCCTAAAAATAAGTGGCAGGCCTAGCACATTAATTTGGAACTCAAAATAAAAGCCACATAGCAAAAAAGAAACCTAAAACCACTACTGAATTTCATTTCAATCTTATCTGGATGAGTTTCATCCAGCCAGCTTTCATCCATGTCCCAATTTCCATTATCTGGGAACTAAATTATGCCTTTACACCAAAAAGGCTTAAAAATAAGCAATACAGTGAAAAGCTGGTTTTCATAGGAAAAGCTCTTAATTATCTTTTTTTCCTTAATATCTCAGTTTTCTTCAGACTAATTTAAGACTCATTTTGTAGCT
The DNA here is from genome assembly GCA_011076525.1 of Nettapus auritus. Lineage (NCBI taxonomy): Eukaryota > Metazoa > Chordata > Aves > Anseriformes > Anatidae > Nettapus > Nettapus auritus. The sequence goes on from CM021767.1 coordinate 92,384,811, forward strand.
CTAATTCTGCTCTACAGCACTTTCCCCAACAAATTAGAACAAGCTGTAGAAGCAGCTCGTTGTATAAATAAAACCTACAGCCACGTTTCCAGAGGTGACTGATGGCATTTGTCTAAAAGCTACTTACAGACTGTTAGTTAAAATTGTAGTATGATCCCATGTACCATTTCTCCTTTCCAAATCTAAATGCTGCTAAAATAAAGCTCTCGTGGATGAAGTTTAGACAATGCTATTTTAATTAAAAGGATTCTGCCCAACACCTTTTTTTTCTTGAGTTGGAAAAGAGAAAGTTTTGTTCGTAATCATCATCATCCTTTGTCACAGCAATAAATAATTCTGTTCTGTGTAATTTTCAGTAGGTTTCAGTGAATATTTCCCCAAACAAAAATATTCTGCTCTGACTGGAAGTACACAATAAATCTTGACCACAAAAATGGAGGTGAAGCATACAGAAATTTCCTTGATTTTTTACGTTAGACCGCTCACGTTACATCATGCAAGTTTTACAGGTAACATACACCAAAAGATTACAGCAAGTTGAAAACCTTCATCATTAACTTGGTAAATTTCTGGTAACTTACAGCTACCAGAAGCAGAGAAACTAGATTTCTCCATCAGTTTATCCATTCACACCTGTAAATCCATCTGGAAGCCAGTATGCCCAAAGAAAAATGTATTTTCTGGGCAGTCAGAAATTTAAGCTCGTAGAGTCTATCGATCCAAGTGAAAAGACCTGTCACTTCAGACAGAACTCTTTATTCCATCCAGTAGCTGATGCTATCACAAGACTGTTCTTGGATTCAACACATTTTGCACATACTGACCTTCATACAAATTCCACTTTTACAGTTCTGCTATAGCAAATGTTGTTTTGAAAGAAATTGAAGCAATCGTTTTATAGCTATAGTATCTTTGTTTTTTTAACCAACAACTTTTAAAACGAAAGCTGACATTACAGAAAAAACATGGAGCAATCATGGTGTTACTGTAAGTGATATCAATCAACCAAATCCTTTTTTTAAAAAAAAAAAAAAAAAGTCCAACGTTCTTGTGATTTGATCACAAACTAAGAAAAATGGTCTTTGACTTAATCCCCCCCCCCCCCTTTTTTTTTTTAATAAACTATTCAGAAGTGATTCCTCGGCACCAGAAAGCTTTCTAAGTGTGTCAGATTTCATTTGCTCTTTAAAAATACACTAAGATTGCAAAACATCAGTACTCAGGAATAAAATGCTGAGAGATAAGTTTTAATATATAAATATTCAGCTGTACAGCAAGTAACTAGCACAGCAACACTGATGCAAATGACATTAACAGTAGTTCATTTGGAATACAGCTTAGTAACACAGACACTAGCCAGTTAGGTTTTCTTTTTCCTAACAGTCAGAATCTTCGATATGTACAACTGTGATTTATTTACAATCAAATTTCAAAGCACTAATTATTTCTACACGCAAGTTGACACAAGAACATTAATTTAACCTACTGGTAGCTCACAACTGACTCACATCATCAATCCCTTTTACTTGACTGTATGTACATAGCCCAGATCTCAATTGTTCTTTGTGGAAATATTTTTCTCCTCTTTGAATTGTTATCCAATTCTATCAACTAAATTAAAATAAAACCTCTCTGCTACCGTAACCGTGAAAGGCATTCCTCATTATTGTGACTATTTACTTTGGGTTACATTTGCATTCCTTAAATTTGCAGGTTGTCTCATTTCCTCTTAACTTAAGCTGCCTTCTGTCCACTCTTCAGAACAAAGTAAAAACTTAACCAATCTAAAAAGAATAATCAACGTGAAATAGCTTACTATGAACTCACGTACAAATACTAGAACAGCAAACAATTATGATGCATTCCATAAGACTTAAAATCCAAATTTGACTAAAAAGACAAGATAGTTCAGTATCTTGGTAGTTTGAATACTTACTCTAGTTTCATGTATAAAAAATAATTGTTGTTTCTAACTAAAATACTATAATTTGAAAATATCTAGCCATTTGGTCATACCTATATCTTTTCTATCATACTTCTACACAGGCCATTCAGTCATAACTCTATCAAGTCAAAATGGCTTTTCTTCTCACACGTAAAACAGCTTGTCTTGATCAAATTATACTGCTATCGTTTAAAAAATAACTTTCCCAAAAAGCAGTATGCCCTAATATCCCAGAACTTCAAATATATGTTAAAGCCAATCATGCACCATATGCAGTGCCTCCCTTTTCCGCACTTTCTCAAAGACTTTGCAAGTTGCATACAGGTACGTTTCTTTAACACATTAGTTCCTGCATGAAGACAATGAACTGGACAGCAAAAAACGATGGTCACTTTTGTTTTGTGACTGTGAGATAGTGAAAAAAAAGGATCAGGTGAGGTGTAGCACCAAAGTTAATAGCCCGGTTTACACTGAATCTTCAGATAAGCAGCATTTAGGTGTCCTGTAAACCCGGAATACTGAGGTGCAACGCATCTCCCCCGTCCTCCCCAAATAGCTGTAAACATCCCCATTCTAGTTCAGCTGGACTTATTAGGATAGACTTAGTGTCAAGCACTACACTACTGAAGCCAACAGCAAAGCTACTGCCAGCATGAGAATAAAATGCAAACTTGATAAATGAGGATGGAGGAGAAATGCAGAGAGCTCTCAGCTAGATGCAGTTAGTGTGTGACTGACTCTGTGAACTTAGAAAAATATCATCATCTTAAGCAAGTCTCTGCTACAAAGCCATTCATGATACATCAGTAACTCTAATCTACACAAGCACTATAAACTCTCAAGAATTACAGGTAACACGAACTGCTTTGCTTAAAATATATCAAAATTTCCTTGATAAAATTTTGGTCAGATTACAAAATTGAAGCTGAGACTTATCCAGGTGAACCAGTCCATTATTTCTGGAAAAGTTTTACTCAAGATTGTTCACCTATTTGACAAAACAATAACAATCAACATTATACTGCTTGATTTTTCAGGAATTTCTTCCGCTGAAAAGCTTTGCTTTTCGTATTCAGGAAAGCAAAGGTTATATTAGTTGATTAGCTATCAATTTCAGAGACACTTTTTTTTTAATCCTCCCCATAAGGATTAAGTTACTAAAATATGTAGTTGTAGGACAGAAAAATTATTCTTAGCACACCATTAATGAGGTTAGCAGCTGAATTCTCAAAAAAAAGTGCTCTCACAAGCACACGACATTCAAACTGCAGTGACTTTCTGTGCATTCTGCTTTTGCTGCTGGAACAACCATGACAGGAACTAACAGCAGGAACACCAACAGCGTCTGTCCATGTTCTGCCTCTATCAGTTTTGAAGCCACTGTACTGGTTTCTGATAAGTAAACTTCAAGAAAATAACCAGACTTCAGTAAAATTACTTAATGGACTATAGAAAAAATTACCTGGATAAAAAATTCAAAGACCTATTGCCTCAAACCATTCAAGCCACCTTAAAAAGTAAACAATAGAACGGGACTTCAATGTACCATATTGTTCCACATAAAATTTACTTATGTGGACAGCATTCTTAATATCTCCATTTGTGAAGTTTTACACGTAAGAGGATCTTCACAGGGGGATTTAGAAAGCAGTAAGTTATTCCATGTGTATTAAACATGATTTTATAGAAATGAGTAAGGGTTACTAGAGTACCCAACTGGACAAAGAACTTGACAAAATCTTTTTCACTAGTTTGATCACCTGGGCTGAAAATGATGGCATGCAGTCTCTTGGACAGCAGGACTTTCAGAAAGCTCATCATCTAGAGATTCTAGTTCCTTCTTCCCCAAAAACAAAACGTGACAAAAACTAGAGATCTTGTTAAAAAATAACCCATATTAAAACAAATTGTGCTTGTGGTTTGAAACCTGTCCATAGAACGCACTTATTCCCTGGAGGCTACACTTACACCTAACCTATGCAGAAATCCTCAGGAAAGTTGAATGCATGAAAAAGAGCAATCATAATGCCTCCTATTGTTTCTTGGAAGATTTTGATAACCTTCAGGATGGAGCTGTTGTTAGATGACAGTTTCATTTCTACATGAAATGAATGAAAACAGAACAAATAAGATGAATCTCTAACTAAAGTATGAAACAACAGCAGAGCAGAAAGATGATTTTCTTAGCACAAGCACCAAAGACACATATTCATATTACCCAGGACTGAAAAAAAAAATAAAGCTTTGTGGGAATTTACCATAAGACAATGGAAAGACAGCTTTACTAAAACACAACACATATTCAACACCATGTTGATTTATTCTTTGGTGAATACTGACCTTGGGTTCATAGTCATCTTGGGAAAATTATTATTTCTACTGACTTAGCCATACAGAGGGTATATATTATATAAATTTCAAATAAGACGTAATTTCCTTTCAGATTATTACAGCCATTTTATCATCTTCTTCAATGGTAAGACAAAGTGTTCCTCTCAAATTACAGCTGCCAAACTGGCAATACTGAATATGGCTTCAAAGTATACTTATGCTATATATTCACCCTAATGATTGCTGGGAATTTGAGGAAACGAGCAGTTCCATCTAAATCAAATGTGAAAACCAATAAGAACAAAAGAATTCAAAAGTAAATGTCTCTGGGTAGGTCATCTAATCCTCAACCAGATTTTCACAGAATTTCTAGGTTGGAAGAGACCTCAAGATCATCGAGTCCAAATATCCATTTTGAATAAGAATATTCCACATTCTGATATTTGTAAGGGATGTTTCCATTTTTTCAGCTGTGGAGAGGACAAATTTATAAGAAAGACTGCACTCTGTTGTTTTTTCTTGACAAGGAACCTCGAACCAATGAGAAAACTATTTTTTGAATCAAGAAATCATACTGCCATTCTCTATCTTACAATTTTGTGGATCTTGCTTTAATATTTTATAGAAGCTTATGATTAAGCAAGTGGAAAAGGCCTGTGAATGTTCAGCCTGATTTAAAAAATCATGACATGTGACCAAAGACAGGAAAAAATATAAAACAAAAATAAACAGTATTAACTCTGTAAGTGCTGGAAGATTATAGGATTTCAGTTAGATTTGTTAGATCTACTCTGTTTATTTTTTAAGGTGTATCTCAAAATACCACACATGCATTATGGGTTAAAAATAATAGTTTGTTTAAAAACAGGATATTGAAAAAGTTAAAGGGCTTAAAATAGACAAAATTTAACATTATTGACATTTTTAGGAAGAAATCATAACCTTTTACTGTATCTTGTAACATTCAGGATAGTAAATAACATCAATATATAAATGTAGGAAATTACGAAAGAATATGAGAAATTATTGAAATGAAAGCTAACAAGGCAAGACAGCTGATGGGTGTGAAAACTGCAAATAGCCTCTGGGTTTCATGCACGACTTCCATGGCCTTCCTCATGACAAAGACAGTGATTATAGGATAACAAAAATTAGTAGCTACTTACATCATGTGTCAATTCAAAGTACTTCTGACAGGCCAACTGGTAATGCATGCCCTTCACCAAATCCAGGATCTACACAGAGGAAGAAAAGAGTTTAAAGGCTTCAGAGGTAGCACAGATGTACAACCAGAGAATTCTGCATCTTGTTGATGTTATCGTGACAAGGTAAATATCACTTTTCTCAGCAGACATGTATAATACCTTGCAGAATTTTGCAGCACATGATATCTTTGACTAGTGTATTCTATTAATAAGTGACAGCATTTAGACATGCTATAGTTCTTTAAAAACACCCTGGCCACATTAAAAACAAGATAAAACCCCAGGAAGATATGTCTGGTCCCTAAAACTAAATTTTAATACCCTTAACTTCAAAAATGAGTTGTATATATATTTTGGTAATACAATTGTGACAGTTATTGCCAAACTATCATATTGCAACATCTCTTCCATAATTGCAGACATAAATCTAGTAATTCAAGTGGCTGAAGCAAGAAGCAATCAAGTACACTATTTGTATTTTTATTTTCCACATTACCAGTTTGTACAGATGCAGAATAAAACACTTCTGTGCTCCCATCAAGAAAATTTAATGCAAACCCTTTAGACAAGTATCTGTGAGAGGGGAATGCTTCTACCTTCAATCAGATTTGTCCTTTTTGAAATGTAGTTATTTCTAGCCAAGCTCAGCAGAATACATGAGTGAATAGCCTGTTTTCAACACCTATTAGGAAAATCATGCCATCTTTTGTAAATACAATTTGCTTCCCAATTCTACCGCATGTAATCTCTTCTGCGCTGTATAAAGTTCTATTCTTATCAGCAGAACGCAATGCTGCCTGGATTTTTTATTTATTTAACTTTCAGCACCTCTTCCCTCCTTCATATAATCAAAATGTATGCACTCTCTGCTTATCAAACAGAGAAGATTGCTGGAATTAAGAGATAACCTCACTGGAAGGAAAAATAGTTTTTAAGAAATGTTAATTTCAAGGCCCTTTCCCAGGTTTGACCTTTGTGTCAAACACAGCAATACACTCCAGCTTAAATCCCTGCTGCACTCATTATTGGATGCTGCCTTGTATTTATTGACAGATATATAAATAAATTACATTTGCTGAATGGATAAAAATGGCAACACACTGCCAAGAAAGTACTTAACCCCATTGTTTCTCTGTTATAGTTCACCTGATTACATTTCTATGCCTCTTGCCACTTCCTGTTAAATCTTCTGTAAAAGATCAAGACCAAGGCCAGCCAGGCAATGAAGTCTGAAATTTGGCACTCTCTCTCAATACACACGCACATATACACATACAAATATATATATAAATACACTTTCTTTATCCCCTCCCCCCTTTGAAAATGACTGAAAAAATTACTGTCACATTAAGCAAAGGGTTGAAGAAAATTTGGCTATTTGAAATCCTTCAATTACATTTTGCCTTGCATCTTCCTCTGCCTGTTCCTTACAATAAAATCTGTACTGTGCAAAAGAGCTCTCTCTATTTTCAAGTAAATGCTAACAACATTGTATATATGCATGTATTTAAAAAAAAAAAAAAAGGTTGCATTCCAAATTTTTTACTTGTATATGTATTTCAACAGGACAGAATTGTTAGAGCAGTTTTCATTATACCAAAAAGTCATTATGCCCCACTATATTTTCCTCATGATTCAGAGTCACAATCAGAAGACCTACGGGTCCACTGGCTAGCTGAAAGAAACATTTGCACTGAGCTATTTCATAGCATTCAGATTTTTCTCAACCAAACCTTCCGGCTGGAATAAGTCAACTAATTCAATCTAGCTCATGAACCCTTAAGGTCTCCTAAGAATTATTCATTTAACCAAGATTACACCTCAATATAAGTCAACAGTTCAAAACCTCAGATGGAAATGCATTTTAAGACTCAGAACTGAGTGAGCAAACAGAAGCTTTCTGAAGTATCAGCAACTTCTGAGTATAAAACCTCAAAGTTTAAAGGCATCGAGCTTCTCTTCTAATTTAAGAGAACTTTTAAGGAAAGTTGATCAGTTAAAAGGCTAGTCAAACCACAGCTTAACTTTTCAATTCCAGACTGCACAGTTACAGCTGCTTTTTGCATCAATGCTACCATTATCCAACTATCCTGAAAAGCAGAAAAGATGAGAATTATCAAAGCTGGCTTTTGATTTACTAACTCGGTGATTCACAGGATATGAGATCAAGCTGCTGTTGTCGTCTGACAGTTCAGTGCAAAAATGGTAACTTCAAGTGACAGATATCAGAAGAGGGATCACTGACACGGTACGGATGACAAGAGAATAAAGCGGCACTTATAAATAAATTCCACTTTTGTAGGAGAGATTATCCAGAACAAACAATTCTGAAACCAGGCCCATTTAAGCCCTGACCCATCCTTGGGAAAATCTTGACCCATCTTCACAGTGGAGAAGAGTACTCCATTGAATGAGTACTCCATTGAATGAGAGTACTGCTGACACGTAACGTTACCAGAGTTGGCCTTGAGGAACCTAAAATACTTAAGGAACAATTCTGTAATTTTGCAGTGGCTCAGTCTTCACTGCCCACCTTCATTGCACTTTCACCAAGGACCTACTGTCCCTCTCCCTCAAGACCTCTCAAACCTCCCAGAGACTGCTATTCTGTCACCACACAGATTTTTTTTTTTTTTTTTTTTTTTTTTCTGCACTGCTATGAAGACACACGTAGCTTGAAGAACAGCTGTTAGGGGAACCCCTACCACCACTATCTGGTGAAGCTGGCAATTAGGTCGTCATAGCTCTTCTTTTCTCACCACTGACAGTGCTCCATAGATCAGCATGCCAGCCACAACAGAGCAGGGACTTCCATTCAACTTCTCAAATCAGTGTACATGGTTACACCAGTAGGCATACTCACATTGCATTTTCCCTACTCCTTTCCCCTCTCCATCAAATCACCACCTCGGCTTTGGCTGTTTAGCCAAATTTCAGCCAAATTTGACAGGTAGAGATGACGAAGCTAGACAATTCCTACATGATGATTAAAAACTGTGGCTGGGTAGAAAAGCCAAATATTTGTGACTTATTCAGGGAAAAGCAGTTGTAATTCAGCTCCTATCCCTTCTGAGAGGCACACAGAAGGCAGCCAAAGCATAAATCTGATAATTGGCACATAACTTTACATCACTCACATCACATGAAAACAGATTAACTTTTTTTTTTTTTTATATATGATGGGGTTGAGGAGTAAGGATTACAATAAACATACCCAAAGAAGAACAGCTTTAGTAGATCCACTGGGCGTTCTGAGACGAAATAAAGAGTTAATAATGGCAACAGCAGAACCAGCTAGGAAAGAGTGCTCTGTGGGAGAGGAATGAGCACTGCTCTATTTAAATAAAACAGAATTATCATTCATAATAAATATTATCATTCCTACTACAATTGTGCTTCTAATGAAAGCAAACTTGCAGCTGCTTTTCAATGGTGTTACCCAGAAACAGACCTCCACTCAAAACTACCTTAATTACCAGCAGCAATCTTTTGCCTCCACATATATTCAGGCATTTACACTAAATTGCTTTATTTCACAGTAACGGTACATTCTCAAGAACTCCTTTTGTTAGTTCTTATGTGCCTTTTCTTTCCCTGCCATCTGCAACTTGCTTTTGTGATGGTGCTTTACTGACTACTAATGAGGTTAAGATGATGTTTGGCAGCTGCATGCAGCCACCTGCTTTATGGACCTTCAGCTTTTACAGCGAAGATGCTGCATAGCTGGGTAGTTTGAGCTCTGCAATTATCCATTGTTAATTTCATTTATTCAAAGTTAGTTCATTTTATCTGAAAATGGCTGAATTACCTTATATTTTCCCAAACCGAAGTCTTTCTGCTGTAGATTCAGTTAAGCATGACTCATTTCTAACCTTCATTTTATTTCAAAGGTGACTGAAGATATGACAGGGGGCAACTGCTGGAACATATCTGAACACATTCTCGTTTTCTTCTGTTTCAGGTCAGTTTGTGACCACCTGAGCATAAGTCCTGCCCCAAGACTCCACACTGCACTTCATGGAAAAAGCTTTTTTCCATTTTTTAAGTATTTCCTTTATATTTTAAACTGATAGCCAGTGATTTTTGAAGGTTTTGTTTGTATAATGTAGCACAAATTTTCTCATGTTTAAGTTCTGTTTCCCCCCAAGGACTCCCTCACAGGCTAGAAGACTATTGCTACATCCTTGCCAGAGCTCCTGTTCCTCTTACCCTCTTCCATTTGTCATTTTGTAGTCAGAATACTTAATCTCATAGTATTCGGCATCACACATGCTAATAATATTCACAGCACCATAATGGCTCAGCTTCTCCCCTGCAACTTGCATCCCAACCATGAAGTAACAAAACCTATTCCAGTATGCTCTGCAAAGGTAAGAGGCAGTCATGACCTTGATGGAGGTATTTTATGAACATCCCTTAAAAAATACCTGTAATACCCACCCCTCCATTTTTAATGTATAGGCTTTCCAGCCTTAAGTTCTTGTTTTATGTATGACAGCGGGGAACTCATTAAAAACTTAAGAATAAACGAATGTCTGAATGAGAAGAAAATGTCAATATGTGACTATATTTGCTGCAGCAACCCCTGGGCAGCTTATTTAATGAAGACAGGCATTAATTTAAACCGAGTTAATCATCTTAAAAGGAAAAAGTTCTAATGCTAGTTGTGTTTTTTGCTTGCTTACTTTTTCAAAGTTTTACACAGCCTACTGCTGAAAGATAATGGTGTGAACATCAGGTGCATTACCCCTTCTTGCATTTGAGTATTTCATTTCTCTGATTTCAAAAAGTTTTGAAATAGCACGTTGTAAAACATACACTTTTAAACAGAAATTTGGGGCCATGTTTCTGTGACACATTTTCATTTAACTTGACAAAACCTGTATGAGTTTACGGCCACTTATTTTAAAAGCCGGTGCTGCATGTTTTTAGATTTGATAGATAACCCACGTTCCTGTGTAGTAAGGAAATGTTCGGCCAAAGCCTGGACTGTTATCAAGTGTGAAAACAAGCATCTGAAATACTTCAAAATCAAAACACCTTACAAAATAAAATTTTTACTTCATGTACATTCTAAATTTACAAAACAGCAGTTTCAAGAACAATGACCTAAGACAACTTGCTTCATATATATTGTTGTGTTTTCATGCTTTCCTGTATTCTCATCCTGAACAGTGCATTTAAACCTTTTATTTCTTCTGTGCGATTCCCTTTTCCTCCTTTCTATTCTAAATAAAAATGTCACGAGCAGTTTAATACTCTATAAATTGAAGTTGTTGAAGCGTAAAGACAGATCCTAATTCTGCCCCCTCGTTCCTGCCATCTCCATTTTAATGACAGGCTGAAAGCAAATCTCAGTCCTCTTCCCTTTCCCCAGCTTCACCTACAGCTAGATAATTTTTTCATCTATTGTATCATGTAGTCATAAGGCCAGGGTGAGGGAAGGAATGGAAACTCAAGAAGCACAGACAAACAGAGGGTAAAACTGTTTTCCATAGCAGCAGGACCAATTTAGGCTAATAAACACATGGTACTGAAGTCTAAGATTTGACTAATGAATTTAAACACTTTAAATTGAACTCGTTGAAACTAATGACATTTTCTCCAACAGTGGGAGAAAGTGTGCTTTTTACTCTAATTTTATTATTATTTGCCCTAAACAGCACATAATTCTATTATTTTAAAAGACAAAATTGATTGTGTGCTAGTGGAGGTTGCCCAGAGAGGCTGCGGAGTCTTCCTGGAGATCTTCAGAAGCTGCCTGGACCTGGGCACCCTGCTCTGGGTGGCCCTGCTGGAGCAGGGGTTGGGCCAGATGCCTCCAGAGGTCTTGCCAACCTGGACCATTCTGTGATTCAGTAACAGACACTCTCAGTAGCAACTGACCGTAAGTTTTTATTACATCTTTCTGGTGGTTAGAATATCAAATCCAAGTTTTAAAAAGTGTATTTTCTAGTCCAACCTTTACTGGTTTCTAATATAAAACTTCTGTCTTAAGTACTTAAAACCATGCTCTATGTATAATAAAATCCATGCATGTACTCTATTCTGCATTCTTATAGCCTCTTGTTATCAAACAGATTAGCTATGCACCTCGCTGTGTTTCTGCACCTTTCTTGCATTCTCTTAAGTTTCCCTTTGGTGTGCTGTTTTACTCACACAAACCAGTTCATCAGCCCATCAGTTCAACAGTTACTTTGTCAGTTAGCAGTCCTTCAAACAGATTTTTGAACAACCCACTGTTATTTAATTGCATACACCCTTTTTAACAACAACAGTCTCACCCTCCCCTGACAATAGGCATATATATCTTCTCATTCCTAACATTTGTTTCAACTTAGCAGAAAAAAAAAAAAAAAAGAAGGTTGGGAAAACTAAGTCTGAAATACTGTCACTCCAATTTTTAGAATAGCTTTAACCCATGTCATGAAACACTTGAGACATTAAGTTATGTCTTGCTAATACTCTCCATTGATGGCGTCAGTAATATTAACACCACAACATCAACAAACATATACTAGAAAATTCAAGGAAGTTGATCAATACTTGAATGATAAGAATAGATGAGAGTTTTAATACTGGAAAACAAGACTTACTTAGCATTGCCTAGATAGACTTGTATTTGTATCTGTTCAGCTTATATGCCAAAGTAGTCCTAGTGAAATCAATAAGCATATTCTTGAAAACTAAAGACAACAAGACACATAGTTTAGCTGAGGAATCATAAGAAAAGTACAGTATTAAAATACTGGGTCTATAGAGTAAATCAGAGAAAGTATAATCTCACATGAAATGGGGGATACATACTCCTAACACACAACTATGATTTTCAAAATAATTGAAAGGTTGAATACCGTCTCCTATTAATAAATGGTCCCCATCAATAGAAAATACATGGAAACTTACAGCATTTGTATTTACACAAATCTACACCACAAATCTACACCACAAAGAGTGCCACAAAGATTTATTTTCACTAACAAAGTTTCCTTGACATAATTTTATTCTCAAGATGCTTAACTGTCCACCTGGATTTAATCGTTTTAAAACATTTGCAGATTTTGATGTAGTAAAGACAATAACCATCTGAGCAATTTTGGAAAGCAAACAAGCAGTCTTAACTCACCACCTGAGAGATGTGAATGATGTACAATTTCTAGATTGAAGGTCTGAAGCTTTTTTAAAATTTCTTGGCAAGCAGTATGTAAAGGTACTTTATTTTAGGACTTGAATTTTAACTGGTTAATTTACTGAGGAAGAATCCCACCACAAAAAAAAAAAAAAAAAAAAAAAAAAAAAAACTCTCAAGTGCTTTAAGTGAAAATGTGAATTTTTGAAAACAGTTAAATTTTAAATTAATAAATATGATACCGTATGGTATCATCATCAATTAAATATTTATTACAGCCACAAGTCAAAAGAGACAAGAATTAAAATTGCAATTGCTAAGAGAAATTTTAAGGAACTTTAATGCACCAAATCCCAATGTGATAAAACCAGTCCCACATGAGATTTGTCTGTATCAAGAATATCAGTGACTCTTGTGGTTTTGTTCATGTTTTTATCTCTCTCCACTATAAATAATAGTTTAATAACTATTAGTAATTCTTACTTGAACAGTATCCTCAAAACTCAGAAACACTACCAGCACTAACTGAGGTTAGGGCAAAATTCTTCAGCTGTAAGGGAAAACATTTTTACAGCTAGGAATGATCTAAAACTTTTTTCTAATATTAAAACGTCAGAAGGGGGAGTGTGGTTTGCCCAGGCATGTCTTAGCTAATTTATTTCTCTCCCTTTTAAGATTCCCCAATCCCCCAAAACATCAAACTTGTCAGAAAACATTGGCCAAAGTTCAATGACTCATTTAGAATCTTTAATTTAATCCAATTATGGAAAAAAGCAGCTTTTTAAATTAAGAGAATAATTCTACTAGAAAGAACATTCTTTCTTCTTAAGTTATCTATCTTCTGTTCATTTACATTAGCATTTTTTCTTAGAAAAAAAAAAAGTAGTAATTGGAGCAAAAGCAAAAATGAGTCTAGATTTCCCGTTTCTCCTTACTGCAGAACCACACATTTTTATTACCTTTTGCTATTGTGATAGCAGTGAATTGGGAAAAAGACCTCGGCACCTTCCTGAAGAACAGATATTTTAAAAACAAGTTTAAATCAAAGCCTACTATTAATATTTTTCTATTTGAGATATGTCAGCAACATATTATAGTGCATTTAGTATAGCACCAAAACAGATGCATTTATCTTGCATATGCTTTAATCTTCATATTCTTCAAATTTATTAGCTTTTCTCAGAAGCGGTTTTGTAAAGCTTTTACCTGATTAGCAGTATACCAAAAGACAGAAATGAAATGTGGTCCAAAATATAATGCAAATACTATGCAATCACACATTAGATTGTCAGCTAACCGTATTACTTCTCCAAGAAGCAATTTTTAAACAAACAAGAAATCTAATTTCACAAATAAAGAAATAGCTTATCCTAAGGAAAATGTGAACTAAATACGAGTCAAATAATTTGGTTCTTGGAATAAACATCAGGATTAATTCTTTCTGCTTCAGGGTATATAATAACTAGGCAAGACCTGGGAGTCAATTCCTGTATTACATCAGGAAGATCATTTCAGCAGAGATATTCTCAGAAAAGACAGCCTCAGAAAATCCAACCTGAGATAGCTGACTGGACCGAGGTACCTCACATCAAGCAGATTTGCGTGTTCAAATGTCTTCATCATTACCAGCTCTACTCCAAAATGACTGCAGTGGAAGCAACGCTCAGACTGACCACTGACTCATGCCAGGTCTGGCAGTATTTACTCTCCATCACAGTCCTAAAGTCCAGCTTTCCTGTTTTACACCTTGTCCATGCACAGGGAGCCCTTCAGAAAAGCACTGTGAGGATGGCTTTTGTTCCCACCACAGACCAGCTGAATGCTTTATTTGTATGAAAAACCTCAGGAATTTCCTGATCTTACGAACCTGAAAGGAAAAAGAGTACTTCTTATCTCAAGAGTATGAAAGACAGCCCTAGAAAGAGGAGAGAGAACAGCACTCTATTAGAGTACTCTAAAACACCGAATTAAAATCCCAGGACTAAAATAGAGTTGGAGCACAGGTGATTAGAAAAGAACCCATAAAAACAGAAGGCATAAACCAAATACAGGATGGGAAACACATCCAAACCAATCGGTTACTGCTTGCAATTATTCCTGAAAAAACAACACCCACGTGCAGCCATCTCTGAGCAACTTGGGATCAACTAAGACAGTGGCCTGGCATTCATCATTCAAGGACCTATTCAGATAAGCTGTGAAAGTTACAGGAGAACTGGGGAAAAAGCTCACTGATGTCATTGTTGATGTACTACAAATCCACATCTGATGGTCTAAAGCACTGCTAACTCACTCTGTGGAAGATAAACCACAACCATTCAGGCGTCTACATCCCCTTATTGAACGCAGCATATTCAGGAATAAATCATAGTTCTTTGTGCTGACAGACAGCACAAATATTATTGAAGAGAAACACTTAAAACATCAAAAGAGCATTTGATGTAACAACCCGTGGGACCCTAATCAGCAAAAAACGTCCTCAAGATTAGCTTGTCACCAGGACCTCGATGAATATTTAAAAATATTTGAACAAACAGAAAGGAAGCACTCCCAAACAACAATGGTTCTGATCCAGATCACTGTGCGTGAACTGGAGATAATAAGGGTTTGACAGACAGCTAGGAAAAAATGAGGGTCCCCCAACTAAGAACTGCAAGCCTCCATGCACTGCTGACAAAGATGTCAGCTAGGTCTCCATCAAATTCAAACTTTAACATCTGCATTCATACTAGTACAAATTAAAGTTAAGACAGCAGCTCGATTTCATTTTGGGCACAAAGCAGCCACCGATGGAAAATTATTTGTGCATGGCCTGGGCTGCCACAGCTTCTCTGGCACCTCCTTGATGAGGGAAGCTGATACTTATGGCAGGCCTGATGAGTTTCCAATCAACCTTAGTTTCACCATAAGAAGTTAATCTTAGTAGGGAACAGAAACTCTCGAACTGTCAACCCCTTAAAGCGAGCTTCTGCGTTCAGGAGAGAAGCATCTACTACTGCTCATCTGAAGTACGGAGCACGATATACTCCTCTCACAAACACCATTTACCCAGAAGAGGGACTGCCCCAGAGCATCGAGTTCAAGAAGAACTACAGGACTATATGTAACAAAATGTTTGGTGAGCACGTGAACAGAACTCCAGGTGGCAAGCTCAGAAGACCTCGTGCCCTTACACATAGAGATGCTGCCTGAGACCTAGCATGGAGATGCCTTTTGAAAATCTCATGTGTTTCCATGACAATGGCTGCATAACAGATTCACACATTGTCAGATAAACATAGGAAACATTTTACAGCACAAACCATCCACCCAAGAGGTCTCCTGGGTATAAACAGACACATTCTTGAAAAGAAGCACGTCTTATGCTGACAGCATATAAGGAATCTAGCTCTGGAAACATTTTGTTTAGGTGAAAAATGTATTAACTAAAATCCAAAAAGGCTAATCTCATAGTAGCTTGAACCAACTCTTATTTACTCAAATGTTCTCCCAGCTTACTTCTTGATGTGGTGATACTGAGGGAGTATCACTTGCTGCAGTGGTGATAGTTACTACCTTGCTTTTCAGGTTAGTAGTGATACATCCTTCCATCCTACTCCTCGGAGGATGCTGCAAACAGAAAACTTTCTCTTCTGCAAAGGTAATGAGCTCATAGCTGTAGATCCTACTACCTCTTGTGACAATCCTATTAATTCTCCTCACACACAACACTATGGAGAATGATTCCTTGACCTCCACAGGGATCTGCTAAGACATTGCATTGCTAACCACTTCTAGAAATGGTAAAAAGGTTACTTCTTAGCTGAACCTACAAAACTCTGAATATGAAAAGAAGGAACTACTTTTGGCATTGAGAACATGAAGTACAGGTACATGTTTTGGGAAAGGGAGAAAATTTTAATACTAGACTTGTTTGGGGAAGTAGGGGTCTGCAGGTAATGGAGCGGGTGGATATTATCTTCGCATTACCCACATCAACCAAGCAGTGAGGTCTTATGAGCTGAATTGTCACTGACACTGACTTGCTCTCAAACAACTTTGTCAACACATCCTATAGATCTGGGTTAAACAACAACAACAAAAAAAGTCTGTTATGGGATAATTGCATTCCCAAAAACTCTCCAGGAGGTCACTGGATTGGATCACCCATTAGTGGCTGAGAACAACAATTGTATTAATTTGTCTGCTAAATAACTAGAGAGTCCTAATAATGAGTTGCTGACAGATGGGTCCCACATCCGTGTAAAAAGAGTAACAGAGATGTATGGAAGTGCAGGCACTTTCTAACAACACAGGTACCATGTTCTTGTATGTGTAGAGGCAAAAAATAGCTAAAACTGTAAAAACTGGTGAGTGGCAGACAATGGTGTGCAGGGGCAGGGATAAGGGGTTGGAAGGTAAACAGCCAAAACTGAACTTCTGAACTGTGAAGCACAAACCTGCTAGCTAGCTAGAACTGGTATGAGCTGGTTGTGAATTTTGATAACATTTGGACTAAACAGAACTGACATGTTCCAATTTTCCAGTTAATACAGAGACATGACACAGAACCATCAGTTAGGAAGCTGATCGCATATTTTGCGGGCAGTCTATTAAGATGAAGAAAATAAGGACTTGGGAACGCAGAAAGAAGAGGTGAAGATCCTGGGAAGCTGGGGATTATTCTGGAGATCAAAGATGCATGGTGATAAATGCCAAAGAATGCCATGGGCTCACGGCTTGTAGTGCCTGAGACTCTTAAATGCAAGCAGCTACAAAACCAGTATTGACATGACTTTCTGTCCGATCCTCCTAGACCAACAATGATTTCCCTGACCTGAGTAAACGCAACACCAGAGTGGGGAGCAAGAGAGGGCTCGCGTGAGATAATCAAGCACGCGTATATATCTCCTTGACTGTAAAAAGTTTCCAGATCCACTGTAGGTTATTTACTGTGTCTCACCTGTGGCACCATCACATCTGATGACTCAACTACTGTGCACACTTTCATTAAATGGATGCGAGAGACTTTCATACACTGCAGGCATCTGAGTCCTGGATCACTGATGTAAAACTCTGGCTCCTCTCAAGTTTGCTCTCCTCTGTATGAGGCCACTTTAGTATCTCTCAGTCCAGAATAACACATTTAGTACTACCATAAACCAAGCAGAGAGAACTGAAAAAGCACTGCAATACATGCATTGATCTGGTTTTGACATCACTATAAGGAATTTTTCACATTGTGACAACCTGCTTGTCTAGAACACACAAAGCAACAGAAAAAAATAAATGAAGACACGTTTGAAGACAGCAAAAAATTCTGAAACAAAGCAAGGAACAAGTGTAAGAAGCCATGAGACCCAGGAAAGACACTCTGTTTATTAAAATACGTAGCTGAAAGGTCAAGCTCTGAATCATTCATTAAAAACAAGAATCTGTTGAGTTTTATGAAAGCTCTCACTGATCTGGAGTTAGCAGAATGTCTAACAGACTCAACGGGTACATACAGTTTGAGTGAATGTCAATCTTGAGGCTGAGACACTGGAAAAGCAACTCTATCAGCGGTTTCAAAGGATCAACAAATCATTCATCCCTCCTAACCGTTCACTGAAGGAAAACCATTCACTAAAGGAAAAACATTTCTGACACCACTGGAAGGTCAGCAATTATCACCAGCACTGGAGAAGAAGCTATAAAGTTGCAGTCTGGATTGAAGGACTCTGAATTGTTAATGGTCACATGTAACGAGGAGTGGCAATTATAAGATAGGTAAAAGCTCTTGGAGACAGATGTGAAGCAATTCTCTTCCTCCTCCTGAGTATCTCAGACTGACTGATGTAAAATAGCAATTTCTGAAAATCCAGGCAGAGACAACTTTATTATTTGATTTTGTTTTGTTTTTTTATTACTAAGAGTGGCCACTGCAGAGCCATGTACTCTCAATGCACGTAAACTCACCCCACAGAGTTCCTAGACAGCACTGTATCCTTTTCCAGCCACTGACAGAGATGGTTTCTCTTACTCAGTTTTGATAAGAAAATTTAAGATTTGTAATGAGTCCCAATTCTACTTTACAAACAAACAAACAAAAAAATCACAAATGAGCTAAGGAACCACATTAAATATAAAGATTCTACCTCATTGTGCAAGTGCACTGAAGAAATAGCCTCAACTGAATCCTACCCATGCAGAGCAAGACAGCTAAAACAGGAAATCCATACCAATCTTTCCAATGATTAGCAGGATAAAAATCTCAGAGCAGCAGGATTTTTGATGCATATAAAAGAGAAAAAAGCCAAAGGAAGGCATCTCTAGTGCCTGACAGATATATGAAAGACAGTTAATACGGTAGAGGAGAGAAAGGAAAAAAAAAATTCCAAAAAAGAAATCTGGGGATTTCTAGGATTTGTGAAGAATGACTTCCAATGAACAATAAAATCTTTTAAACTACTCTCTTTTAATCTATATCCTAATTACTTCCTCCAAGGGAAATTACTTTAAATGAAACTCACATTTTTTTCTAACTAGCTCAATGCTCTCTGTTGGTGCCTGACCAGCAATGGTGATACTCCACATGAACAAAAGATATTTTTCTACAGACTTAACGTAGATTTCAGGCAGTTAATATACATGACTTTTTCCTGAACTGTCTCGGCTGAGCTCTAACCTGTATGTCTCCCTCCAATGAAGACAACAGCATTCTTTTATATCCTTAACCTCCTGCAAGAACAATGAATGGGAGGTCAAGGTCCTTCAGCACGCACGTGAACAAGTTCCATTTTCTGTATTGCCCTTTCTATAGATGACAGGTTATCAATTTACTGTTACCTTTTAAAAAGCTGCTAAAATGTGTTAAATTTCGCTAGGCATCTCATGAGCTGTTGTCGTCTAGGGAAAGTCAACACAATGGACGTATGTTTTTTTTAGAAGCTTATTATAGGAAACAGTGACTAACATCCACTATAGCAATAAACAAACTCATAATATTAAGCAAAAGAAAAAGGTGATGACAACAGTCAACACATCAATGGGAGCACTGAAGCAAGAAAGACAAGATTGTAGCTTAAGCCTTCCCTAAGAAGAGATATTTTACAAACATACTGACAAATTGCTTGCAGCATTTCTACACCAAAATGAAGTACAACTGAAAAACAGGGTCTCATTAAAGGAAGTTCCAAACAAAATATGCCTTACCTGAGATATTCCACTGGGAGGGATCTTGTATGACTGCAGCTTCTGCTTCAGTAGCTCGGGCTCACTGTGGCGGAATGGGCACCCTGACAGTAAAAACAAGCAAGCTCACAAACAAGGTTGTTTACCCAGGAGTTAGCAGAGTAACACACTCAAGAGACCAACTAAACTGTTTCTAATTGTCTAACAGCTTATTAATAAAAAAGTTAATTGCCCATATGTGCAATTGCTTAGTTTGTTCTTCCTTTTTTTAAAAAAAAAATAATTAATTAGTCCACTGCATGGTTAGTAGGGCACCAGACTCTCAAGAGTTACATAAAATATCTTAACATCAACAGGCCACAGTTCTCATTCTGTGACACAAAAAGAGATTTTTAGTTCTTTACTGACAGTGATAGCACTGGTACATTTAAGAGCTGTGGAAAAAAAAAAAAAAAAAAAAAAAAAAAAAAACGGAAAAGACAATGATAGTTAACTTGACTTTAAAGCACAGTTCCTTCTAAAATATTACTTTAGAAAGTTCCACCACCTTGAATAACAGTCTGGTGTTGTTTTTTTTTCTGTCCCAGAATTAGTTCTGAGAGACAACTGAAGAAATAACTAGAATAGTAACAGTAGAATAACTGAAATAACGCTGCTGCAGGTTTTCCTTGTTTACTCACACCAAGATAGGAAGTTTTAAAGTACTCCAACAAACTTAGGAATTTCTGTTCAATTTAATTCGTATCTCAGAACCCCTTACCTTTTATAACATCTATATATTAAAAGCCTCCTTGCACTGTGCAATTCAATACATATAAAGTCAAAAGCTATCAAGTGTGATCTAAAGAGAAGACTTGAAGACCTTGATCTTGAAATTAAATACATAAGAGATTACAAGAGTAACATGACAGACAATACTCCAATTTGTCAGATACTTTGCCAGATAATTTGTCAATGGAAAACTATAATGTTTACGGAAAACATTATCTTACTCTGAAGCAAGAGTTTCAAGAAGTAAATTCCAATTGTAAATTCTGTTTGAGTAAGGACACAAGTTTTACAAAACCGATTTTTCAAATTACTTCAGTATAAAAGATAAAGCTCAAATACTATGTACCCTATATAATCACCATTAAGACCTCTGTTTGTAAAGGGATAAACAATACAGTTTGACATTACACGTTATAGCAAAACAAATTGCTTAACTATTTATTTTTTCAAAATATTGGAAAACGTTGTAAATTCAGTCCTCGTTAAGCTTCCCTTTGCAGTACCTACGTTGTCTGGGATGTGTATATAAGCCATGACTTCCACAGTGATAACTTCAATGCCGACAGTCCCTAAGAGTCACAAATGCCAATACCAGGTCATTTATAAATTTACACTATCCTACAACTAGAAATTAAGAATCTAGAAGAGCTCTGAACGTCCCAAATTTCTGAAAACCAAATCAATTATTATAAGCAGAACGAGGTTGCCAGTTGGAAAACACAGCTTAAGAGGAATTTAACTTTGTTTTCTGGCACACAATGCAGGAAGAAGGGCATGGAAAGAAAAAGAACTAGAGAACAAAACTGAACTTGAGTGATACTATTAAGAGCAAGTAAGAGTAATCACAAGAAGACTAACAGAGAACAGCAGTGACCATCTTAGTAGTCCAAAGTTACTACCACAAAAAAAAAAAAACAAAAAAAAACTGAAATCCATTTGACTCTCTTCTTTAGCCAAAGAAAAGGCTAAAGATTTCCTTTTCTCTTTTCTCTTTGTTTTGAGAACTCACCATGATAATCGCCTTGACTCGGTGGATTGGACATGATGATCTTCATGCAGCTGTACGGGGTATAATCTGTTCTCTTTCCTTCTTTCCCATAGTTGTGGCGAATGCTGTAAGCATATCCTTTGTCAAACTACAAAAAAAAAAAAAAAAAAAAGCATATATACTTATATCCTGTGCCAGATTCTTTACTTTGCAAATCGAAATGCTGGATTATGAAGTCAATCCTCCATATCCACTCAAACTGAGAAAAATTAAAACAGATATGTTTGCTGCTAGCTTTGATTTTTATATTAAATGAACTTGTATATGCACATATACATATCTTACACACTCATCAGAAGAGAAATAAGAATTAAGATCTTCCAAACTGATGCAGTAATCATTAAAGATGATTTAAAGATCAAAATTGTGAACCCCAAGATGTTAGCAAATGGAGAAGACGTGGCAATTTCAAACCTTTCATAAATGTCCATAAAATAATTGTTTTATCATAGAAAAATAATAGAAATTCAGATTTCCTTACTCAGGTTCACATTCTTGTTCTCCCAAAGCATAATGCCTCACCTATACTTTGTTCCAGCACTGAATTTCAATTTGTTAGAGTCTAAAATTAAGAGTGCTTTGCCCAGCCTATCCCCGAGCAGCCAGCCTCCCCACCCCGGCTAGCCACCCCTATATATTGTTTAGCATGAATACTCCTTTAGCCAGTTTGGGTCAGCTGTCCTGGGTCTGTCCACTCCCAGCTCTTGCTGCACCCCCAGCCTGCCCTCTGGCAGGACAGAGCAAGGAGCCGAAAAGTCCTTGGTTTGGTACAAGCACTGCTCTGCAACAACCAAAACATCGGCATGTTATCAGCATTCTTCCCATCCTAATCCAAAACACAGCACTCTACCAGCTACTAGGAGGTAAACTGTCCTAACTGAAACCAGGACAGTATGAAAAAAAAAAAAAACGGCATATCTCTTTTGGCCAGAAATAAACTCCCAACTCATACCAACTCCTACAATAAAAAGTTCTAAAGAAATACAGGCATAAACAAACATTTGTCTTTGCAGCCAAGTACATTGCTATCAGTATATCATTGTAGCTAAGTCCTGTGAAGAAGATGGAGTAACACAAGCTCATGGTATTTTACATATGGCCGTAGCTGACATAAGATCTGTGGTAGAATCAGAATAATTTCACACACGGATTCCATGAAGTTTTATTAGCTACTGTGAGCCATCATGGAACATCTGCTCAAATACATACTCTTAGAGGAACTGAAGTACAAGTTAGTGACTTCTCATTAGCAACTTTCTTTTTTTTTTACAGGATTTTGCCCAAAGTATCACAAAATAGTTCTTAAAAAATAAACAGGTTGAAATAATGAAGCTTTGTGTGCAGAATTACACTTCTGTCTCTCTCCTCCTCAAAAAAGCTAAAATACGTAAAAGAACAACTGTGCTCTTAACGCTCCAGCATTAACTTTATATTTAATTCAGGCACAGAACTCCACAACAACAATTCCCATAAGAATTTGTTTTCTTGTCAAAAACAAAGAAACGTTTTAACACCAATATTTTGCTAACATAGGTCAATACAGACAAAAATTATTTAAGCACATAACTGGTTAACTCTGTTTCTTTAACAGGTAAGAGCAATTTCCTGCTTGGTCTGTGGATTTCCAGTGGTAATTCAGAGTATTCAGACATCTGTGAAATTATCTTGACCTGCTAAAACTCATGCAAAATAAAACAGAAGAAGAGGTATGCTTTCCTTAATATAACATTTGAATGGTTTTGACAAAATCTAAATACATATCATGGAAAACCTGTAACATAATATGAAAATATATAATAATTATGTTGAAACATATAGACAACCTTTGAAAATAAAAATATACGTTGCACCTGATTCTGGATGGGTGAAAAAAGGAACTTCTTCACCAAGACATTACTACGGTCAAGTTAGTATAGCAAGCATAATATGCAGCACTCCTTTTCCAAATCAGGCTTAAGGCATCCAAAACACTCAACGAACACTGACTAATTAATCCTTACCATACATTTGACGAAGTGACTATTTTAAAAGAGCACCAAGAAACAGATACATCAAATACATAACATTGTGTTTTCCAGCACAGCCAAGGCAGGCTGCAGTACGTAGGGATATCCTATCTATCCAGAGGAGAAAAGATGTTTGTTTGACAAGTAAACAAGCACAATTTTTGCTTGCAGTGAAGAATTGAGTTTACCAACAGCAATAATTTAGGAAAAAAAGAAGACAAAAGGAGGATGTGCTGTAGGCATGTGCATGCCCTCAGGAAGGGCAGGTGCAGGACTCCCTCACCTTAGCAGTGCAAGCAGCAGCTGCTGGCTGAGTGCTGCTGCTCCTGCAGGAGCTGCAAAAGCTAAATACAGCTTTTGCAGCTGCCAGCTTCAGGAAAGCCTAATACAGCAAAAGACAGCATTATGATGGTGAAAATGCGATGTTAGCATTTACACATGTGCATATATACTTACATA
Source organism: Nettapus auritus (assembly GCA_011076525.1). Lineage (NCBI taxonomy): Eukaryota > Metazoa > Chordata > Aves > Anseriformes > Anatidae > Nettapus > Nettapus auritus. Next base: position 92,408,857 of record CM021767.1, read on the forward strand.
TAAATACACACATGCCAGTACATATGTATCACTGCATGGAACTTAATTGGGAGCTGGGAACTGCTATACTTACTCTTTCAAAACTCCTGAAAAACAGCAAATATCAGACACAAAGATGTGCATATTTTAATTCCCAACCTCTGAGATAATCTGTTAAGATAAATAAAACGTCAGGTTTGTGATCACATAGCCACATATTCTTCCATCCAGAAACTCTGGAACCTTTCCGCCTTCTTTGCAAAGACTGGATGAATGCATATTTCATTTGCTTAATACAGGGTATTTGAGTAAGCAAAGCAGATAGGTTTTTGTAAGGCAAAAGCAAATCTTGACTGCTTCCGGATGTATTGCTTAGTTTGCCAGAAAATTAAAAACCTTCTAACAGCGCTGTATACTGAAATCTTGAGCTATACTTTTCACATCACTTGTCTTAATGCCCACAGAAACTACTTTTACTACCTAACTCATTATTTTATGCTGAGAAGCAGCTTTTGCAGTAAATAGAAACAACAGCTACATAATAACACAACATGGCCTTGGGACAGGTTGGGTATTTTCTCATTGCTTTCTTGTAACCCTGTTTGGTTCTTTTGAGGCCATTTGGTATCAGTTTCATTACACCTATAAGCTCTTTGGGCTAGGGTTACTTTTATTTTTTAGTAATATTACAGTAGAATAGTATTTTGAAAAATTAAAATGTATAGAAACAGACATAGCAACCACATATGAACTTAAAACTAAGATATCAGAATACTGAATAATTTACTTATTCAGGTGAGAATCCTCTTTGTGCTGAACAGAGCAGCATAAAATGCTTTTTTAAAAAAGCAACTTTAAATATCTTATTTCTGCCATTGTAATTGTACCACTTTTTTTTTATGGAAACACTAGTGCTAACAAAGAGAGAAAGAAATTGTGCAAAGACATTTTTGCTTGCTTGTTTTTCAGTAGTGGCCATTTGTCTGAAATTAATGCTATAATGGTAAGGAGCACTGCTGATAATGCTCCATCTCTTGAATTCATTAAAAACTGCTTAAAATAAGTATTGCTCTAAAATTATTTTTACATTTCAGCGAACACAAAGTATTTTTGTGGCTACTTGGCAGATTTAAAGCTGTCCAACACCAATATCATACTTCTTCTATCATACACCTTTACTACATTACACTTCTGCAATTAACCATAAAGACCCCAGCGCTCCTGAACAGTCCCTTTCAAAATCCATCCTCCACGTGCAAACTGGTTGTTTCTCTGAAGGAGAAGGAATCTGTCCAATAGCAACAGCTGGCAAATCTACTTCTCATCTGCAAGAGAAGACAATTGATAGTGACAAACGCTTGCCCAACTGTGCACTTGTTTATGCACATTCATAACTGTCACCTCTTCTCAGAGCCTTTGCTGCAGCAGAGGGAAGGAAAGAAAACACAGCTAAGTTGGCCCCCACAGTTATAAGCTTCACCAAAACCTCTTCTGTCCTTGTGATTCAGTGTTTCTTGTCATTATTCAAGGGAACACAGTTTTAGCAGCATCAATATCCAAGGGGCTGTGTGGTGCTCCTCAGAGAGAAGAAGCCATGAATTGTTGCATTTCATCCCAGAAATCACATCCCGGGGAACAGCCCAGTTGGGGGATGAGCTCAGTGATAATACTAGCTCCTTCCTAACGCTGTTACTCTAGGATATGCACAAAGAAAACTCCCCCTCAGAAGCAATCCCTTTTCAATTGCCAGTGAAAGTACACAAATATATGCATGTAAGTATAATTAGATGTGCTTGATATTTGCAGAAATGAGAAGGCAGAGGAATTGTCCCTTCCTGTTTATCCCAAACCCCCAAAGAGATGTGTTAAGATTCTCCCAGTTCCTTCAACAAAACAGGGTACGTGCAGAACACATCATGCATGTCAAGTGTTTGCAGGGCCATTCTAATTGCTTATAGATAACTCATTTTTAAACTATTTCAGAAAAATAAAAACACGTCAAAATTGTAAAACTACTACTACAGTACAGACTAACTATGCAATCTACCAAAAGGTCATTATGATAGAAAACTATAAAAGGTGAAAACTCAAAACGATTTGAAGAACCACTTTTTTAGTGATGGCCCTATGAAAATGTTCAAGGTTTTTATTGAAGCCTGAGATGAAGTTGCCCGACAATAATGATGCTGCACAAGTGGGCACATTACCTCCTGCTGTGTGACAGTTTCCATCGAGACAAAAGAAACAACAGAGCAGTAACACTAAAGTAACACCATTATATTACTGAGTAACTACATATACTAGACCACCTACTGTTGGGTACTACTTTACAATGGAGATTCTCTGCAACTCTTTACAGTATGGCCCACAACTCAATTATTGATTTTTTTTCCCTCTATTTAGTTTATTCAGTTCTCTGACTGCTCTTCTCTCTACACATAGCTGTAGGATGCATCTGGTCTGAGATAAAACTGCCCACCTATGTTCTGCAGCATATTTTTTTATGCAACAGTATTTGCTGTGATGAGCTGTGGTGTCCAGTGTATGGTGCTGAATGTACTAATGATCATCCCAGGCATCCTAACACAAGTGACACTGAAGTGTTCTTACACTTCTTCCTACAGGAAAGTAAGCTCTTAGCACTGATGGGCAAGGCTAAACCAGTGGTCCATAAGCCAGAATCCAGGAGGCTGGAGGACATTTCACTGGGTATATGCATGTAATATAGCAAGGAACTCACATTTTGATTTATGTGGTATATTTACAGAGGTATCAGACTAAGGCAGATGAATTTGCCTTAAAACTGTTTGTTAAGGCATACATGCTGTATTAGATTTCCTTCACTAGAAGATGTGTATGTTATAAGTTAAGGTATAAATAAGGTATATGTAACATGATATAAAACCTGATATACACACACACACACACACGCACTCTACAAGTTTGCAACTGGTATAGCCTAATATCAGATTACTAGGTTCTAGAGAAGAATTTATGGAAATGTTATTTTCATTAGAGTTTGATCACATAAACATGAAGATACTAGGGTATGGAATGGCAATATACGTCATACAGACCATGTGGCAGGTACATGCTTTCCTTTGAAGAAAAGCTTTGTTAAAACAAAGCAGAGAAGCATGGCTCCTGTGTGCCTTAGTTAACAATTAGATACAACTAAAGACAGCTTCAAAAGAACAGAACAACTATATACAACGCTTGCAAAGCATTTCAGCCACTGCAGAGTAACTATCATGTCATAACCACGAGTCACTTTATGTCACTTGTCATATTTGCATTAAGAGTATCTAGAAATAGCACAAAGTCCTCCATAAATTTTGTCATTTGCAAACTTATCTAGGCTACCAATTCAGATATTCAGCATGCATATTAACATGGGAAATAATTTGCTGACAGGTGTTCCGAGCACTGCATGCTCGCGTTCACACTTCAGCAAAACTTTCATGTTTCATTTTAACTACTTCTATATACTCATGTGAGTTTTTATGAGTTTATTCCTTAAAGTCCTGGGATATTTATTTATTTAAAAATCTCACAACTAAGCAAAATGACCGCAGCAATTTTGTCTAGCTTCTTGGCTGACCACCAGATTAGTTCCAGCTCTGCAAAATTCAAAGTAGTAATGCTGTTAAACCATTTTGTTAAGCAGTCATTGGGTAACTTCTTGTCTAAAATTGTTGAGCCTGTATGGATAACAGCTTCAAATTCATAAATTTATCACACAAACTTGTGTATCTTGTGAAATAATTGATTCACTTTTCATCCATTCCCTAGGCAGTCACTCAAATCATTACTGTTGACGCTGCTTAGCTGGCACATCTTTGTCCTTTTTTTTTTTTTTTTTCTTTAAACTCATTCTTAAAATAACCTCAATTTGAGGTTATCTTTTCCCAGGCATGGCTTTCATTTAGGAACATAAATAGGTATTTCGCCATCTGCCAACTACAGAAAGGTTCCATTTATGCTAAATTCTCAACCTGTAGCACAATTTCTATGCTTTAAGGTACAGATCAGAAACCTCAGCTAAAATTGAGCTGCAAATTTTGAATATGCTGTGCGGCAGTCATTACAGATTGATTCACATCAAGTACAAGACCCCTCTTCCCCTCCCATATCAGGTTTTCCATATCTGATGAGGTGCTCTGCCCTGGAGGTGTTTTCATCTGCTACAAGGAAATCAAGAAGTTTACGATCAATTAAATTCCTTGTGTAGTGTCCACATGAGTGTAAGCTGCATGACTCATGAACTAGTTTTTGGGCTACCCCAGGCTACTCAGGCAAAAATACGTCCATGTAGGCTTCTTAGCAGTAATCTAAGTTTGCCCTAACAATTTAGCTCAACATAGGCTACTGAACATAGAGGCGTAAGATCTTTGTTAATGCAAACAAAACAACTACATTAAGAAATAATGTAGTTTGTGAATTACAATTAAGGAAACAGAAAAATAAAAATAATAAAACAAATCAAATTATAAAATGGTGATTAACACTAAACAGGTAGTGATAAGTTTTGTTGCTTTGTTTTTAAATAGAAAACATTAAATAAATCTTATTTTAAACATGAATCAATCTGCTGTATTAAAGTGGCAGTATCTTATAGCACCATCACAGATAACATGCTTTTCTTAAGTATCTATAAAAATACATTGGTACAATGTGTAGTACCAATACATTCAAACAAATGAACACTCAATAAACCTCTTTTTTTTTTTTTAATCAGCAGATTTCAGTAGGCCATTCCCTATGTTTTAATGGAACTCTCAAGTCCTTTTAATATTAGAGAACAATCTTGAATCAGTTACCAAATATTTAGTCTACAAAAGGCTATTTTAAGAAAGCTTAAAATGAGATGAAAAATGATGCTTTTTTTTTTTTTATGAAAGAATTTTATCTTTCTGTCAGACAGAATTTACCACAGCATTTTATGTGTACACTTATGTTTTATGTGGCTATATATTAACCATGTCTCAAAACACAAAGGTTTTCATTCTTCTCTACCTTAAAAGCAAGACAAAGATAGCAATAGCTAGGAAGGTGATCGCAGTTTTCCAGTAGGGCCTGCATCTGCCATGGACTGTCCCAGTAACACATCCCCTAGAGAACTACCAACCTACAAAGAGCAATGACATATCTCTCTTTCCTAGGTCCTGTACAAACTGCAGTCCTGGCCCAAGGCTGAGCTGTCTGAAAGGACATGAGAAACCACTGGCCACAAGGTGAGAAATATATGAACATACATGTGTGTTTATAAACATATAGGCAAATATAAGTACTTCCTCAATATCAGAAAAAATGAGAAGTTAACGAATCTTACAGTGACTTCACTGGTGGTTAAAGCAGAGCTACATGAGAAATAGAATAGCAACTAAATCAAGGGATTCAATTCAGTTAAAGGGAGAAAAAAAAAAAAAAACACACCACTTTTCCAATACTCCATGATTTACATGCACACCAATGCCATTCACTGATTTTTTTATGTTCCTTCAATCAGTGTTTCTTGCATTTCAATATTCAGAGATGCCAGCTGATGGAATTTCTAAGTGTTTCTTTCAGCAGAAGGTAAGCAGCAAACCAAGAACATTATTAATTTTACCAGAAGTGGTCATCAGAGAATAGTCGTCCCCAAAACACTTCATGGCAGAGAACACAGAAAGCATCATCACTGAAAGAGATTTAAGACTTGAGAGACTGCAAAGTGGACAGAGATGTGGCATGTAAAACAACAAAAAGGATTAAGAAAGTTAAAGCGAAGTAGAATAGTAACTGACTTGGTGTGCATCTATAGGAATAAGATTCAGCTCCAGACATCTAAATCCAGACATCTCCCATTGCTGTCAATGGAGGTCAATGCAATCAGGAGCCTGGGGAGCAATTCAATTCACCCTAACGTAGGCACCCAGAGACTCATTAAATGAATCATCTCCAGACACTATTGACTGTATTGGCTAGATCTCTATTGACCATAATGGCAGCTTAGGATCCTAGTGTAAAGAATATGTATACCAAGGAAAAAATAAATTCACTAAGTTTGTATCACAACTGGGAGAAATCCATACTTATACGTATACCACTGTAGCACGTGTTACAGGTTTTAGAATAAGATGGATGAAGACTGGCCAGGGCCCCTTGCAAAGTCTAAGAACTGAATTCCTACTGCTTATCCAAGCTCTATCACTACTCTCTAAAAAAAAAAAAAAAAAAATAAAAAAAAAAATAAAAAAAAAAAAAAAGTCCCTGTTGTTTTAGTTTTTCTTAAGCACAGTAAACATGTAAAGCATTTAACCTCATACAGCTCATTCATGATTTCTTATATACTGTGACCTGAGTGAGCACATACAATAAAAACTTTAACACTTAGGAAAGAATTAGGAAAGAAATGAAGAAAACAGATTGTTTTTTATTGAACTGTCAGCACAGAATCACATTGTCATTCTGTGCAGAATCCTGAAAGGTGTCCAAATGAATTCCCTTTTCTACAGATTATAAAACAGACCAGAAGTAAAATGCAGGACTAGGACAGGAGGTTCAGATTGCACTCTGACAGAGGGAATATTCATAGTAGCCTGTCAGAACGTTTTAAAGCTGGGGATGAGAAGGCATTCTGCAGAGCAGACTGCACTATGCCAAAATGGCAGCCAGAAAGACTTCAGAAGAGATTCAGATGAGAGCCACTGCCCTCAGCTCCAGGCTGCACCCAAGATATCTGGAATGTCTTCTGCTTCACACAGAATAGTCCAACATGCATACTAAACAAAAAATTAGCATTTAACTCAAAATGTGTGGCAACCTCCTTTGTTCTAATAATAATTTTTGTTCTAATAATAATTTAAGGAAGGAGAAGGAGCATACCAGAAAGCAAAGTCACCCAAGCAGCCACACCACAAACTGGAACTTTAAGAGGTTATGACAATTCCCAGAGTGTGAGGATAACAAAAAACAAGTCACAAATGAGAGGAGCGTTGAGGAAAAGCTGTATCAGCCACTCCAGTCAATCAAAATTGACAGAATAAGATATTATTGAATTACTTCATTAAATTATTACTGCATTTCCTTGCAAGCATCCTCACAGTACAGTAATGAAATCTTTTATATATCTCTTTATGTCTTATGTTTTAGGAATCCTTTATATATGTATACTCTGATCAGAAAGACATCAGAAGACAACTTCCGAACTGGCCAACAAAGACACACAAGAAGTAATGTAAAATTGAAGTGTGCACTCTTCACTGATCATAAGATTGCGTGGCATGTTGCTGCTACCATCGAGTAAAAACAAGCCCGCCAGAAAAGTAGTGCTCATTCATTAGAAATCTATGAATGACCCAATCAAGAAAATCCAGATTTAATTTTACTGTAAGCCTCAGATCTGCTGAAGTGGCAGCAGAAAAGAGATTCAGTGACTTGGGATGGAGAATATTCCCTTCTATCAATCCAAGTTATCAAAATGTGCCAGAACTGTGGCAATAAAAAAATAAAAAAACACAACCCACATCTTTGCAGTTTCTTAGATAGTGTTACACGTCTTAGACAAGGATGATAGTGTCAGAACAGAAGGGCATCATATGCTCAAACACATAATGTCCCAAGGTACCAGCAAATCTCTAACGTAAGAACACATTAAAAAAAATGGGGGGAGGGGGGGGGGGGATCAAGTAATTCTTAAAACTTATGAGGAAGTTAACTAATGACTGTGTTTCCTCACATAGATATATGTAAGCCTTATGTCTACCCTAGAAACATGTAGGCTTACCTTTTTTAAACAGACATAAAAGACTGAGAAAAACAAGGTGTTCAGAGATTCGCTATTTGCCAGCCCTTTTGAACAGAATAAACCAGATATCAGAGCCCTCCAAGCAGGACGGTTTGGCTCAACAATGCTGGCATTCTCCGTGTAAAAATAGATTCCTTCCTTTATTAGCAGGACAACAAAAGACAAAAATCACATTTTAAGATGATGATCAAAGGAGACTGAAGGGTTCAAAACCAACTATGCTAGTCTTTACTGTCATAAGCAGCACAACTGCTTACATACACAGGCCCCTCTAACTTCTTTCTCACGTAGAGTATTGTAACCAAGAGTTGAACTCTAGACTTTGCGTGACAACCTTCTGCATTCACCAACAGAAGAAAGCTTGTTTTAAACCACTCAAGACTGTTTTTCCATCTTTTTTTTTGTTAATTCATCATTCATTAAAAGATGACTTGACGACAGAGAAAAATGCAAACAGAAACATAAAGAAACTTTACTGACAGACTGCTCTGAAGAGTTTTACAAGTAATGTACACCTGATTTCTTAGTGCCTGCTGCAAGGTCCTATAAACAGGAGAATACCATTTCTGGGAAGTAACTAAAACACAAGAAAGACAGCCCAACTGCTGTAATACACCTAAAAAACAGCCTTTCTTTTTAAACAAAACTATTTCCTTGCTGTTATATGCCCAGTTCTCATGCCTCAAGACTAACTCAAAAATGATCCATCAGAAAAAAAAATGAAATTTAAATCCAAAGGAATATGGACTACAGAAAGACCACTAGCTTCTGTTCCCCTATGTACAGCAGGGTTAAAAAGTACATATATTTGCGGGAAACATTTTGTTTTCCTTGCTGTGTGAGTGGACTTCAGAAGGGACACAATGAACAGGAAAAGCCAGAGCATAACACAATGTGCAGAATTTAGCTTTTCAGCTAAATAGCACTGTATATTACAATATCAAATGAGTGTCTTACTTTCAAGAAGTAGTAACCTCGCTCATGTTGAAATACTTAAGCCTGATACTTGTAATTTAGCTTTCTCAGACCGATACAGTAAATTTCTAAAACATAAATTGTGCACGGCACAAGTCACATTTTAAAAAGCTGTCTTGTCTTTATTTATGAGATTCATTACATTTCAGAAGACGTGAGGCACAATTGTTAAATCAATCCTGAAAGTAAAAATACCCTATTATTTACATCTAAGCTTATGTGGTATATCAGCAGATTGCACATTTGATACATGCTGCTTTTCTACATGACTGAGTAGGAAATACAGCCAGGATTTGCTGGTTGAATATAGACGTATGGAATGTGACAGTTACGTGTCGCTCCAGCAATGACGTGGACATTATCAAAAGAGACAGTACACGGGATTCTGGCTTTTGTTTTGGAAGTCAATATGTACAATTATAGCAAATCTGATAATTTGATAAAATAATTTTAAAATAGTTTCAAACAATTATATCAATATTAATAAAGTATTCTACTAAAATCTGTATTTTTTAGTTCAAAACAACACAGGAACACAACTGGAAAAGATCTGGCATGTCATTCAGTTCCTCCTGGACACGAAGAAGAAGATGTGGATGAATATATTTGCATCTCAAAAGACATGAACGTCTGTCTCAGAAATTGGGGTAAACAGCCAGAAAGGCTCAATGCATTATGGAAACATGCAGCAGGAATTTTTCAGCAGATTGCTCTAAAGATAAAGCTGTATTATTAGGAAGGTATTCAAGACAGCCTGCCAAAGAACTTACTTAGTGATACTCAGATATTTCACAATCATTGAACTTATGGCAACCAGACAGACAAATCTATCACTTTCCTTAAAACGTCACTGACATACTAACTTGCTACTGCTGTAATGGCTAATCAGATGGAACTCTCTTCTAACAAGTACACAGCCTTTCTACAACGATAATAAAGCGCAAGTCTGACAAGCGGTTCGAGGCGACAAAATCTCAGAAAATTACGTCTGGTTTTAACATCAATTTCTATTCATGCAATTCAGAAATGGTAATACAGTAGGGAAAGAAATGCCCCAAAACGTTTATTCCCTGGAAATACGTCAAAAAAAATGGATTCTGTTCTAAACTAGATTTAGTACAGGAAAGATTTTTGTTGCTTTCATTCTTGTCAGTGCAAGAACTGTATCACTAACCTGCTCACATGCTAGATTAGTAAATACAGATTTCGGTGCCTAATATGTAATAAAGAAAACCAACCCTATCCCTCTTTACAGTAGCAAGAACAATTTAAAAAAACACTATGCCAGTAGAATAATTAGTATCCTGAAATTACGTTCTTCTCTGCCCCAAGGACATGCCACAGGCTGAAAGACAATCTGAAGTTTTCCCTTATAATGCAAGTTAAATAATGAAAACTGAAAATCAAAAGTAAGGTAGATACATTTTCAACACGTTAAAAAAAAAAAAAAAAAAAAAAAGTACTTTAAGCTGAGTGATCACAGGAAAACGTCATCAAACTTTGGCCTCAAAAGAAAGACTGAAAAATTTTAGTTTTAAAATAATTTAATTAAGATATATGGTAGCAACTCCAAAAATGATTTTATGTTTTCTAGTATATCCTCATCAGTCATGGTCTTCTTGAATACCATCCATGAAACAAAAATATACTGAAAAATAATGTATTTTTATACTAGCTCCATTTCACTTAAGAGTACCGCTTTAAGATTTTTAATCTATTATACAAATTTATTATTTCTAAATTGTTGGTTTTTTAAACAAAGTCTCTGTAAAAAAAAAATGCCATAGAAGAGACACGTTAAATATAAAATGACAAATAATGAACCAGATTCTTGTCAATAGTCAGTTAGCTTAGACAACCTTAGGGTACACCAATATGCTGATGAGTAATTTAAGGCCTAAGTAAAGCAAGTTTCAGGGGAAAACACACCGAAGCATGATTGAGTTTAATATGCTTCTACGCTTGCTACAGGGCATAATTAAAACTACATCTCTCTCTCAAATCTACATAATTATGTCCCAAAGACACTTTCCCTTTAGTATCCATAACTTTATTGTTAAACCAGGAAAGGCCTTAGGTTTAGAAGGTCACACAATAATGTTTAAAAGTAAAATACACCCTTACAAGTAAAAGAGTTCAAAACAACCAAAAAAGTCAGGTTTTTGTTTGGATTTATTCCTTTTAGTACTCACAAGTTCAAACACATGGTAGGCAAAACAAAAGTTTAATGCACCTTGAAACAAAACAATGCCGAGTGAGGCTGCAGGTTATTCCCCCATCAAAGGTATGGGGGAATTGACACAACAGCTACCACTGGGAAAAAGGAAATTGAACGTGGCTAATTTCAGAAACATCAGTAACTCCTTTAACTGATACAAAAATGAACCATTAATTCACCAGGGGGACTGTCCCATTACCAGTGTATATTCCAACAGCAAATTTAATAACATCAAGGCTAACTAGTTCAATTTAATAGTACAACATCATGCACCACTTACCATGTATTACTATTCTTACTGGAATTTTAAAAATTTCAACGTAATTGAATCATGTACCGTTCGTATATATAGATATATGTATATAGAAGTCATTATATATATGTATTTATATATATATTGTTAGTTGTAGGTTAACAGTACCATTTCAGTGATGAGTACATACGTTATATACTGGCAGAAACGGTGAAAGATTGATTACTTTCATCTTGCTTTGCTGAAATAAGTGATAGGACTTTCCTACCATGTATCACAAAAGCTATACAGGGCTTAGACACCTAATTTTATATTCATGTCTCATTTCTCATCAACTCACTTCTTATATGTCAGCCGGAGCTATGATGTACTTCGTTTAGTTGCTCAATTTAGATAAAAAAAACTAAAAAAGAGAGAGACAGCCACAGAACCCATCTGTATTACTAGTTTAATAAAAAGGTCAGAGCAGCAATACCTACAAGCTTGCAGCAATACCTACAAGCTTGCATATATTTGTGTGAGGATTGTGAACAAGGTAGACGTTACTGCTAAATTCCTTTGCAGTAAAGTCAGGTTTTCTTACGTGTCAGAAAAACAGACACTGTATCAATGGCTTTGCATTATCTGAGTTATGACTCGTGCATTCAGTAAGCATGCAGTAATGTCTATAAATGCAACGAGGCACATTATTTTGAGAATAGCAATTCTCTACTTGTAAACTCCTAAAGTTCTAATAAAAATTGCCACCCAAAGCAAACAACCTTAAACTATTTTGATTTGATCTCACAATGCTTAATTAAGTGGGAAGCAAAGAGCTACCTCTGGCCCTAACTAGACAAGACGGCATTCTGGAGTCTTTGCAGAACAACACCGTCCACACCACTGAAGAGATAAATAACAAGGACAACACTGGCAGTGACTTCCTTCCAGCCACAGGCCAGTGATTTATGTTTATAGCCACTGCTAATACACTTTACAACATCTGATACGGTCAGAAAGGAATTTTATCCTTCCTATGACTTAGCAGAATTTGCAAGAAGCCATTCACATTTGACCACACTTCTTAGATATAATCAAATGCAAGCACCACGAGCATGCCTCCTTGGTCCTCCTACTTCCAGAACCCACAACAGATCTTTCTGACTACTTTTTTCAATAGGTACACAAAACAAACAGAAGAAATCAGACCATGTAGACTGGTCTGTCAGAAATACACAAACAGTACTCATCTGAGTGTTTCAAAATGCTGAACTGCTCCACACGAGAGAACAGAACAGAATGCTAGGAAAGTATGAATGAGTGCTCACAGGACAGGAAGGGCAAAAATCCCCACTGATAAAACACAACTTTAGATAAAAAGTATATAAAATAGCAGGAATCCTGCACAGATTTAACATATTACTTTTGATACGCTTATCGCCAAAAATAACCACATTGTAATGGCAACTGAAACACTTCCATTCAGCTGGAGAAGGATATTATGATTCTTTGCACTAAACTCCATGACCAAACAACGGAAGCTTCACAAGAAATTCCTAGTTTGACTTGAAGATTTTCAATTATTTGTGTGAAACTCCTCACTGCTTCTTATTAGAAATTAACCAGAGACAAAGGAAAGAAAACAAAATCCTCTTCCAACCACAGCCAACAGGGACGTTGTACTAATTCACCTTGATTCAGATGCAACAACAGCAATCCCTGCATTTGTGGTTTCAAGTCATGTTTTTCATTCTCATGTCTAGCTGTATAAATTCTGAGTATAAGACAAACTCACAGACAATACCTCTCCTGTTCATTGTTTATTATACAACAAACTCCAGACTCTTCTTCAGCTGAGATCACACCAGCTAATCGATCTCAGCAGCTGGATCTCTCTTTTCACACGACTATCACCTTCAATGCTAGCACAGTCCCATTTGAACAATGGACCTGTTAACCTCCAGGCTTCAATTAATACGCAGAAAAGATTAAGTAAGCTATATGAAAGGAGATCTCGATTGATTCACTGCCATGAAGCTGTCTTCCAGAATATAACAGCACTTGAGAATTCAGACTATGGACACCTCTTTCTTGGTGTTCTGTACATCAGAAGCTGAACAGCCTTTGCAGCATTAAGCAGGAATCTTGGTCTGTTCACTCCAGTTTTGCAAAGGCACTCTGATCTCATAGATCTGGCTGTTCAGAAGAATGCCACAAAGAGATATACTAAAGAAAGAAAAAAAAAAAAAAGGAAGACAAACACACAAAATAATTCAGACACAGAAATCTGAAGGTCCTTTTCTTCATCCTTTGAGGTTGACATTTAAATGGAATGTTTATTTATTTATTAAACTCCAAGCCTAAATGCACAAGACGCAGCTGGAGCACCTGCTTTCGCAAAACCCCCGTAACAGTTGTATGCTGCTGTGGTGTGTTCTGTTTTCCTTTTTCTTTAAACTTGATTTGAAAGAAAAGAATGCAAATTCAATAGTAAGCTTAGGAATCAAAATGATCCATTTAATTGAAAATACATTTTCATGTTTCTTCTGGCAATTAAATCATTTAGCCTGCTACTAAAGCAGCTTCAAGAGCTAACTATGTAGAATAGAAAAAGCATTTGAAAGCATATAGGAGTATTTTGACTTTCTTTATGCTCAGCTATACCAAGTAAGCATAGCTGTTCATATAATAGTGTTATGACTACAATGTCATTTTTGCCAATACAGAATAAAAGTGATTCACCCAAAATCTTTAAAACTCGCATGCTCTATCTCACTACAGCTAGAATATTAAATGATCATTTCCAAATAATGACAGAGGAATACAGATAGTAAGTGGTTATAATGAAGATCATTTCTGCAGTCACTAGTAGAAGTTTGTGGGAGTTTAACCCAAACACATAGTTTAATCAAGAGCTTGACTATCCACTCCTCCAATAGCCAATGCAAGCAAGAGCACCATGTTTAGCTATATCATCAATACTTTGTTACTGCAATATACTCTTCCATCTTCCACAGATTTCACAGGGATAAGATTTAACAGGTAATATATGTAACACTTATTACATTTTTGGTACCCAAGAAGACAGCAAACATTTCCTTCAAGTTATATAGTAGCCTTTACACACCTCTGGGGAATTCAAGCTTAGCCATCTACTTGCATCAGTACTACTGATGTACAAGAAAAAAGAAAAGATCAAATTTTTATCAGTACAGTGGAATTTCAATTTGATTTATATTTTTCTCCTAGATGCCCAATATTGTGGCTTGCTGTTGAACATATCACTGGGCTTTGGCAGATTTGTAAAGTTTAAATAACTCAAGAATAAAAGCAAATGACATCCAATTAAAGAATTATAATTGAACACGACAGAATAGAGATCCTTTTCAGATTTGTGAATCAAAACATGTTCCCAAAATAGTAGGTTCCATTACCCAGTATAAAAGGGACAAGTGAAAAAAAAAAAAAAAGGAATCTAGCTGCAAATCAACCCTCAAATCTCAAACAAATGAGAAAGTAAAATACCAAAATCAAATGCAATCAACTTACTGATAAAGAATATATTCCAGGGGATTTAAGGAGGCAGAGGGTTGTTTTAAAGAACCACCACGTCATTCTGTGCATTACAAATTCCATTGTGAAGAGCTGTGCATGCTTAAAAAGCACTGCTCAGCTCATTATCAGATGCCTATTTCTATTTTCATGCAAAAATATGGTTTGTTTTTATAATATAAATGTATAGACCTACAAAGCATCCTAGCACACACGTTAGATCTGTATGTTTTATTTGCTTATTCCTTATGATCTTGTCTCCCTCTAGTGGCTGGCTGTCGCCAAAATTTAGTTCTAACTTTTATCAGATGGGTGCGCAGAATCAGAGTACTTCAACCTGGAAGGGATCTCAGATCTCTAGTCCAAGCTCCTGCTCAAAGCAGGGCAAGCCAAGGGATCAGACCAGGCTGCTCAAAGCTTTATCCACTTGGGCCTGAACTTGGGCCTGTTCAGTGGACACCAATGTACTACCACAAACAGCCTTCATTTTGATAGTAACCTTTCAAAATAGGAGTATATGAAAGGCACGTAGCACGCTTTTTAAAGAGGCAAGAGGAGTGAATTCAAAGATGATCAGAGATTGTAATCCACCCTGAGGAACCCCTTCATGGCATGTCTGGTTGGCTCTGGTAGTAACATTCCCCACCAGCTGCCTGCAGTCAAGGTTAAGCCCTCGTTCTGGAATCCAGATCCAAGGACCTCCTAAGATCACCTGGAAAAAAAAAATGCAAGAGCCAGGAAAATCAAATCACTGGAACCAAATGGCATGGCCTTTCAGTCAGAAGTAACACAGCTACCACCATTTGACAGCTGATCCTAACATCTGAACAATAATAATTTACCATTTAGGCACTCTTAGCCTAGCAATTTGCAGAATAATTTTAATTGCAGTGCCTAAAGCAAAAGCATATTTTATTTTGTGCTCTGCATTTGTCTCTGTTGTGAACATGCTACTACTCGATCACTTTCCCTCACACAGGGGATCACTACCTGTTTCAGCTCATTCCTTGTAGTTTTAACTTCATTTTTTCATTGAATACAATCACTTCATTTACAATGGACTTTACAGTTTTCCTCTCATATGAAAAAAATGCTTCTTGCAAACTTTTCTAAAGTGTTTTTGTGTTTTGTTTTTAAATCATGGAAAGCTAGGGGATGTCCATACCAGTGATTCAGAGAACCAGAGGGATTCTTTTTGGTGCAACTTTTCCTTGCACCTATGCTTAGTCGCACTCCAACGCACTGCTGATGTGTTCAAGATGATTCCCTTCCTGCTGAAGACTGAAGCTGTGCACAAAGGAAACTCAGGATTGAAAAACAGTGTAAATGTTACTGCCTTTTCAAGATTCATGTGAACACACAAGTTTGAAATCATAACCATTTGCAGTGAATCAAACATTCCCCTTTCGCAATACACCACCCAGTAATGAATAATTGACCTTAGTCTCTATCAGGATACCATTTATATATCTTCAAAATGCTCCAGTAGGACAAAACAGTATAATTACCTCTATTCGACAGGAAAGGAAATACACCATGATTCAGAAAATAAAAATGTCAAAAGAAGAGAGTACTGATTAGAATGGCATTCATCTTCATTTTTTCAGGACATTAAACATTATATAACATTTTACTATGAAAATCACAGACCACTGACTTCAGTTATGGGTGTGAAAAGTCAGCTTTTTCTTTCCACCCCAGTCTGAAGATGGTACCTAGAACATGAGCAGAATTACGAAACAGCAGCCTGCTTGTGAAAGATGCAGTAACTATAACCCCTTGCTTCACTCATAATATGCTTTCAAACTTCCGCAGGTAAACACAGTGTCATATCTCTTGACTGAAAACAGGGCACAAGATGCATGCACGTCTTCATACATGTGCACGCATCTGGTGTCAAAGCACAAACAAGTGGAATCAGACATTCCACAGTTCACACAGTATTTTTTTAAGTCAGAATAAATGTACGTATTTCCACTGTTTTTGTTTCTGATGGCCTGTTTTTATCAATTTTCTTTCAACACAGGAAATTGTAAATGAGAAGTCTGCATTTTCCTGAATTCAACAAGTAGTTAATTGGCATTCAACTGCAAAATTAAAGTTATTACCTATCTTGAAATCTTTTCTTGAACCCTTCGTACAGGATTATATCCTGGATTTCTTCTGTTCTAATAATACACGTATTTCCTCTTAAATCATGTCCCAATAATGGAGAAAGATTTATAGAGATTTAAGTCCTTATTAAAATCCTGTCTTCATATCCCCTCCCCTTTCCAAAAAGATCAGCAGACCAGTTGACCTATCTTCTGGGACTTGAAAGAAAAGATGCAAACCAGAATTCATTTTAGCCAGCACTCTTTTTTTGCCCCCAGAAGTTCCAAGAACTTAAGCTAACAAAAAATAATCTGCCAAACAATCCAAAATACTTCAGAGTATCCTGGAAAGCTAAGATCTCACAACATCAAATGCAAAGTAACGTAGTGCAAACAAGACTGACATGAAGTGTGAAACATCTGTTCGAAGAACACACTCTCAAACCCTGAATGCCACAATGCCAAATGCCAAGCATACAGGTAAGTCAGGACAACTGCTTGGTTCTACCTGTGTAAACTCTAGACTTAGTAAAACAAGGAGCAGGTCACAAACTTCCAAAAAATACCATCATTTTTTCATGCTCTCAAAGCACATGTGACACTTTCCTCTCTCATGATAATCTCAAAATTATTAGCAAGGGTTAGGCCACTAGTATGGCAACAACACAGCCTACTGCACTGAAGTGTTTTCTCACTACTTCTTTAAGCATACCTTTCTGTCTTCTTTCACCCACAGTTTCTTTGTAGACTATAAATTTACTATTGCAATCTTACCTCTCACCCAACTGTCCAACTAATTTTATTTTTATTACCCAATAAAAGAGGCTAACCTCTCCTTGCAGACAGTACTGTTTCTGGTCACTTACCTGCATGGTGAAGTGAATCAATTTAGTCACACAATACTTGTATTTCATACACAACACTGTTTTCCCAGTGATTAAGTGCTAAAACAAGATTTTCTAGTTCTCATCTAAAAAAGCCTTTGGCTTTGTGGCTAGCCTATTTTTGCCATGCTTCAGGAGGATGACCAAAAAATTAATAAAATTGTAACAAAAAAAAGGGAAGAACTATTTTAAAAGACAATACTGTACCTTCTGTAAAATTACCTACTTTAATAAGCACTTATACAAATATCTAGCAGACATGCACATTAACTACAGCCACACATTCATATGCCTAGGTATTTTTTCTTTGTTGAATTACCTTGTCCGCTTCTACTTTCCCCCTGATAAATTCCTTCTTCCAAAACTCCAGTGCCTGTTCCAGAGTCAAACCAATGCCTTTCAAGAAGAGTCCGTATTGCATACGGCCTCCGTGACGGAGATGGTGGTTATCACGCAGGGCTCTGTGCAACTGGCGCATGCAAAGCGGGAACGATTTCACAGAAAGCTGTCAAGAGAAAAAATTGTTTAAGACATACCGATCATTTTTAGGATATAAGCTTATTGGGATGAATCATTAGCTCCACTTGAAAATGCCAATGGATAGAAAGATATGTACGCGCAGGGTGCCTTGGAACTAATGATAACACAAAAGTGTCATTAAGCTATCAAATACAACAACCATCTCGAGAAGAAAATCCAAAAGACAGTAGAACTGGTGGTAATACCAGAATATCTTCTGTCCAGTGTAACAAAGGGATAATTGCTGTCAGGAAAGATACATTCACAGTTTTACTTCAATGCTTCTGGCTTCTTATTTTAATTTCTGGAATGGCAAGGTGACCCCTGTTTGAGGTTTGGGGTTTTTTGTTTGTTTAGTTGTTTGGTTTGTTTTTCTGTTTGTTTTGGTGCTGTGGGGTTTTGTCTGATTGTTTAAATATCTTTTAGAAACTACAAGCAAGAGTGAAATCCAGTGCAGCTCATCTGCAGATTTTTTATCTGAGGAATATTATTTCTTAGCAAGACCTCAGAGATGAAAAAAATGTGACATTCAGGTTTACTGGGGTTTTGCACTATCAAAAGGAACCCTGTCATGTTTAAGACGGATACTGAAAACAAACTATTCCTACGTTCAGAAAAAAAGAGAGTTAGAATAAGTTGAAGTTGCAGTATTATTAAATATGAAAATTTTGTTAAACTATGTGGTTATGTTAGGTATTTGTGAAAGTACACAAAATTAAGCAGCAAATTAAGCAAATTCACTAGAGCTCCAGTCTAAATCCTGATTAGATGCACTTTCAGTTAACTCTATTCCCTTTTAAAATTTATCTCAACTTCATTCAAGCAGTTCTCAACAGTTACATAACAAATACTGAATCAAAAAAAATGTTGTTTGTACATAAGGAGTTAGATCTTAAATCATAATTAACATATAATATAACTCAATAAACACTG
This sequence comes from Nettapus auritus, assembly GCA_011076525.1. NCBI lineage: Eukaryota > Metazoa > Chordata > Aves > Anseriformes > Anatidae > Nettapus > Nettapus auritus. Next base: position 92,428,031 of record CM021767.1, read on the forward strand.
AGGACTTACAGCATCGATGTGTTCTAGAGAAATTTTTCCAGTGTTTTTTTGTACACTGTAATCCGGACCAACGTAAGAATGGCTGAAAAAAAGCAAACAGTATAGCATCATTTAAAGCTTTCACTGTTCAAAAAAAAAAGTTTCCAAACTTAGGAAGAAATTATTTTATCAATTAAGGGCTACAAATATTTACAGCAGACAAAAACAAGAACAAAGTAGTAGACAGCTATTTATGTAAGTAGTTTAGATTTACAGAATCAGAATTACAAGTCAGTATGATAAAGAAACACTCCTCTATCTGGAGGGAGTGGCGAGGGGTCATTCAGAATTTAGATCACAAAATAACACTGTTATTGAAACTGAGACTTCCAAGATCATCCAGTCCAACTCCCCTGCTCAAAACAGAATTAACAGGAGCAAGTTGCTCAGCATCTCATCCAGCTGAGTTTTGTACAGCTCCAAGGACAGACTCTACAACTTTTTCGGCAACCTGTTCCCGTGTTTGACAACCCTCTCATTAAAAGTGTTTTCTTACGTTTAAAGGGAATTTCTTTTATTTCAGTTTGTGCCTCTTACCTCCTGGCCTATCACTGGATACCACTGAGAAGTGTCTGGCTCTGTCTTTACATCTCCATAAAAAAACTTCCATTTATACTCATCAGCAAGGCACACACACACTTGCACACCCTGGACCCTTCTCTCATCGATCGATGCCAAACAATCCCAGCTCTCACAGCCTTTCCTGATGTGTACCGGGAAGCCCACGATTGGACTCCACACTACAAACATGGCCTCAACAGTGTTGAGCAAAAAGGAAGGATTTCCTCCCTTGAACTGCTGGCAGTGCTCTGCCTGACACCAGGAGGAGACAGTTTTCCTTGCTTCAATGTTACACCACTGGTTCATGGTCAGCTTGTTATTGTCTATCACGACCCCATGGTCCTCTTCTGGAAGCCTGCTTCACAGCTGTTCAATCCCCAGTCTGTACTGGTCTATGGGGTTATTCCTCCCCACATGCAGTGCTTGGCATTTCCCTTTGTTGAACTTGAGGGGATTGCTGCCAGCCCATTTCTCTAGCCTGTCCAAGTTGCTCTGAAATTCTTGTGCCTCGCTACCTTGCTACTTGTGCAGCATTAAAAAATAAATTAAAAAAAACACCCATTACAACACGCTATGATCATCTACTGGGATGGAAAAATAAAAACTAAGCATCTGCTTCTCAAGTGTACCAATAAAAAGCTGAGAAGGCTTTTACTGCAGTAGTGACGTAAAAACACGTTAACTTCTGATAGTAGCTCGCTAGCCAAGACAGCACAGGACTTTGTAAGAGCTGTCTCATCTTTCCATCATATTCTAGCAAAGCCAACTTCTGATACCCAAGCTAAGCTCAAGAAACCCTACATTGTATCAGGCATGTAGACACCATCACTGAAGTCAATTCAAATCAAACCCAAGCACATTAGGTGCCCAGCTTTTGCTTTTAACTATACAGATTTCCTGAACGAGGATGTGCAGTGCTGCAGAATAGGCCAGGAGAGATGGTCACAGCAGAATCCAACAGAAATCCTGAGCTGACAATACAGCAGGCAATAAAGCAAGCACAACGTGCCTTTGGATAGAGTATATTGGACCAAAAACAGTGCACATTCTGGATAAGAACAAATTTCTTTGATTTTGTAAATAATTTGCAAAGATCATCTCGTAAATCTTCTGGAGGCAGAAAGAGATTACCTCCAGAAAAAAAAGGAATTCAGCTAAATGATGCTACTAGGTGTTACTGCTTATTTTACAACACTTCTACATTGTAATGTGTGAAAAACATACAGCTAAGAGTTGATTTTACCATAGTACAAATCACTTGCTTAATTATATGTGTATTCATTGGTTCTTTAATCTTGTTTTGGTATAAATTGGAGCACTAGACAAGCTTATTGTCCCTAATAGTTGTTTTTCATTACACAACGGTGGATAAATTATTTGAAAAGAACTTGAGCAGTGTACACCTATTATTAGTGTTTTTACTGATACAGTAGCTGAATTTCCTTGTAGAACCACATCTGCATCACTACTTAGACAAGCTACAAACAAAACAGAAATCACGGTCCCAAAGATACTACAATCTAAGCACAGAACAACAGAAAACTGCTGTTGCTTTGGCAACCTCATTTTATTTTGTATTACAACCAATTAGGAAAGTAACCATTCAGTCACTTCTCACATCCTCCTGAGTGCTGGTAACTTCAACTGCTCTACCATTACCACTTCAGATCATCTGCTTGTACCCTATAATACTTACTAGAATCATACCAGCAGAGGCATAATAATTGCTCAGCTAAAGAAAACCACTTCCTCCTAAGCAAGCTAAGAAGGATCAGCCTGGGGAAGAGAGGCTTCAGAAGTCACTGCTGAAGAGAGAATACTCTTTGAAACTTCCTGACTCAAAGGCTGGCCATGCTAAAAACATCAAGTTTTTACATGATAAAAACACTGTATTTTTTTCACGACAAGGACAGAAAACTCAGTGCAGGGGGCAGAGGGAAAGGAGGAAGAAATACCACTTTTCAGACCCTGAAAAAATTAAATATCCCCAGCCCAGTAAGCAAACAGGGAAAGTTTTTCACTATTTTTAGCTTTCTAACTTTGACATTAAAAAGCAGCATATGGCCTTTGCAAGGTCAGAGTTTCATGATTCATGGCACCACTCACCAGAGCTGAGCTCTTATACGCTGCTTTCCTAGGTGACACGCTGCCAGAACACCTTTATCCATACCCAGTGTGTGGCCAATTGGAACTGGGCATAAAGAGGCAGGTACTGGTAAGGTGGCCCTTGGGAACTTTGCTGTAGGATCCCTGTCCCGAGGAAGCACAACGTACTAGAGCTGTTGGATCTGCAGTTTCATGTGACAGGTCTGTTTTTCTACAGCACAACTTCTGCAGGTCCCTTGACTTCATCACAAGAAAACAACTTTACTCTCTTCACTGATTGCCATTATTTTCTCTACATTCCTACTGAAAACTTCAACAACCTTGAAAAAAATTAAGAATATCCTTTGTTCTATGAATAATGGTCATCGTTTTTTCACACCATTAAACATTTATTTAAAAAAAAAAAAAATCCACATAGTTCCTGTGGGTACTTCCTGATCAGGTTTTACTCACCTAGAAATATTTATAGTTCTTCATAATTTCTTTCTGTGGCTTGCTGGAACATAAGCAGGCAATGTCTTCTCCTTTCACTTTAAAATAGCTTTACTTTTTCTCCACAGAGAAATTCTTGCATCCTCCATTCAGCCTGATTCAATCACTCAAAAACTATCTGAAATCCAAAAAACCTAGTAACCAAAGAATTCTAAACCTATCTTGCAACTAAAGACCTATACCAAGTTCAAATAACAATTCTGAAGTGTTATTTTTTTGTAATTCTTCAGTGAAGTTTTGTTGTGTGTTGGTTTTTTGTTTCTTTTTTAATTAACACATGTAAAGTTTTTAGACGTAATCTATTTTAAGACTTTCCTTCAAAAGTACTCCCAGGACACAAAGAATAAAGACTGGCATTCTTTTCTATGAAATTTGTATGAAATGTAAGAATAATAATATAACTGATTCAAAGTGTGCCTTTAGGCAGATTGAAAAACGAATTAAGGGAAGAAAATGCAAAGTCCAGTACAGGAGCAAAGTACTGCAATGTGGGTCAAAAAGCTGAAACACTCAGTTGTTACAAAGAACAAAAACACTTCTATTAGCATTTACACATTTTTTCCTTGTAAGTTTATGTTCTTGAACAGGACACAGCTCTAAATACATTCTAAATGCATTTTACACAGGAAAGCAATTACAGATGTATATTTTGTAAGCATTTTAGCTGGCAAAAAAATATTAAGTTCTGTAATGACTTTGGGAAGCGGGTCACATTCTGCAGAATTATTAGACAGGTAGTGATGCTGGTTTGGGCACGCAATGCTAGGAAACATTTAAGCCATTAATGCAACACCATCTGTAAAATAATTTTAAAAATACAAAGGAAGAAAAGCCTATTTTTTTTAATTTTCACAGCTCACACGAAATAGGTCATATATGTGAGATCTAGATTATTCTTTCAGTGTCTGTTTTTAGGTATTCGAGAAATAGGGGGGAAATCAAAATTATTCATAATTCATGACTAATATCCAATATGTTTAAAACAGTAAGACACACAAAGCCGAAATGTCATAGAAGATAAGATGGCAATGCTTAATATTCATATAGTTAAAGATGTATTTATGATAAGCAAGCCGAGAAGAATAAAACAGATAACTAATGCTACCATTGTACGGTAAAATTTTCCAACAATACTGAATTATATTTCCCATAATACTGCATGTCTAACAATTTAAAGTCCCACTAAGCCAAATAAAACATGTGGGCATTAAAAAAATTGAAACACTATCCAACGCCAGTTTTGTAGCGACAAAAAGTTAAGTGCAGTTCATGAAAGAGACCCACTGAGGAGTCGTGACAACACAAAACACTTCTGAAGGTGCCTGGGAACACTTGAGGAAGGAGGAAAACCCTGAGCTGAAAATGGCTGGAGTTCAGGACATTACTGCAGGTGAAGGAAGAGAAGTGCTACACTTGCTTACTTCTTGCTTTATTTCACGATCTACAGCTGTTCAGAGACAATGGCAGAAAAAGAATAGTCAAGTTGATGTCATTTGGTTTGACCAAGGTTAAGTTACTTTAAATAGTCAACACTCCTGACTACATGTGAATAGGTTAATATAAGCTGTATTGTGGACTCAGCTGTGACTGAAAATGAAGGAGACAACAGAATTAAAGATAGTTGTGTCTATTTATCATAAGCATTCAATTTGCTAAGAGTTAAATTCTCAATGACTGCTCAAATATATATTTGTATTGTTCTTACCAGGAAGAAATCTCCATCATGTCCACGTTCCCAACAGTGGAACTTCTGTCTTCCAAATAAACACCTGTAGGACCATTCTGGCATGTAGATTGTTTCTGACACCACAAGATTTAGTGAGGATATGAAGGACCCATTGCAGATATTAAGGATAGGAAATGACACCAATCTATTATGGCGTGCATCCTTCTCTGCTTATAAGTGAGAAAGAGTGGACATGGGGACATAAGTACTGTGCTATTCTGTTTTTTTGTTTGTTTGTTTGTTTGTTTTAAAAAATCTAGTCTTACAAAATAATTGGTTTCTGCACTGCCTTTGAAAACTATCATTTGAGAACAGAAATAATAGAAACATATAAATGTTGCTTGTAAAGGATGTTAGAAGACCATTTAGTTCCGCATCCAACTTTAAGCAGGACTATGGCCAACACTACTCACGTCAGCCTTGGCTTTTTCTAGGTAGGTCCTAATAGTTCCCAAGAATAAAAAAATCCCCATCTCTGGGCAATATGCTGCATCATAATGCTAGTGGAGAGATTTTTCCTGATGTCTGATCTGAACCTCCCCCCCCCCAAGCTGCTACATGTGACCAGTGATACTTGTTACACCGATAACACCATCAAAAATTCCATACTGTGATGTTTGCCCTTACAGCTGCAGGCTGCTATGTGATCATCACTAAGCCTCCCTTCCACCAGATTTAACAAAGCCAGCTCAGCCTCTCCTTTTAATTCATGTACAGGCATAGTCCTATCGTAGTTTGATGGGATTACATATCACAACTTTTGTCTGTCTTTGAAACTATTCCTGCTGAAGATTTTAAACAGTAACATCATGACCCTGTAATTTCACCATATGAATCTTCTGAAAGTAGGAGCCACAAAATTGTTCTTCTTATGCATTTTGTCAAAGTTTCCATTTCTATTAAAATAGCTAGTTTTAGCAATTCAAATCTCTTCGTACAGTCTACTGTGAGCACATGAAATCGCTAAACATCAAATAATTTAACTTTTTAACTAAAAATGTTTTAACTAAAATGTTCTCTTCCCCACCCACCCACCCCAGTCTAGTACAATCAGTATTAAAGAGTGCCAGTGAAACAGAATATGACAAAAACAGCATCTAGGCCACAGATAAAATACATATTTAATCTAAACTAGTCCAATCACAAAACATGTTATGCCCATTAAAAAAAAAAAAATGCAGCATGGATTAAAATGTCTATGCAGACTTAATCCGCAGTAAGGTAACCTCTTTTGAGGACTAGCTAATTTTAAAAGTCACAAGCAGATATGAACAGCTGCCAAAAAATGTGCAGTGCATTAAAAACCAAACAATGCTCTCTAACTTTCAGTTGTATGCTCTTTTCATACGTTTCTATCTAAGCTTTTGCTCCCCTGATAAAGCACTATTGGCATATGTGCTTCACACACTGAAGGAAAATAAAAGCCTACAATAAACTAATATTCTCCTTTTCTATAAGCAAGATAAAGAAAAAATGAATCACAGACTCATGCAAATAAGTAACAGAAAATGCCTATTTGGTCATCTGTTCACTGCCAAAGACTATTTTTCAAGTTATAAGGCTTGATCTACCTTATTTTATTTTAGAGGAACTTGCCAGAAGACAATGAGGACACATCTGTGTAGTTTTTTTCAGCTGGGGACAAAATGTACTAGGAATAGCTCCTCTGTTTTCATGAATGTAACATAAAATTAACTCACCAGGTACAAAACATTCATATTAAAGTTAGCATTAAAATGTGCAAAAATGCCTTTTTTGCATAAGAACATGGGATTTCGGATTCTACGAAACTTCAGATTCCTCAGTAATTACTCCTTGAGAGCACAGTGTATCAAAAGTTAGCCTAATAGCTCTTCAGCTTCCAATGGAGAAAGGTATGCCACTGAGGCACATTTTGGAAAATCCCAGCAAGATATAGAGTAATAAAACCATGAAAGGTTATTAGCATTCAAAAGTAGTCCCTAACCAGTAGAGTAAAAGTTACACTGCACTTTTTACACTCGCTGCTCTTGAACAAAGTTCAGTTATATGTCAATAAGCTACTTTTCCTATTCTCATTTACACTAAAGCAATAAAATATGAAGCTGTTATTATGTAATAAAAATGATGAAAAAAAATTTGAATCAAAAGAAAATGCTTGTGTTTTTTAGGTACAGATACCTTGAGCAGCAGAGCACCACAGGAAATGAACAGCATACTAACTAGGTCTGCATCCTAATTCAGGTACAGTGCTGGCATGATGGAGCCTCGCTGCTTCCATTTCTAATTCATTTAGCATCATTTCAGTTATCTTCATGTAGAGGTATATAATGTTAAAAACAGCTTTCATTATAGACATTCAATATTCTCCTTTAAATTTCTACCCTTAGAGATTATAAAAATTGAACTGCAGAAATACCTGAGCAACCCAATTTAACAGGATTGGCTTTGAGCAGTCTTGATAACATGATCTCTAGAGGTTCACTCCAAGTGAGATAATTCAGTGATTGTAAAACAACGTAGCTCCCTCTCATTGTATGTCTTTGTCTTCCTCCATACTATCATAGTAAGAGAACTCTCCCAAACAGCATAACGTGGTAAAAAGCAATCACATTTATAAGAAAGATCTATGCTTAACCTGAAGAAGATCTAAAAAGTATTTTTTCTTACTTTTCCCCAAACACATTCAAAGAAACAAGAATGCTTCTATTCTTTCCATTTTGTTTTTTAGCTTTGGTTCTGTTTTTTTGTTTGTTTGTTTTTTCCCAGTCAAAAACAATCACACAGATAAAGCATCTGAAAAAAAGATGTAGGTAATTGTACTGTATGAGTAGAATAAGCTCCAGTGCTTTCTCTTTATGGTACCTGAGATGATTAAGCAGAGGTTGTAGTCTCTCATCAGACTGTATGGAAGGCAGTGATCGTGCTGTCAGCTAGAAGAAAACAGAAGTTCAGTTAATAAAACAGAACTTAACAAGTACAGAACAAAGCAGGAATGATGCAAGAAATCACCCTGCACTGCTACCACTTTAAACATCATTCCTATGACATACTTTCTCCTACTAAAAATGATTTGGCACAGCCTTCCAGAATCTGAAGTTAGCAGAAATATTTATAAATTAACAAAGTTAAACAGTGAAAAATAGTTTTACTAAAATTGCAATGTTATTTGAATTAAACAGCAAGACATCACTGAAAATTGAATACTTTTTCCAAACATATTTGGACTAGAAGTCATATTTTACCTAGACAGCCTTCTAGCTATCATGTAATGTAAATATAGCCTATTAAGCTGTATTATATACAATTTACATGTGTATAAAGATTTACATAACATCACTATATGACTTTTATATAGATGTGCTGCTCTGTGCACACAGTTATTGCTTTTTATGGGAATTGTGTGTATTTTACAACTGGACTACTTTAAACCAAATACTTATTTTTTTCTGGTAACTATTTCAAATGACTAGTTAAGACATTTAAATTTTTCTGAACAAAATACATCCAGTAGAGTATTGATCAAATATATATTGCAGTATTTAATAATATTAGTTAATAGGCGTATTAAAATATGTACGTATTAAATTTGCCTGATGTTACATATGTATCAACCTTTACCTGTAAAGGCTACAAGCATAACAGTTCTGATAATGCTGATGTCTATCTAACGTAATATTAATATAGCATGCCTTTCATGATTCTATTGCTGCCCAGTTGGGTTCTATGTTTCAAGAGTAGGAAGGCTCTGCAAGATGATCTGGATAGGCTGGACCGATGGGCCGAGGCCAATGGTATGAAGTTCAACAAGGCCAAGTGCCGGGTCCTGCACCTGGGGCACAACAACCCCAAACAGAGCTACAGGCTGGGAGATGTGTGGATAGAAAGCTGCCTGGCAGAGAAGGACCTGGGAGTTTTGGTTGACAGTCGGCTGAATATGAGCCAGCAGTGTGCTCAGGCGGCCAAGAAGGCCAACAGCATCCTGGCTTGCATAAGAAACAGCGTGGCCAGCAGGTCCAGGGATGTGATTGTCCCCTTGTACTCGGCTCTGGTGAGGCCCACACCTCGAGTACTGTGTTCAGTTTTGGGCCCCTCACTACAAGAAGGACATGGAGGTGCTTGAGCGAGTCCAGAGAAGGGCTACGAAGCTGGTGAAGGGTCTGGAGAACAAGTCCTATGAGGAGCGGCTGAGGGAGCTGGGACTATTTAGCCCGGAGAAGAGGAGGCTCAGGGGCGACCTTATCGCACTCCACAGGTACCTGAAAGGAGGCTGTAGCTAGGTGGCGGTTGGTCTATTCTCCCACGTGCCTGGTGACAGGACGAGGGGGAATGGGCTAAAGTTGCACCAGGGGAGGTTTAGGCTGGATATTAGAAAGAACTTCTTTACTGAAAGGGTTGTTAGTCACTGGAAAAGGCTGCCCAGGGAAGTGGTTGAGTCACCGTCCCTGGAGGTCTTTAAAAGACGTTTAGATATAGAGCTTAGGGATATGGTTTAGTGGAGGACTTGTTAGTGTTAGGACAGAGGTTGGACTCGGTGATCTTGGAGGTCTCTTCCATCCTAGATGATTCTGTGACTCTGTATTTTGAAAACTATCTTCAAACAAATTTAAAATGTCAACTTATTTTACATTACATACCATCATCATCTTAAGTATTTCACAGGTAACTTAAAGTAACATGCATACTGTTATCCATACATCTTTTAAATCTTTAAAAACAAACTGAAACTTGGAGCGCCAGCAATGCAGCTTTGTGTTTGCTGGCTCCAGCACACAAAGCAAAGCACCGAAGTAGGAGCACTCCAAAACGCAGCTCCTCTAAGCCTTGGGTAACCCTAGCACACCAACCTGGTCCAACTGCTGCAATCAAGGGGAGGTTAAAAAACCTCAGCAATCCATTTATCTTCAAAACAGGCTAATACCTTGGCACTTAAAGCATTACCTGCATTCCCTTATCATTCTTAAGCTAGGTTGCGATACATACAGCATACTATGAATTCATTAAGCTTTATGTTATTAATTCAGAAGTTCCTTTGAATAAAAACCCCATTTTCTTATTACAGAGTGCTAGAGGCCCATAAAGTGCTAACTAACATACTAGTTATTCTATATTCATGCCCTCTATAACAACAATCTAGTTTTGGTTTAAATACACTCAGACAACCAGAAATTTCTAAGTATAACTTGGAAGCCCTCGAAAAGCTGGTTGAGTTATTTCACTTGGCTAAAAACAGAACAGAGTCTGAATTGCCTGAAACACCAGCTGCTTCTCTTGCTATTAATACTTAGCTGACACACAGAACAAGATTTGTGTGCACTCACATACACAGATTTTTACCTGAGACAAGCACGTAGTACTTTTCTCTATACAGTACTAGGAGAACAAATTTTCTTTGTCTGAAGCATCACTGAACTTATTGGCATGGCTTGCTTATTTCATATTGTTTAGAAAATTAATCCTTCATATTACATGAGGAAAAAAACAGTTTTTTTCTTGTTTATACAAACATAAGACAGTGTTTTTGAAAGTCACACTGGACAGCAGCATAAGAAGCAAAATACCTTTCAAGGAACGGTGAAATCCAAAAGCTACAAAAATATTGACATTGTCAAAGTTATATATACCATAAACAAAGTTGTATATAAATATTATCAATGAACAAAGAGCTACTGTCTTAAAATTAATTTGGGAGCCTTGTAGGAACTGGGGTAGAACCAAGGACTGGTGATCTCTGGGTTTAATCAAGTTTTACTTTGATATTGCAGTAAAAGAAGAGAGGAGTGGCCTGTGCAGCCTGTTTCAGGAATCACTGCAAAGGGTATAATCCCTTTATCACTGCGAAGTATAATCCCTTTGAGTCATGGGAGAATCCATGTCAACGCTTTTTTTTTCCTTGTCTTTTTTTTTTCCCAATGTGATTATGGAATCCCCAAGTGTTAGCAGCAAAATAAATCCCGATTTGCCCCTTTATGTTGCCTGGAAGGGCAGGATAAAGACTTCTGCAGAATACGCCCCTGTGAAAATGAGATCATCCATCTTTCCATGATTACAACACACACTTTGTTAGGTTCGTTCAGGTGTTTATTTTCAGGAAGTTGTGGGATCCTCATGACACCATTCATTTCTATCTAAAATTAAGTATCTCCTCAACACAGTCACTTGTCCCGCAGCCGCCAGGAGTCTGTTTTGGTTTGCCAGGTTTGGTTCAGGACAGAAAGGTGCCTCTAATGCTTTTCCAATATCGCTACACATTCTTCCTTTACAGAGGCACTCAAGAGCTACTACAAAAATCAGGTATTACAAAATTATGCAGAATGTGAAAATAATGAATATGGATATGACCAACTAGACACAATACCCTTAACAGAAACACTTCAAAAGAAAAAGGGAGGAAAGAAATCCACTCAGGAGTGTTTCTATGGATGATTCTGCATGGACAAAGAGAACAGACACCAAGATATCAAGCCTTCCTCTTATTTATTATTCCAGTAAACAAAAGAAGATACACATGAATCCTGCGTAAGGACAAAAGGTGAGGGGAAAAAAAGCAGAAAAGGAATGAAAAACCACTAGAGGACTCTCATATGAGACACCATTGCAGGCAAAGCTCATTTGTTCAGCTGAAACTTAGAAGAGATTACCAGCCTGAAGCGCTGCGACCACTCCTTTCTGTATCTCTTCCAGGAGAGCAAGATAATTCCCTAAACAACTGCTACTCAATCATACAAAGGAAGAACAAAAAATGAAAGCATTAAAGTGTTGAGTAAAACATTCTCACACATCTGAGTAACATATTCGGAATGGAAAAGCAGGAGGAGTGATGTAGAACAATACATCCTTTGCTTTGAGCAGATGACTCGGTAATGCCTATATGAAAACATACAGAGTGTCAGAAAAGGAGCACTTACATGTTTGCTTACAGATGTTTCATCCTTTGCAGAAATGAACCATCTTGTTAGCATCACCTTTTTGGAAATAGCGGTTTAATTTAACCACAAAAGCATCTTTTAAAAATAACAGAGGATATATCTTAACTTGTAAAACATTTCCTTCTTGCCAAGGCTTAAGATCTGAGCACCTGTTATCAGGCATAGGTTGCTCTTTCCACCATAACTTTGAAAAATGTCAAGCTGCTGGGCAGTACGCTTTCGTAGATGGCCAAGTTACCTGGCTTTTTCCTGATACTTGGTTCTGGATGTTTTTGCTTAGCTGTGTTATGTTTTTGTTTGTTTGTTTGTTTTTCTTTTTTGTTTTTGTTTTTTGTTTTTTTTTGTTTTGTTTTGTTTTTCCCCTGAAGAGCACTGTAATTCACTTCAACATAGCAGCACAGACATTTCCATTTACTGCAGCTGCCAGGAGAACCCACTAAAGTTGATTTGGTTTGTTCTGTTTTGTTGATGATTTTTTTTTTTAACAATATTTATTGAAACAGCACATTTTCCTTTAACTCATCTGGATTATAAAAATAAAAGGTAAAAAAAATTAATGTGTCTTTCCCCACAAGTGATTTTTTTCTGAGAGACACTGTAAATACAATTAGCTTTTACAAAGGTGGTGGCAAATGAACACCAGTGTTTTTGAACAGCTAAGAATTATCACAGAATCACAGTCTTTTAGGTTGGAAATGACCTCCAAGATCATCAAGTCCAACCATTAAACAAGCAGGAAATAACCAGCTAAGAACTGTCCTTTTTCAACAGCAATTTGCTAAAAGAACAACATAATCCCAATGACAGGATCCCAACAGATTCTGCAGCCCTTTTTCCATTACTCTGAAACCAGATTTAGATAAATTCTTGCAAGCACAGCCTTGCCTTCACCTACATAAGGCAGTGAGCACAAAGATCATCTGAACAGGAGAAAAAACATGCTATTCAGTGTTAGATACGTAAAAGACATCAAAACGTTGTCAAGTTAGGAACATAGCTCCCACTCTAATCATGCAGAACCAGTTTAATTTCAAGAGAACATAAAAGACTGCAGACTTCAGATATTCCCAGCAGAGAGGCCAGGGTGATGAGAAGAGCAGGCAGAGCAAGCCTCAGATGTGGGCATCTCACAGCTGACCCGAGATCATGGAAGCTGTCAGGAGAGTTGCAGATCATTAAGGCAAACTAAGCACCACGTTGTCAATGTCACACAACATTTAAAAAGGGGAATGGAGGAAGAATACTGAACAATGAGGAAAAAGAATGAATAAACTGAAGGCTGAGAAAACCTCAGTCCAACTTAATGGGAACCTCCCACGAGTCTCACCCTCATCTCTTCAGGGGAGAGGAAATAAACCACAATCTTCAGGCATTTGAAATAACCTGAATTTCCAAGAGCAAGATTTCTAAAATTTTGACAAAATTCAGTAATCTCTTTACACCACTTTGTCGAAGCACAAGAGTAAGAACCTTATTTTTATTTTCTATTGAGCTCCCATGCTGCACCAAGAAGGGAATGGTTTGAGAATATAGGAAGGAGGCAAGGACTGGAAAACTACATAAATATAAGAATTAGTTAAGATTTGGTTGGGGTATTTCAAGCAATAATGAAGGCAAAAGGATGACAAGTCACAGTCTGACATGTAAGAAAGAATTTGTAGTTTTTTCTTGCCCCCATGCAAACTTGAAAAAACAAATTATTGAAGTTAGTACAAACTTTAAAAAAAAACCCTGACACAAAGCCTGAAGTTAAGTAGCAGCTCCACATGCTATCAGGAAGGCATTTTTATACACAGCAATTAAGAACAAGATTACCATGACTCAATTAACTTGTCTCCATTTTTATGAGTGTGAATTTCTTGATTTTGAGGTTACGATGTGAGAGCTACTTGCTCTCTAAGTGATTTTCTGTGCAAAAAAGATAAGAGAATTTTTATTTTCACAAAGAGTTCGCTCTCTAGGCAAGATGTCCTAATTAGCTGCATTGCACAAGATTTTAATATGCTGTCAGACCATTTGATGAATACATTTTTTTTTTTTAAATCACATTAAATTGGATGTTATTTTGCAAAATGACATGGAAGACTTACAAGGAAAGCACAGCAAGAAGGGTTTTGACAAAGGTTACTTTCAACTGAAGCTACTGATTTACTCCAAACTCCTCTACAAGTAACCAGAAAAATAAAGTTCTGCTTTGAGGATGCATCAGAGAGCCCAAAATGTACATTATTACCCAGAGTATTTTCTTATCTGCTAGTAAGTACTCCCAGAACAAGCAGGGGTGTCGTCCACACGCACATCCACCGCCTGTGATCTGCCCGTACATAATTAGCCAAGTCCAACTTTCCCCCTTTAACCTGAGAGCTCCCTGTGCTGCTGTTTGTGCTGTTTCCTTCATGTTGAAATGAACATTGTATAGGCAGGCCTGGCGCCCTTTTGCAGCCTCAGATGTTTTCAAACCCAGACAGGCATGACCGTAAAGTACAAGATTCTTATTTAAAGAGTAGGCATTAGGAATCTCAAAAAGTGCTCGGTCTCTGGATCACTACCCTACTTTTCTCCCCAGTAAATCATGGAATCATGAAGCTGCTCAGGTTGGAAAGGACCTTAAAGGCCACCCAGTTCCAACCCCCCTGCCATGGGCAAGGACGCCTTTCACTAAACCAGGTTGATATTATCCATTGAATGTTTTGAACCTTTAGTTTAACAGCTTCTAAACCTAGGTGAAAACCAGCCAAAGATCCCTAAGATTTGTTCTCCACCCACAGAAATTTATTTAAAAAAATAAAATAAAAATGAAGTAAGCTCGAGGTAGATATAGCATTAACAACAGCAAGAAATAAAGTTGATGCAAGTGCCAAGCTCAAAAAACAATTAATTACATTGTGCATCTACTAGAAAATCTTCCTTCTTACACCTTTGACTATCATCTATTTGTTGTCACGTCTATTTGTTCCAGATGCGTACAAGCTTGGAGAACAGTAAAGTCAAGGGGAGAGAGAGAGAGAAGAGAAAAGATAAATGGCAAAAAAGATGAGTAAAATACAACACTATAGTAATACCTGCAGCAGTAACACATGCAACGTTGCTGTAGAGAATTAGAAATTATCTTTCAAGAAATCAGTTATGTTATAGGCTGCTAATTCAACACCAGTTCACTTATTTATATCTTTCTCTTGAATTTTTCAAAGAGATTATGTTTAGAGATACCTATTTAACATTACATGGCACGCTGAAGAGATAGCTTGTTTCAGTTAAATTAATACTAGACAAGCTTTATTCAAAGATGCATCTCCAAAGAAAAACAAAGGAAATGGTTTGATTTGGGTTGTTTTTCAGATGTAATCATTCCTACAGAGTATCAGCTTTCATCTAATAAAAGCAGACTACACAGTTTGTTACTGACAGCGCAGTAGCCAGGGCACAGCAGAGAGGTAGGAACCCAGAACCTACCTCCTCCTGCTCACCAGGGATATCTAAAAAACGAGGGAGGGCAGTAAAACGTTTCCTGTGAAAGTCAACTACAATAGCAATTTTTTCTTTACCCCTGACCTACCTACGGCGTCTAAGGTTGACCAAAAAACAATATGCAGGAGATGCTAAAGAGACTTTTGGGAGCCTTTCCTCCACCGCCTCCATCTTAAAACCTAGAATAGGTTCAAAATAATACTATAGAAACACCTCAGCTGTTTTTAAAGACTGACATATCATTCGCTGTTTTATTACAGATGCATTAGACATGAAATTACTCTATGTATGTTACAGCATTTAGGATCAATGTGAACCATGTACACCCCAGCATGGTTACAGTAATTATCAGGCCTCTGAATCTCAGTTTTCCTTATCCTGAGTCCAACTATATATGTTTCTCAATGCATGTATTTAAAACCATAGCTTTCAGTTTAAAAAGATGTATTTCAGTTTAAAAAGATGTAATTACGATGTATTGGCATTTTTCTTCAGACATAAAGCTCTCAGATGAAAATCCTTCTCCCTGCAACCTGTTTTCAGATACAAACACTATTTTTGTTGTGCCTTTTACTCCAGCATACAGCCTAAACAGGGGAGCTAGTAGTCATGAAAAGGCTTCTTAATAAATCTCTGATTAAAAACATTGCTAATGAATAGAAATTCATAAACATTAAAATATCTTCATTTTTAACAAATCTATATTTTAGCTAGTGATTCCCTTAACAAGTAGTTTTCAAGCTTATGAACTCTCCAGTATAGTAGCCTATTCTTACATCCTGTATTTTAATGCATCAGACATCAAAATTCTTGCTTTAAATTACCATATAATTTCTAGAAAAGCTTCAGACTTCTGGGGAAGTTTTGAAGTACTCAATTGCCTTTTGAATTGAGATTTCAGAACGACAGCTTCAGGTGGTCTTCTAAAACCACACAGTTTCACCACCATGTAGTCATGAGATTCCTTTATTGCCGAAACCCAAGGACTCAATTTAATTGCGTTTCTATGTAACATCCAACAAAAGTTACAGGCTGCCTCATATCAACAAAACCTGATTGATTCTGAAACATCAACTCTCCTGCTAATGTTGTAACAAAATGTCACAATGCAAATGCTATGCAGCTAGGGAACCTGGAACAGGAGAGCGCTGTTTGCATGCTGGCATACTGCTCTACCTAGACAGTTGACATTTTAGCACTGATCAATTTTCTTCTGAAAAAAAGTTCAGGTTTAACCTTTCACAACACGCTGCAAATCTCAAGTGCTGTACAAAATTAATAAGTAATTTTGCCAAGGCTTTTTCAGCTATTAGAAGTTATTTCAACAGCACTTCCACCGAAATATGCTCAATAAAAAGCAAAGCAAACAATTAATACTACATTTACCCCATCGGAAGCGGTAGCACAATCTGCATGGTAGGAGATAACATTTTTCAAAACTAAGAAAAATGTTTTTGACATGAGAAAACGTTTTTTGCAGTGGGCCAATCGGATTTGGTACATAAAACATTTATTTTCATATAGCACCACCAAACGCATGGAAGAAAGGAAATAAATGATATAGGGTGGAGTTACTGGGCTCTTAGCACAAATCTAACAACTCGGTGACATTTTCAAAGGACAGGAAAAAGATTTTCCTCATGAATCTCCAGTGATTGATACAGGTATCAATACAAGGCTGAAGTTTGTTTTTTCAATTAAATGAAACTCCCAACACCTCTGCCTCACCCCTCCACAACAGCACAAACCAGCCCAAAGCAACTCAGAGAGAATGTAGAGTGGGCTTCGATGTTTTAAGGAAAGCAAAGGCAACAGCTAACTCAAGATTTACTTTTTAAAAAGAAATTCAGGTCCTAGCCTTAGCATTTTTTATTTATTTATTTTACTCTGAAGGGGGGGAGACAATGTAGCCGTGAATGGTGCTGAAAAGCTGTTACCTAAGAATTGAAAAGCTGTATGTAAATTAAAAAAATAGTATAAAATTCATGTTTATATACAAATAAAATTAATGCATATTCATTTAGGCTGCCAAAGGACAGGTGCTCCATGACAGAAGAAACAAATCAGCAGTCGTGAAGAGCTTGATTGCAAGCATGTCCTAGATACTTACTGAATACTTTAAGAACTTTGAAGAGACCAAACTCAACTAATTTCAGCTCAGCATTTGCCGAATGCATTCAGAATAATAATTAATGTTTTCCTGAGGCATTTGCGTCTGAAATAAATTGATTTCTTTTTTTCCATTTGCAAATGTCTAGCTTTCATATTCACATTGTGGTATAAATAACATCTGGGTTGAAGATTAATATTTAGTCTTTAAAGCAGAGTTTTTCAATAATTAAACCTTGTTTAATTGGTAAGTGAACTGTTGCTAGTTTTTGCATCATTACTTGTGGAAATACTCATTTCGCTTGCATGTCTGGGCACAAGTATGTAAATTAACTCATCTCATGTATTTTTTTGCATTCTAATGTAAAGCTAAAGTTGACAGATACTGAGATTCTCATTAGATATTTTTCCCCTAAAACAGATTACAATATTGCAGGAAAAAATGGAATTAATACAGTGTCTTTCAGGCTTTAATTATATGTAGATTGAAGTAGCCACTCCAAAAGCTACCCTGTCAGCAAATCCCAACCTTCTGCTAATGCTGCTTGCCATAACTGGGACGCCTCTTCAGGAATTCCAGCAACTGTTTCACCATTGATGTGGCCTTTACCAGTAGCTCTCTCAACTTTTAATTTAGCCTTCAGTCTTTCTGCTATCTAGTTCCAGATATCTAGTAGTTTTAAAACTAAGTCGAGTGTACTAAAGCATTGGTCTTCACAGCAAGACTGGAAAACAACATCATTGGCTTTAGGTCACCACCAGCTTGATACAAGCCAGTATTTCACTCAGTCTTCAATACTGCTTACTGCTCTCTGGCTGCATGCAGATTTTGTTCTTTTCCTAGCAGTATTTCTGAGCAGAAGCTTCTGATTGCTGTCTTTTTCCCAGTTCCACAGACTGAATATCCCAGTGCTCCCAGGGATCCGTTCTTCGGTTTCAGCTGCACATTGCTGCTGTAATTAACCTGCTTTAACAGAGCATTAGTGGCGGTGGTGAGGAGGCTGGTTTCTCTCAGAAGGCAGTGATTTCCTTGGGGTCTTAACATTATCGTTGTGACTATTTGCCCTCTTCCCATCATTCAGGAGAAGAAAATTCAGAAAACTAACCTCCCTGCATAACCCAGTAAAAAAATTTACTAACCGATATCACAGAGGAAACAATTAGCCAGAAAGCATGAAAGACTCATTATTGCTTCACTAAACACCCTCATAAAGTCACATCAGAAATCAAGACAGGTTTTCCAACCAAAAACTGCATTAGCCTAGCACTAACACTATGCTCTGCAGTACCGTTTCAAGAACAACCCTAAACCATGCCAGCAAAGCTTCCCCAAAGATGAAAACCAAGAGAAGAAACCAGCACCTATAGCCCCACCCAATCCACTCCATTAAAATCTCATTTTCCATGGTCATTATCACTGCGACGTGGCTTCACCTACTGTTCTGCAAAGGAAGCCATCCCCAAAAAATTGAGTTGAAAAGGTATTACGTATTTATCATTAATCTTGACAAACTGTTACTAAAGCCCTATGAGGTTTGGAAGGCAGTGCAGGAAATAAATAGGTCAGGCACTGTATAAAAGTCACAGTTTTATTATCTTCAGAGATTTCATTTTCTTAATAGGATTTTACTACTAGGAACCAATTACTCCGTCCTTGTGTCTTATTACTGCACTCAAATAAAGTTTTCCTGAAGTGTCAAAATGTGGCCCTGTTTATCTCATACCAGAGCTGACCTGAATTCTCAGCTATCTGTTCTACGACATTCTGTGAACTTATTATAGCTACAGCCTGTAAAGAAAGCTGTCATTTTGGAAAGCCTCAGAACCGAAAGCTGTGTCCAGTATTTTTCTGGCACAAATCAGACGAGTTCTGCTCATCCTCTGATCTCAGCTGTCCACGTATCAAAGATGGTCAAACAGAATCCCAGTTGTTTAAACCAAATACCCAATACATAATAAGTTAGTCCAGCACCAAGTATTTCTGAACAGCTAGCAGCATTCCTGCTTTACTTACGAGATCTTAGATTCTCTGAGCATCCTCAGAAGTCTGCATTTTCATATGTGATGCAGAGTAATTTTCACAGGTACCAGTATTTAGTAATTGCAGCAAGATTGTTAAATGTTTACCCAGGAGTTATAAATACAATGAAACCAGTTTTCAGAAACAAGAGAGCATCTTCCTCTTAGATTGGTTTCAGAGAAAAATAATTAACTAAAATCTCAAAAATAGTTGTTGTTAGGGACCAGGATTATTTACCAGTCTACACTGCCTGAGGCTATGTTCCTATTCTGTCTTTAAACTACGGTAAAGACCCTAATATCTAAGGAAAAAGGATTCCACCACCAATCATTTTCTCTGTTTAATGAGCTGGTCAAATCTTCGTAAATTACTTTTTTTCTTTTCCTTGAGAGTTACTACACCACTTCAGATAAACGAAAGTAGTCTTTAAGAAAAAGTTTGTATTACAACAGTCTGTGCAATGCCAGCCTCTTACTTTCAAACCTCAAAAGAAGGCGTTTGAATTTCAATGTTTTATCCTCTCAACATGTGGGTACTGCTTGGAAATAACTGCTGCGTTGCTAAGATTTAGAAAATATCCATCTTCTAAAAGTAAAAAGGCATTTGGAATACCTCTCCTTAGTTATACATATTTTACAATATTGATCCTTACTTTTTTTTTTTTTTTTGTGGTAGAATCAAATGTTGCCAACCCTTCAAAGAGTTTTAAGCCCCAGCCCCCCATATGTTCAAGTATCAGTGACTATATTCTTATCTGTAGTGAATGCAGCTAAAAACATGACAGGCACTCCCATCTCATGCTCCTGAAAAAAAAAAAAAACACTAATTAACTGGTATTATGGAACACAATAGCATTGCCTGAGAACTTAAGTGTGGTAGTAGGACCTCCATTTCACAGAATCACAGAACGGTTTGGGTTGGAAGGGACCTTAAAGACCATCTACTTCCAACCCCAACCTCCCACCAGACCAGGTTGCCCAAAGCCCCATCCAGCCTGGCCTTGAACACCTCCAGGGATGGGACATCCACAGCTTCTCTGGGCAACCTGTGCCAGTGCCTCACCACTGTGAAGAATTCACATGTGAATTCACACATGTAAAGAATTTCCTTCTAACATATAATCTAAATCTCCCCTCTTTTAGTTTAACCCCTCTCCCCCTTGTCCTATCACTATCTGCAAAAAGCTGCTCTCCACATTTTTTACAAGCCCCCTTTAAATAAATTGCCAGCTTTGCCCTCTTTGCCACAAGCACACATTGCTAATAGTCGAGTAAGTCAAGAAAAATCAAAAAGTAAATGCCATGACAGCTGTTTTGCACATTTTTCCCACAGAAACGAGGCTTGAGTGTTCTTGCTATTTACACTCACAGATGAGTGTTAGAATTAATAACTTTTGACCATTTTAGCCAATCCCACCGGATTTGAGAGAGAAAAGAATCCAAAAGACACTACCTCCTGACAAGTTTCATGGGGAAATACTTGGTGAGAGACACCGGCACGTCTTAGAAACAAACACAAACTGTACAGAACAGCAGAGACTCTGAAAAGAAAACACATCCTATGTCCAACACACGAGAATTTCAGAGCTGACAGGTTGGTTTTGTGTTGATACTTCAGAGTTTAACAATCCCAGGAAACAGCCTCCTGCCCACACAACATGTAATTGCAAAGAACAGCAGCCAGAAATAGAACAACTAACCAGTACCTGAGGTGCACCTAGCACTTTTCAAGGACAAACTTCAAGAACAGGACCTCAGCAATATTCAGAGGGCACTATAACAAAGTGAGGACCCTGACCCTCACCAGCCTGTGTTTTTTGCAACTGTTAGCTATCTGGAAGAAAGCCTGAAATCTCATCTGTAATGTATCGGACTTACTGTAAGATGACTAAGGAAATAATTAGACCCCAAAAGAATACAGGTACGTCATGACTATAGCACAAGGACTGTAAAAAGACTATCAAGCCTGTAAACCAACAATGCACAGGAAAGATACAAGAGACTGAAGCGAAAGAGTACACAGCTCAAAGAAGTGCCAAACCAAGTGTTATCACTGTGCTTTGAGACAGAAGCTACATTACAGAAACATCCTCAAATAAAGGTGGCATTAAAACAAAGTTATGAGGTATTTATGTTTCTACTCCCACAAAATTACTTTTTGAACAGCACCAGTACACATTTTTAAAGTAACGTCAACATACAGTAAGCCAAAATCTGTGAGTAAATATCTTTTGCATTCTTGGTCCAGCACCCATCAAACCACAGCTTATGATCCATTGGGAAGCAGGAGAACAGCCCACGAGGACTGGCCAAGTGTTCGATGGCAACAGACAGCAGAAGTTTGGTTCCTCCTGAATTGCAGCAGGTCACTGCCCCTGGGGCACAGGCAGCTGAGCAATCACAAAGCCCTAAAGGATCTAAGCTGCTCACAACTACTCGTAGAAAGCTATCATGACAGAAAATCCTTGGAAATCTTTAGAAGCTGCCTGGACATGGTCCTGCTCTGCATAACCCTGCTTGAGTAGGGGTTGGAGCAGATGCCTCCAGAGGTCCCTTCCCACCTCAGCCATTCTGCGACTGTGAAAATAACCTGGGTAGAGGTTGGCTACCTGACAAACTGATTTCTAGATTGTTCATTTTCAAATGCAGTATCCAAAATAATGCCTGCATACAATTAAGCTGGAAGTGACCAGACCCAATGATGGGTCAGTCATTTTCTCTGTAGTTTATCGTCACAGTAGTAAAACATAATCACTTGTCAATGAAAGTTAACATTTTTATTTAAATCATACATCTTTAAGATTTATCTGGCAGTAGTTTGTGAGTTTTGTTCTGTTTTTTAAAGAGCAAGAAGAGCTGTAAATACATCAGCTGCCACAATAGGACATGATCAGGACTTGATATCACCTTCCTTTTCAGAACAGCGATTATTAGAAAACTAGACACCAAAAAGGGTCAGGTGAATTTCTCACTAAATTCTGTCAGATGCGGGGTTTGTTAGTTTTAATATCCACATATTTTCTTATTTCCTGAAATACACTGATGACAAGTCCTACTACACATACCTTCTATAGCACTCAGTGCATTCTTGCAGTTGGACTTGACCTTCATATGTCCTTTCCAACTTTTGTTTTCTGTTCCATCATCCCTATGAACATAAAAATCTGGACTCCAAATGAGCACTGTTCGTGGACTTTAATTTCTCTTTTTACTTTCCTCCAAGAGTTACTGAAAATCACGTGAAAAACCCTACTCTCCATTCTGCATAACAGAAGTAGCTTCTTTTCACTCTAACTTATGACCTCCTCAAGGCTAAGCCTTTACAGAATATGTAAGCAGGAGAAAAACCACCTGGGACAAGAGCAGTAAGGTTACCAAGGTTGGGAAAATAAAATTGTTTTCAAATCTGTACAAGAGAGAATTGAAGAGATTAGCAGAAAACAGAAAATAGCTCTGACAAAATGCCAATCACAGTCACACCACAGTCCATATATGACACTGTTTAAGGAAGCAAGGATTAATGGGAAATTATTTGTCTAAAAGATTATCTCTGCTCTCAGAGGGCAACTCGATAAGTCACAATGGAAGGGCACACGCAACAGAACACTAACTGTATTTTTTTATTATTATTTCAAACCTTCTGCACCTCATGCCTTTAATAGGTGACAGATGCAAGTAGCTGCGTATTGCCCGAGCCTGCTTGGAAGCATCAGTGAGAAGCTGAGACCTTGCCTAACATCTGCCCGGCTCTAACTTACCAGATGATTCGAGCATTAACTGGGAAAACGAGGAGAGCACAGATGACTGTTAGGGAGTATGCTTGAAAAAATAAACTCTGGACTACATTGCCTTGCTCTAATGGTTTAGGTATTCACATAACAAAGAAGCATGGATGAACTCCTAACAGCTTTACATTCTTTATATATATAACATGTTTGGGTCAGAAAGTCAAAGATGACAGCACCTCAGGTAATGGTGAGTGGGCTTTAGCTGTGGAGGTCAAAGAGGTAACATCCCAACCAGGCCACTGGCAACTTAAGCCAAGTGTCTACATTATAAAACAACATATTAAGTGAAAAATAACAGCCCTGGAGGTGATATCCATCAGCTCCAACACCACAAATGGCTGAGCCCAGGGGAGAAGCCAGGTGACCAGCAAAGGCCTGGATCCCTTCACCAGGTACGGGGCCCCATCTGGAGACCATGGTGCCAGTGACAGTTTGACTTGAGGAGAAGTTGCTGGTTTGAGAGTCTGGATTCTTCCCAGAATGTGCGAGTGGGTCACAAAACAGAAATCCTAAAGCAATATGATGGGTTGACCTCAGCTAATGCTCAACTCCCATGCAAGTGCTGGCTGCGGTGGGGCCATTGGAGCCAGCAGGAACCATCGGTGTCTGGCATGGGACGGCCCCGGCCTCTTCTCACAGGAAAGCGGCTCCCACACTACCAAAACCTTGCCACCAACACCCAGGACAAACAGAAATCATTATTCACCTGCTATAACCTACCACGTAGTAAATACAATTTAATATTTATGCGATTGAACTGGTATGGTTCTGCATTTGCAACTACTTCAATCCTATGATACCTATTTTCCTCAATTAAGGGGAAAAGTGCTTTGCAAGGTGGGGAGATTCACTTACTTTGGGGTGGGGAGGTGATTTGTGTTCAATTTCTCTGAACAAGAAGCCCAAACAACAACGGAGGCCCCACGGGCTCCCAGATCACCCTCCCATTTCTCTAATAACTATACGAGGAGACCCTGAGGCCTCTAATTCATGTACTTAAGAGACATCTCAGCTTACTTCAGCTGAACATTTCTCTGTACACATTAAATAGTTTGAACAAATACCCTCCACAGAAAACCCAGTGAAGAAAATAAGAGTCAGCATGCAGTATTAATAATTTAACTACATGTTCGAAAAGGCGTATTAATGGTATGCTATGATGCAGGGTTTGATTTGTACTTTTTTCAGGATCTTATCAACTAATCTTTTAGCACTAATTTCAATGAAATAAACTATATATAAGCACAAAGCACAAAAATTGTCCTATAGGTAAACTAGTATTACTTAAGATGGGCAGCTCTTTGTACCATCTAGAATGAGGTAGGTTTTTGGCACAAAGTGATGTTGTTCATTCACCTTGCTCTTGAGCTGGCAATCTCTAAAGCACTTTCCAAAAGAGTGAACTAACCTTCTGCTGGCCTGCAAGAACAATGCTTCTATGCGAACACAACCGGAGAGTAAGACATCGCAGTCTTGCACCAAACAAGGGAGAGATCAAAAGCAGCAGAAAGTGCGAGGAGAGTCACAGAACTCAACTGTACCACCACAGATTTAGGCTGGAAACTTGCGATAGAAATTACACAAGCTTGACTGATTAGTCAAGCCTCAGATGACAAAGTACAAACTTCTGGCCAGCTGAGTAACAGATTCATTCAAATTTTTAAAAATGGATTCCTACCTCCTCCACAATAACAGTCTGATCCAGCAGTGACACATACCCACAACTTTAAATTACTAGCCAATTCAGTGGTTACACCAAGAGACGTTTCATTTTCCTAAATTCGCATTTCCTTTCGATTGAAGTGTTAAATGCAAAAAAAAAAAAAAAAATCTTAGCATACAAATTTAAAACATCTCCTCCTGATGTTACAAGCATTTAAATGCACTGTGAGGTATATACAGAAATGGTGATTGACTCTTTCTGTAAGCAGAAATAGTATTTCACCAGGCCTTGCTCACAAGTTGGCTTCAGCTCATGCAGTGCAGTTGTATGATTGGTTTAGAATCACTCAGTATGCTGAAGACATTTCACTTCATCCTGCAGCTAAAGAAAATTTCTCTTTTGAATAACAATTAAGTAATCACACCTGACACCACTCTTCAAGAACAAAGGCTTTCAGATTAATGTGTCTGTAGTCAGCAATGGTCATAAAAAAGCCTTTTCAAGTGCTTGAAGTATCTCCAGACACCATGGTTTTTGGAACCCATCTGGGTCCTTCTAATCTAATGCTTCTTAACTGAATTGTAACAGCGTTGATTGTATTTTCAGTTCAATGCAGAACATAAGTATAGACAGCATAGAGCTAATATCTGACTCAAGGGTCACAAACATGGTTTATAAATGCAAGATACTAACTGAAAAACAAAGGAAAGGCAACTTATATCACTAAGATCTTATGGTTCTGATTTATAAAGTCATATTCTATTCCTGAGGAAGTACTATTTCTCTCATTACTTCCACTGTTTTGAGAAAGACTGCAGGAGGAAACTTCATTACCAGAGGAAAACTGCAGAACTGAACTATATAAGAAGTGCTTCTTACAGACAAATTATGCCAGCAAATGTGTCAAATATGTTTTCAAGTCTATTTCATTGCTTTATCTTGCCACAAGGGCAGACAACTGAAAAATCAGATAAAGATATATAAACCCAAATGGATGAACACATTCCGAACAGATGTATTTTTGTTACTCAAGCTTCTACCACTTCCTGGGCTTACCAGCTAGAACATCGTCAGCACCAGGCTTCCAACTAACTCCTGATGTGCAAAACAACCTAAACTTACATTGCCTTTTGAATCTGGTGGACCTGAGCTGAAATGAAAGCAAATCTGAACTACGTTTGCACTATACTCAACTTACATATAGTAAAGCCATTATATATGGAATCTTGCTTAAAATACAGCTGCCTCCATCCATGCTGGACAAGCACAGCCCTCACTGGAGATACTATCACAAATCCTAAGGATAAAAGTATGTTAGCATGGAACTGTATCTGCTGCTACTTTCCTTCACTATTCAGTCATCAGCTAGACCATGACATAACACAGATGTGGCTCTATTACTTTCAGCTCCCTACGTAGCTAATCTAATGTACTTATTTTTGAAAGCTTACAACAGAATCGGATTTGTTGCCAGGTGAGAAATACATAACACAGTGTAAGACAGACCTGACGAACTATTTCAAACAGGATATGAGTGTGTGGGAAATATGATTCTAACATTAACACTTCATTTGTCACCTGCCTTGGTAAGCTGATCTGAAATCTTTTTCTTGGCCTAGCAAAAGAAAAAAGGATCTGGTTTCTCTGACAGATCAAGAGAAAGTGATAAAGCACTTGGATCAATAGATGCAAGGACTTTGCAGCAATGGCTTGCAAAACTGAGCATGAGGAAGGCCACTAAAACATGTCATCTGGCACCTCAGGTTCTCCTATGCCACTGCTGAGGAAGCTACATGAAGCGATTGTATAAGGGAAGGTTAATAGAAGAGCCAAGAAAATTAAATGAACTTGTGCAAAAGTTATTAACTCATGTTCTTGCAGATGTGTCAAGGTATCAGACCAAGGAACGGTGACTGTACAGGAATGCAATCATACTGAATGTTGAAACATATGGTTGCATACAGATATGCTCATACATATTGAATACTGAAACACACAAATGGATCAGTTTTAATACTAATCTCTTTATTAAAAGACTATCCCAAACTCTACCCCAGTTGCCAGTATGACACAGTATGATACAGCTGAAATTGAAGGCCTTTTGCAAACTCTGCTTGCAAGGCCCCTGCACGTCATGGGTTGAAGACAGTGGACCTATGGAGGTCAGGTCAGTGAAAACACAGAACAGCTCCAAACTGGGGATATGAATGTTACATCCTCTCCTTGAGAAGTTTGAGAAACAACCTTGTGATTCTAGCTAAAACCTGTAATATGTCTGCCTTTTCTACAAGAAACGTAACATGCAATTTCGTAACTGCTGACACGAATAAAAAGATCTGGCACTGAGAGCAGAACCACCATGATGCTAGAGCATCAGCACCAGTCTGAGTTCTTCGGGCAACATCAAATGCAGTAGATCTTTGAACATCCAGCTGGTGAAATGCTATCTGTAGAGATTCAATCAGCTGCATTTGCAGGAGTATCGCACACACACACAAACCCGATAAACAGTTACAGAAGATTGTCTAGATTACTAGTTAGATTAAGCTTACGTACGATGACTAGAACAACATCAAGACCAAAAAAAAAGCTGTAAACACAGGATATCCCTTAAAGCCAGATGTCCAACGATGATTATACATCAGCAATAATTACTCTGCAACACAGAGTATCTCAGGTTGTAGAAGCCTTGAAGGAACCCAGAACAGTGAAGGAAAATGTCCAAATAATAACCTTTAAAAGCCCGACAGACAAGAAAGCCCGACAGACAAGACGACAAAAGACCAGAGTTTTCAAAATGGACAAATTGCTAGTTGATTAAGTAACACAGTTTCCTGTTTTATGGATAAAGAAATCAATGCTATTTGGAAAGGATCATTATTAGCTGGTTTGAAAAAAAAAAAATCTGAGAGAATCACTGATCTTTTAAAGATGATACAACACTTTTCATGTAAAGGATTAAAAAAGGAACAAGAAATGCCTATTTAGCAGGAGTGCAACAATACTAGGAATAAAGTTAATTAAGACACTAAGGAGAACAAACAAGAACGGGAATTGCCCACATAAAATCAATGTGAAGCAGCGTAGACAATAAATAAGAGAAAAACATAATTGCTCATTTATGGTCAGATTTGAGTTGATGTTTAACCTGATAGAAAGAAATCTCACAACTCCAGGATTAACCTCTATAGTCATAACATGAACTGGACAAAAACAGTGGTACCTACCTGACAAAGAACACTTCCAATGTGCCAGGTGGTATCTGATATAGCAGATTAAAAAACAGAATGGCTACACTTTAAAACTACGTAAGAACTTGATAACTGTGAATGACACAGGTAAGTAGATGCATGAAGCTACTGTTAAGACATATTCAGGTTAAAAAAAACTTTTACTTCTCAGTTCACACTGACAGATTCGTAGAAATGAATCAGAACAAGAAATTACTGACATTTCATGGAATATTTATTTGCATTTGGTGTATACAAAGAATAAAATCAACCTTATTTGCACATATTCTGCATTTTTCTTCACAAGAACTTAGTCTTACGTCTTCCCCCCTCCCTGCATGTAGCAATGCAGTTGCAACACAGCAAGGCTCCATTTCAGGCACCAGTTTTCTGTATAACCTCATTCAGCACTCTCACGGTGCCCTCTGATGGCCAAGGCACAAGGTGCAGCTCTAACCTCTCAGGGTAAGTTATATATCTGGACATATACATACATAATAACCATCATGGAAGGGGTGAAAACCATAAGAACTCATTGGCAGTCTGATTGTGAGACTGGATACAGCAACAAGACAGAATCTTCTGCCAGACCTCATGCATCCACTCTGTGCTGACTGGAACTAAAACTGCCAGCACAGCTTATGAAGAGAGCCAGTTTGTAAAACATGAAACCGATGAAGTTGTCCGAAACCCCGCACTCAGCAAGCAAAACGTCTGATTAGACTGCAAGAGATAAGATGCAGAGCTGCAGTGACCTCAAGAGAAAGCTGGTACGTAGCTAGCGTTAGCTTTCAGGTCTCTGTCTCAGTTTGCATCTGCTTTTCTGAAAGGTTCCTTGAATTCAATCAGAAAATGATGCATTGACAGAGCTCACTTCAAAGAAATAAATAAAGACTGCAGACAAAACATTAATAAAAAGAAAAAAAAAGTAAAGCTAACAGAAAATTTGACAGAATTACCTATAAGTAGTTTGCAGTTTCCACCCTTTGCATTTTGGATCCTGCAAACTTAGAAAAGCTTTCAGTTCAGTCCAATCATGCAAAGAATTATAATTACTGTACCATTTCCAAGTAATACTAAAACCGAATAACTATTTGCTAAGTGACAGGACACAGCAAACTCTGCTCTACTCCTACTACTCAGTAGGATTCCTGCCTAAGGGACGGGAAAAGCCGCCCTCTGAAGGAAGTGCTCACAGAGACCCTCATCCAGCTTTCTGCACAGGGTTGCTACCAATGCTAACAGAGAATCCTGCACAGAGCAGGACAGGAGCTCTCACTCTCCACTGCTCCTCAGCTCCCTCTGAATCTCCACATGCAACCATCCAGCTCTTTACAGAGGTGGGTAATAGGCAGTGTACTGTGCTCCCCAAGAATTACTATCACCTCTGAGCTGTAAGTTGCTACCCAAAATCGCTGATGTAACCACGGTGCTGACTTCAAGCACTGCAGCTTGAAGAACTTCTCATGATTAATTGCCCCTCAAATTATTACTGCAAGCATCTCTGCTCTTCTGACAATAGGATAATGCTGGCAAAGCCTGCAAGAAAAAGATGTAGACAACCAGAAGTGCTATCCACTAGTTTTCCACTAGCAAGTGGGTGACAAGAATTATGCCTTACACCCAAGTCTAAATTTAAGCAACTGCCCATCAGCAGATAATCCACAATACTTCCCTTTCTTCCTCCTAAAATAGCTTCACATCAAACATTCAGATTGGTTTTTATTGTGTTTTTATTGTCTACACATTGAAAGGCTGAAGTAAAAAGAAACCCACGCCTCTGGGATTAACAAAGCTGGTAACAAAACAGCCTTCACTTCATTTTGGCAGCCTAAGTAGAAAAAAAAAAAAAAAAGGAAAAATCCTGTGTTTTTTTCTATTACTTAAGAAGCCTTAAGCACTATATCCACGTTTATTCCCTTTCTTTCACATGTACCTTTATAACCAAAGGCTGCAGTCAGTAACAAACCATGTCATTTTGTTTAACTCGTGACAGATGATAATAAAAAACCCTTTGCCTTCTGGTATTTGTTCAAGACAGAGTATTTAAATTAAACATCAATCCTTAGTGTAATGCTACTATTTAAATACAATGGATTTTTTTTACATAAATACAGAAAATAACAAAAAAGATATTTCACAAGCTACAATGTAAAATTGAAGCTGTGTATCTGCATTCATCCATTATCCTGCTATTTCCCCGCGTTTTCTGCTATTCCATAACTCAGACACTGAACAGCTAATTCAGTGTCCTTTCAAAATCTACAGAGCACATTTTTCACTTCTGTCTGGAAACTTTCCTCTAACCCTGGATACAAAATAATCCTTCATTATCTTTCAAAATCTGTTTTTACTATAGAACATGTATATTACAATATTTTACTTATTTTTTTACCTCTTTCCTCAGAACAATAAGGCATCACCAGAGGGATGAGGTGGATACAAAGCAGGGAGATGCCACACCATGACTCCCACGACAGCCTGCACAGGCTGCCTGCAAGGCATTGGGGTGTGTTTTTACACAGCATGCTCAATATTTTAAACTACTCTTGGGGCAAAAACTCCGGTTAAGTGTTATATATCAATAGGTCTGTGTTTGCTTTGTTTTGAAGCAGCAGCAGCAAGCTTTGCCTTTTTATTGTAAAACTTCTGTTTAATTATACTGCCTTTGAAACACCCTACTTTCCTATTACCAGCCAAAATTATTCTGACAAATATTCATTTATAAGGTCTACAAAAAAGGTCCATTTCCTCTCAAGCCTAAATATGCAGATTAGCAATTATTTGCAGAAGAAATCCATTAACAGATGAACCTCCCTGTGGGAAACTGCAGTGAAATGGAAAGCCACACAACGAGACCACCCAGAAATCTGCTGCAGCAGCACTGACAGCGACCAGCACTTCTAAAAACTAGTCACTTCACCTACATTTAGAAGTTTAAAAAATATAAAAGAAGTTTGAAAAGCTATCGTTTTTCTTAAAAGTTCAAAACACTTGAACCGTGCAATCAGCAAAATTAGTATTTCTCTTAATAAAAGTCTTACATCAGAATTTCTTTTCAGCAAGTCTTGGTATAGGCATTTCTGAGATAAGATTTGTGCATACTTTAATTTTTTTCCTTTCACTTGCTTAAATAAGTGCTCCAACCTCTGGAAAGCATACACACTTTAATTAACAAAGTGCCATCTGATACAACAACCAGTTGTTCCATTTATTTCATATCTAACTTTGAGCTACTAACATTAGTTTCCCATTCTTCCTGCAGATTAAAAAGGAAGGGTTGAAGCTATAGTCCTTCCCCCCCAGTCGTACGATCTTTATCATTAGGAGGAATGGCAAAAAACACGTTAACATCTCATATACAATGCACGTTCACTGGTTAAGGATATCAGAAAACATTACATACGAAAACGGCCCCTCTCCATAATACAAGGAGAAATGTATGCAAAAAAGTGATTTAATTGTAAGGTGGTTACCACAATTTTTAGAGATTTAGCGTATTTCTCTTTGCCTGATCCATAGACTTAATTAAACACTTCAGAACACACCCTCTTCGTGAGGGGTAGGTCCTGCCTAACAAATTTGATTTCCTTTTGCGATAAGATCACCTGTCTAGTCAACCAAGGAAAACCAGCTGGTGTGACCTTTTTGGACTTCAGCAAGGCTTTCGACACCGTTTCCCATAGGATCCTACTGGACAAAATGTCCAGCATACAGCTTAACAAAAACATCATACGATGGGTGAGCAATTGGCTGACGGGCAGGGCTCAAAGGCTCGTGGTAAATGGGGCCACATCAGGCTGGCAGAAGGTCTCTAGTGGGGTCCCTCAAGGCTCTATCTTAGGGCCAGTCCTCTTCAATGTCTTTATAAACTATTTGGATGTAGGACTGGTAGGTGTTTTGAGCAAATTTGCCAATGACACCAAACTTGGAGGAGTTGTAGACTCGGACGAGGGTGGAAAGGCCTTGCAGAGAGATCTGGACAGGTTGGAGAGCTGGGTGATCACCAACCACATGAAGTGTAACAAAAGCAAGTGCTGGGTCCTGCACCTGGGACGAGGCAACCCTGGCTGTACATACAGACTGGGCAACGAGACACTGGAGAGCAGCCCCACAGAGAAGGGTCTGGGGGTCGTGGTCAACAGCAAGTTGAATAGGAGCCAGCAGTGTGCCCTGGCAGCCAGGAGGGTCAACCTTATTATGGGGTGCATCAAGCATGGCATTGCTAGTCAGGCGAGGGAAGTGATCGTCCCGCTCTACTCTGCGCTGGTGCGGCCTCACCTTGAGTACTGTATGCAGTTCTGGGCACCACAGAACAAAAAGGACATTCAACTGTTGGAGAGTGTCCAGAGGAAGGCAACAAAGATGGTGAAGGGCCTGGAAGGGAAGACATATGAGGAGCGGCTGAGGTCACTGGACCTGTTCAGCCTGGAGAAGAGGAGGCTGAGGGGAGACCTCATCGCGGTCTACAGCTTCCTCGCAAGGGGGAGTGGAGAGGTGGGTGAGTGACCTATTCTCCATAAACACCAGTGATAGGACCCACGGGAACGGGGCGAAGCTGAGGCAGGGGAAGTTCAGACTAGATATCAGGAGGAGATTTTTCACTGAGAGGGTGGTTGCGCACTGGAACAGGCTCCCCAGTGAAGTAGTCACTGCACCAACCCTATATGAATTTAAGGAACGTTTGCACTGTGCACTTAGTCACATGGTCTAAACATTTGGGTAGACCTGTGCAGTGCGAAGAGTTGGACTTGATGATCCTTATGGGTCCCTTCCAACTCAGAATATTCTATGATTCTCTTCTTGTCCTTCTGCATCCTACATTTATTGCAGCCTTTTTTGCTTTTAGCCCCAGAAAAGTTGGCTTCACACAAACACAACTACAACCGAAACTGCAGATACTACAGCTGAATTTAGGTCTCAAACTAATTTGCATATTAGATCGGGTAACTTGCTGAACTCCCGCTCTTTCTTCAATGCTCAGTCTGATGCTCACTGCTGAACACATTGACTTCTACAGCCACAAGACTTATTCATTTCACTGTGACAACTTGCAACAGCCAGTCAGTCTCATGAGCATCTGTATTTGCTGTGATATCTAAAACTGTTTATGAACAAGGTGCAACTTTGGGGATACCTGTACGGTAGGCTTATAAAAAATGCACGATATACTACCCAGAATGTAACATCTAACCAAGGAACACAAAAAACACGGGTTAGACAATAGAGGCGATTAATTATGAATGAATACAGTGCATCTACTCTTTGTGATTTTTCCATGATTACAAATTTTTTGAGGATTATGTTGCAAAGCTTTCAAAAAGTTGGTTTTTTTTCAAAATAGCTTTTAGCAAGTAAGCAAAAACAGGAAAAGAATCGCTTTGAAAAGCGAACACAAGGTGGGCACTTCAAAACATAATGAAGAAAAACAGAAGCAAAAAAAAAATCTTGTGAGCTACTGAAATTAGCTGAACAGAATGGATGATGAGCTGAAGCAGGAGGAAGAAGTCCAGCTTTAATAAATAGGCAAGTGATGAGATGAGTTGGTAGAGCAACTAGACAAAGATGCATGAATAAAAGCAT
Source organism: Nettapus auritus (assembly GCA_011076525.1). NCBI lineage: Eukaryota > Metazoa > Chordata > Aves > Anseriformes > Anatidae > Nettapus > Nettapus auritus. Next base: position 92,461,723 of record CM021767.1, read on the forward strand.
TACTTATATTCTTTTGGAATGGAAAAGCTAGCATAAGTACTTGTAAGGTTTAAGCCATAAACAATTTGAAAGTTGAGGACAAAAGTGGCACGCACTTCAGAAATGCCATAAAAAGTAACTGTCAGGACTTGACCACGTTTGTTCAAACATTTCAGTGAGGTAGCGATATTGCTTTACAACAATCATCAATTTAAGAATCCATTCTTTAAGCCCGGTGAATAACTGTTCTCTTCTAAAAGCAGCCTATCAACTACATCACCTGAAAGAACTGGTTTAGACAAAGAATATCTAAGATTCATGCTCCTTTACAGAATTCTACAGAGCTGTATGCAAAGATTCAATATATTCATTTCAAGAGAATTTTATGATTAATTGCACATGGTAATAGTAGCTAAATTGTGCCTCTTGAATCATATACAAAATAGCAAGTGGTTGAAATTCAGCTATCAATAACATGATCTCTCATCTCTATTAATGTATAGGCTGATGGGCAATTCAAATCTCCACTACAATGGAAGGGATTCTATTAGTGTTATTGAGACATATGAATCAAGTTTTCCTGTGGAAACAACTGCACACACAAATCAGTCTCAGTCCACAGTGAAGCACTGGAATGATGAGAAAACACGAGGTACATCTTCACTGGCAGTTCAGATGGCTCTCTTGGTCACTGAAGTCCTGCTCCATTTGTGGTCCAAAGCAAACATCAGCTAGATCACTTACTAAAAAGTTAAGCAGTTTTCCCCAAGAAAAAGGCAGTTCAGAAATTAACTTGTTATTAATTCTGGTGTAAACCAACTGCAGACAAACACTACTTCCACTATCACTTAGATACTCTCTATGGGTCACAGGCAGCCATAAGAAAAAAAAAAAATCAGGTGAAAACTTGAATTTCAAATGCAAAATCATACTAATAACAGACACTTTGGTTTACTTATTGACCTCATATTGCCTCTACAGTTCGTTCTTACTGACTACAGCGCATCACTCTCAAATTACTGTTACCAGCATGTTAATAAATTGTTAGATAATTATTGTCCTGTGACATTAAACAAGTGTTATATTAACTGCGGTATTTCCTGGTTATCACCTCTATTACACAAAATAGACATAAATTGTATTTCCTCTTTGTATATTCTATTCCCAAAATATTTTTCTGAAATTTATGGAATATCTAAAAGTTAAGCAAACCTTCCACATATTTCAATTCCTGTACATCTGGATTTGCTATTTTACTACCACAAAATATTTCAGTTGATTTAAGGATGGAATTATTTCCATCTGAATCAAACCAAACAAGGCCCATACAAAGACCACAGCAATGGTTTAGACAGCGAAGGCACATTTAGAATTTACCAAATATCTTATACTTTGTAGTAGATGCAAGTAGCAGATAGGAGCGCATTAGGAACCAAAACACTGAATGAAGTCAATTTCATTTAGCCTCCTAATGTTTTTAAATGTACTTTGCGCTAGCAACCAATAAATTGCTAAAAGAAACACGTCCTTCAATTAGTAGAAGGGATAAAACAGCATACAATGATTTCAGAAAAATAGTCCGCAATGGAACAATTAAAGGCACACAGTAAGAAGTCAGTCCACAAGGAAAAGTGCAAGGATTTTCACTACCTTGCAGGTATCTATTCTGCATGCAGGCATGAGGTCTCTCACACAAAATCACATATGCAATGTTGCTTCCCTTGATTGTCTTTCTCTCAGTCCAAATACTGCTATTTTCTTTAGTAGAACTGTTCCTTAGACAACCGTACAACAAAATATTAAGAAATGAAGACCAGCTTCTTTTCTGCAAAACTCTCACAGCAAATTTTGATGTGGGAGATTCAGAGGACAAAGTCACTGTAATCATGTTTTACACTATGGTGCCAAAGTTATTGCGTTACTAACCTTGTATGTGCATATTATAAAAACCATCCATTTATGTTACAGTGAATTACTTTAAGTTAACACTGGGAACACAATACCTGAAGTGAATTTCAAGTGACAAGACCACCATTAATCATACCTTTTCAACATTAATGCCTCTACATAAAGCCTTCTGCTTCACTGCTTGAAAACGTACGTGTTTTAGGAAGAAAATGTTTTGCAGGTGGTGTTATGGTGGTGTAAAGAACCTGCTAAGTCCCAGATTAGCAGGTTCTTTGAACACACTGCAAACATCAACCAAAACTGTGTATTTGACTGATGTTTAATTTTAAAGGACAAATCACCAGAATTATTATTAAATCTACAGCAACTTACTTGATCAATATTTCTAACAATTTCAAAGACTACATCCTAAGCAGGGAAATAAGCAAAAAAAAAAAAATTGGATAAAAATTAGAAAAAGCCAGTAATGTCTTCCTTTTGCACTAAGCCCTCAAAAATTGATTTGTAGACATTTCATCAGATTAACAAGGTCACACTGCAAGGTAAAAAGAGTGTGCTCTTATCAAGTGAGTAAGAAAAACATGCTATCAAGATTATACACATCACAATTGGAATCTTGAATTCTCACAGTTTATTTTTAGTCAATAGTTTAATTTGCATAAAGTTAGATCATACATGATGTTCTGACAAAGTATTTTCACAAAAGCAACTTATCACAGTAGACTTACAATACAAAGACTACCCAAGCTATACCTTCAACTGACAGGCTCAAGATGGGGGAAAAGGGCCTGGGTTTAAACATAAGTATGGCATTCATGGCATTCCACTGAAAAACTGCTATCAAACAATGATTGTAAAGCTCAGTTATTGCTACCAAAGATAATTACAAGACTTTGTAAAGTAAACTCTTCAAACCCACAATCAAATCATTCATGTTAAACAGGAATATTTACATTTTTAAGCATTTGCTTATAGCTTAACAATGTAACATTTAACAAGCACTAAAACTTAAAGACAAAACATTCTCTGAGCTGTAACACTCATTATGATAAAAATTACATTATGATTCACTCTAGTTCAGGCAAACATCTGCCATAAGCAGAAGCATCCCAGTCAAAATCATGTTTTACAGTATCTATTATCCCCATCTCTGGAATTTATCAAAGAACTGCTTCAGTAGAGGAGTCAACAAAACAAGGAAGCTAAACCCTACTGTGTGTGCTGGAACCAGAGTGCTGAGCCTCCTTTTCTCTAGTAACCAACTTCAGCAGGCCAAGGCCAGGGACTGAAACCTTCAATTGTGGTGGGCTGTCCTCTGCTATGGTTCAGCCACCCACCCATCTACTCCTCGCTCCCCCTCCTCACCAGGACAGGGGAGCCAGTAGGATGAGAGGACTTCTTCACTGTGAGGGTGACAGAGCACTGGGACAGGCTGCCCAGAGAGGTTGTGGAGTCCCCTTCTCTGGAGATATTCAAAACCCACCTGGATGACATCTTATGTAATGTGGATGGATGATCTCCAGAGGTCCCTTCCAACCTCAGCTGTTCTGCAATTCTGTGAAAAGGCTTATGGGTCAGGATAAAGACAGGGAGATCGCTTAGCGATAAGCAATACAGGTGAAACAGACTTGACTTGGGGAAAATTAATTTAATTTACTGCTAATTAAAAATGACTCACGTAGAAAAATAAAGGCAGACCTTTCCTCCCCTCTGTTTCAAGATGGGCTTCACTCCTTCAGTCCAGACTCCTGCCTCAGGCAGTGCCAGGGCGGCTATGGCCAGTACAGAACTGACAGCCTCTCCACTGCTCCCACCCTGTCACATTTTAACCTTGCTCTTGCACGGGCTCTTTCCCACTGGCCACAGCTGCTTCAGGAATAATAATATTAAAAAGTAATCATTACAGCATGGGCTCTTCATCAGCTTTAGTTCCTTCAGGAAACATCCCCCTGCTCCAGAGTACGGTCCTCCATAGGTGCCGTGAATATCTGCTGCAGTGTCACAAAGCTCATCCTCTGACCTCTGGCATTCCCTCTGTTGTTTCTCATACCTTTTGGTTCCCTTTTACCTTTCCTTAAATATATTCCCCAAATGCACCACCATTTTGGCTGCCATGCCCTGCGGTGGGGCCATTGGAGCCAGCTGGAACCGGCACGGGGCAGCCCCCGCCTCTCCTCACAGAAATCATACTGCAGCACCCTGCTGCCAACACCATGACATGCACTCCCAACACATAGCTTTAGTCAAGACTACCTGTGTTCTTTTCAAAGAAAAGAGCATTTTACATGCTCAATCTAACACCATAATCTATATAAAGGATCCTGTTCAGTCACACAGGAAGACAGTCTATATCTGACACTAAGTGGTACTATTAAAATGGTAGTTCAAAAAGCCTAAATGCATCTTCAATTATGTCAGTCGTGGGGATGAGACATGACAAGGGAGCTCACATTGAACACTGCAACACTTTCACCAGGTGGGAGACACACGTCCACCTGTACAGCCTTTTCAGTTAATCACACGAGACTGCAATTGTGGAGGCAAACTTGTCCAACATAAACTCCAGTACAAACAAGTCAGACAACTGCTAAAGCAGTATTAAGTCAAATTCTAATTTGTTTGCTTCAAGAAATCAGAATTTAAAACAGCTGTCCTCAAAAAGATCCAGCACTGCTAATCATTTCAGAGCCTAAGTTCTCTGCATCACTATAACTGAAATTAAAATCAAAACAACATAGTATTATTACTGCAGAAACAGTATCAGCGTAAACTCAGTGAAATCTTCATGAATAAAACATAATGCAATTTGAATTAATAAAAGTTTGCTCTAAGTTCTAAAACAAATGTAGAGCTAATATTACAACTTAGAGGAACAACAGAAAATATTTAGGCTTTCTATTGTTTAATCATCATTAAAGGGACAAAGGCAATCCAACCAACGAGTGGGTCAGAAAACACAGAAAGGGCCTTGCAGTATTGATTTTGCACATATAATGAATTTCAGTTGCATTTGCAGCCATCAAGAAGGCATGAATACTGATAACTCCCCCTGTTAATGAGCCTCAAAGAACAGAGGGATACTCAACATGTTAAACTTATTTTTAACAGGATGAAACAACACATATGACTGCTTCATGGAGTTGACTAGTAAGCAACTGAAGCACAACTCCAACCAAAATGAATTTGTGCAAACACAAAACCTTTTCAAAAGTACATATTGTGAGTTATTTACTATTCTCTCAAACATCAGTACCAACACAATTCATTCCTTCCGTTCACCCAGATATACCCCTTCCTTGAGAAGCCTGGCTACAACCACTCCGTAACACACAGGTAGGCAGTGGCCTCAGCCTGCACCACAGTGGGCAACATAACAAGGGCAGGCCACCACTCCAACCATTCAGTGCTTTGGTGAGCTAAGAATAGTAGTTTTAGTACCAGAAGGCCTTAGAGTCTAACAGCTTCAGAGCACCTTACAGAAGGCAGGGCAGGCTTGCTTCATCAAATAATTGCTGTACATATCTCCTTCCAAAAATGTATGCGTGTAACTCCTTGGGGGTAGCACCAGAGAACCTCCTGGTTCCAAAACATGCATCACAGTACATATAATCAGTAACGTCATTCAAACAACCAAAACTTAGAAAACCATGCTTCTTTAGCATTTAAGAACTGAATGGCAAATGAGAACCATAAGCACAGAACAATTCCTCAAACCCGCATACCTGAAAAAAGACCATCTTTCCACTATCCATATTCAGGGCATTTTCTCCCTTAGAAGCTTGTAACAGACAGTCCAAAAGCCTAGGAGGCAAACCACCATATAGAAGACAGAATACTTAGCTTAATTTTTTGATGTTACCCAGCGAAGGCAAATCCCGTCTTCAGAAATAGCATCTGAGTCTAATTTGGATTATCGCATCATTAAGGTCTTTAATTATCAAATTCTAATAAAAGAATGATTGTCTATAAGAAAGTTCTGAGAACAACGCATAAATAACCAGATGATGCAAAAAATACTAAAAGACTCCCAAATGCATAAATATTTATGCTCACCACAGTACTATTATCAAATACATTCATTAACAGACAGATTAAATGACAAATAAGCGATGCTGTTTAGGACCATCACTTCCTAGCTAGGTCTAGCCTTTATGCACAACTTCTGTACAAAGTCATGAAGAGCTCCATACCATCACATTGCCTGAATTCAGCATGTTTCTTGATTTTCTTTGCAGCAGCAGACATAAAAACACCCCACGTGCTACAAAAGCATTGCTAAGCAATACTAAAGCAGCTATACATGCAGAACTTAAGCCCAGACCAAATAAGACTTCAACAAATACTTTTCACAAATGGTACTTAAAAGCGTGCAACTACCATAAGTTCAACAGAAATTCATCTCTTCAGGTAATGCTGAGCAAGAAAGGTGCTTTACTAAAGATTATCCTCTTAGTTCCTTTGTTGTGGAACAGCAACTACGATCGTCTTCATATAAAAAAGACCCTTTATGCGCAATCTTTTCTTTAACGGTATATTCTTACATTTTCACTGGAGTGTTTGTGTGTTTTGTTTTTTTTTTAAACCGTAGTGTTGCACAAAGCATATGATACTGCAGAAAACAACTTCCAACTACAAGTTGGAGAGAAACATACACTTATGTGAAAATAGTGTAGCCCCAAAATCAGAAACAGAAATACTTAGAATTGTATGTGGGTGTAACTGATCTGCTACAGTTTTGCTCCATTGAAATCTATACTAATTATCCAGCTACCATATGTAATACTCCAGTTGTATATCCAGTTGTTTGATATGACAGAGTAACGTTAGAGTGATACCTGCAGAACATACTGGATATTTGGAGTTCATTTCTGAAAGACTAAATTTAATAATATCACTAACATCCCTCACCAGCGCACTATACAGGTTAAAATTTGCTGGAACAGCTTATTCAATGTGCTTTCACAAACTCAATTAGGAATCAGAAGCCCATGACTTCAATCAGTTTTGGAATAGGACAGGAATCACTAATCTATTGTTTCTTACTCCGAAAATATGGGGAATTATTATAATAAAATTTAAAAACCTTACATAGTAAAACAAAGAATTAATGCAAGCCTGAAATAATGCAATAACTTAAAACGTACCAGTTCTATAGAAAATAATTTTCCAGACCCATGAGATTGTTAATATTTCTAACCTATGATTATAGGGGATAAGAAAGAAGTAGTTCTTCACTATAAAGCAGGTATTGGCTCTAATGAGTTAATCTGGATTAAATGAATTCCATATAAAATAGCCTGGAAAATCAAAGGCTCATGAGGGAATCTCATCAATGAGATGATAAATACCTGAAGGGAAAAAAAATGTCCTATTTTTAGTTTCAACAAAAAAAATGTTGCAAAATCTTATGGAAAACACTGAGACACAGAGAAAGTTGTTATTAAGCTAACATTCTGAGTGAAAAGTCACATTACTCTTTTGTAGGAAATAATTTTAAAATCCTCTATTTGAAAATTCTTTACAATTAACATTGTAGATATGATAAATTCCATTTAAAATTAAAAAACTCTCAGCTTATTCTCTCAGTTTATTAATGAAGGGCTTTTTGTTTTCATCTGTAAGCACTTTTGATAGAGTTTGGTAAAACCAAATTGATATGTTTTAAATCTAAATGGCTACTGTTCAAGAGTGTCATGCAACAAAATTTGTAAAATCAGACTTACCGCCAGTGCTTTAGATAACTTCTGTCTGTAGTTATTCAGAACAATAGCATCAATGTCCTTAAGAGGCACAAACGCAAAGCCATCTTTAATAAACACTCTTCTGGCTCTAAATAGATCAACAGCATCTGAAAGTCCAACCTGAGAAAGTGAAGAAAAAAAAAAAAAAAAAAAACACACACAACTGTAGAATAGCAAAATAGTGTAGTAACAATTATTATAACCCTAGGATTCAAGATGGACCAGTACAGCTTTAAGTCATTCTGTGTCTTTTAACAAAGCTCTAGGCAAAACACAAAGATTTTGAGAGCAAATGTTGATTTTTGGTGGAAAAATATTATTTGCTTACAGCAAGTCATACAACTAGGCAATACAAGCTACCTTAAAATTTGTATCTACCGCTACCAGCCTGAGATGAAGTTCAGCAAAGACAAACCCAAGTTCCTGCATCTCGGATGGGGAAATCCCCAGTGTCAGTACAGGCTGGCTGTAGACGTGTAGATGTGGTGCTCAAGGACATGGTTTAGTGGTAGACTTGGTGCTGCTAGGATAACTGCTGGACTTGACTATCTTAGAGGTCTTTTCCAGCCTAAACGATTCTATGGTCATGTAACTTTCCATCACTTTCTTCTCTTCTTGCTCGCTTCCATAAAGTATTTCACACTAATACCAGATTAAACCTAGTTTCAGTAACAGATATCTGAGAATGTCTCCATCCTGACAGTCTGTCAGCCAGTTAAGTCAAGTGATTTGTCTGGGACACGTTAAAACGGAAGACCTTTTTTGTGGAGAAAGATGGGATGACAGAAGATGTTAATGGTAGTCTGAAGCTCTCTTCATTCTCCCTCTACCCTCATACTGACGTGAAAAGGAACTCTCATTAGTCTCAGTTAATTTAGATATTTTGATTTACTGTTCATAATAGTACTGTATAACCTTAAAATTAGTAGCTCCATGTTTTAAAGAGAAAGAATGGAAGTAAATTTCCGGCACTTATTAATTTCTACTTACCTTATAGAACATTTGTTCTTTTACTTTAGTCATAGTGAAGCCAGGGGTTGATGTAGACAGTTCATTTGCCAACTCATTTTTCAGGTCTTCACTAATCTAAAATAAAAAGCTTCTTTTAAAACCACTGAAATACTTCAAAAAATGTTAAAAATGCTAAAAGATGTTTTGATCTGTAAATAAATCATCTTTTTAGTTGACAAAAGAACAACTACATATTCAACAAGTGATCTTTAATAAACCATCAAGGCATAAACCAGCAAACCATTAGTGGTCAATTGTGTGAAATACATTTCTTATAAAGTAGTTTACACAGACTTCAAAATATAATACTATAATAAGTATAAAAAAAACGTGCTTTTCAAAAATCGGCCTCTTTAAAATCAGTCTCTGTGACGATCCCTGCTTGTATCTAGATTTACTGCAGTCACTAAAACAAAGTATGGTAACTGAATGGCAATTGGAAAGACAAAGTTGTTGTTTTAAAGTCCTAAACAATTTTGTTAGTTTTTTTAAAATATTACTATCAGCTCATTTTTAAAACTATTTTTAAAAGATCATCTTATACATATGAATGTTCTTCTTCATGATGAGAACAATGGGACGTTTATTGTTCACCATGTGCTAGCGCTTTCGCAGTTGTAGAGAATTAAGTAGCAATAATCTAATTTAATTTCTTAAAGTACTTAGACAAAATTTCTAACCTGAAATAAAATCATGAAAAATACTACATTTCCTAACATAGCAATTTATTGAATAAAAATATGCAAATATATACATATACAAATGCATACATATTATGCTCTTCAACTACTTAATAACACAGGACTCGAATAGCATCAAATACTGGATAAAAGCCACACTTAAAATTAGAATATTTTCATGATTCTACTATTCCATCCATAATGCAGTCAGCAAGACAGAAGAATGTAACTTGGAAGACAGAGGAAATAGGCAGTATCATTATATTTCTGCATATGAAAGTCTACTACTCAGGAAAAAAAAAAAAAGAGCCTGTAAGTTAATCACTTTTCTTTAACAAAGTAGCTGTACCAAAACGATTGAGTTTCTAGAAACGATAAAGGAAAACAGTCTACAGAAATACTCTCATTCATGATTTGATTTTTCTTAGTCGTGGAGAGGAACAATTCCAGCTTTTAAAGCACAACACCCTGAAAATATACACAAACATCACTTCGTGCTACCAAAACGCTTCTACTACTTTTAAACCATGTATTTCTTGTGTAAATCTAACTACCTTGTGTCAATTTAAGTCACCGTACTGGCCTGCAAGCTTTCACCCATTATAGACCGAAGTTCCAGAGTAGTGATTTCCATTTTTCAAACCCAACAGTTCTGTGATTTCTAAATATATGACACACTTTAAGATAGAAATTGCTTTAGAGTCCGGTCTACCATGTCATTCCAACCCCACAGTAAAAAAAAGCAGTTCAACAGATCACATCTTCTAGGGTAGTCTCATGGGAGGGGAGGGGCAGCCAAGCCAATAAAGTTTTATTTGGCGGGTTGGGGTTTCTTTGTTGGTGGTGGTTTCATTTTGTTTCTTTAAACAGTCACTTTAAGCCCTTACAACACAGCCCGGTGACTGTTTCTATAGACAGGATTGCAAGTTGGGGGAGGACTGAGAACAGGGAAAGGCAAGAACTGCTTGCTTTTGCTTTTTGAAACAATCAATTAGTTGATTTTAACCCACAAAACCATCTTACTCCATATAATCTTAAGTTTTAATTTTTAACGTACTTCTAAAATAATTATACTGACTCCAAACTTCATGAGTTGTCCCAATCCTTCTTTATTAATAATCAACTGTCTAAAATTTGTGCAGATGTAAAGTCCCAGTGACTGCACATTTTCTTGCATCTCACCATCAAAAAAAAAAATAATACTGTTGGGTAAAAGTGGTCCTGGTGAAAACTCCAGAAGAAAACAGGTTAAGAGGCCACGACTAAAGTCTTGGGTAAGTTTGTGGACAGGGCTGTCAATAAATACAACTATATAAAAATACATTTTTTTTCAACACTAATATGTATTATTGTAAAACAAATATTTTATTAGTAAATCACACTTAAGAAGCTGTTAAATAATTCACTTCTCACAGCCTCAAGTATCTTGTAGGTTAGGAAAACCATTTCAGTATTCTACAGCAGCCCTACAAACACTCCACTTGCCTTTTTGACCAAATTCCCATTGCCCTCCTTTTTTCAGCTAATGGAGAGCCAAAAAGGAAACAGGGATATCCTTAGCCCTTAACTCAACCTGGGTGAAAACTTCAGGAGACATTAATGGCAGTTAAAGCATATAAAACTTGTTTCCCTAAAGAGTGGAACATTAAAAATAACCTTGCATAGGCACTAAGGACTTCACTTTTTTAAAACATAAAATAATTTAAAATTGATTGAAGGTGTAATGCCATGAAAATAACTACCATATTATTGTCTAAAATGTAGGTAATACATACACATCCATACATGGAGCATCATGAGACATGTATCCCATTTTTTCTTGGTTCGTGCAGGCTAGAAAAGCTTTATTTCTTTTAAAGCAACACTGTGTTTTGTACATTCAATAATTCTGTATCTAAAATGCCACCTGCATTAGTACATTCCAGTAATCATTAAAAAATTAAGACACTTAAATACAGCTTTTAGGATTCTAATCAAGATCAGAAAGATAAACAGACTGCTTAACTTTCGACAGCACTCAGAGATGTTCAGAGACAAAATACTGTGATGTTCCAGAGATAAAAGATCAACAGAAGTCTTCTGAGGGTGGCCCAAAAAGGGAAAAAAAAAAAAGCATTAGCAAGCAGAACTGGGCAGACTTTACTGAGCAATTCTGAATTTTAAGTTACACAAAGCACCCAAACTGACCCACGAGCAGAGCACAAAGAGCTTGTTCTCCCCACAGCCACGCAGCTCTGCCCTCTCATCGCCCTGCCTCTGGCATCCAGCTCGCCCTCCGCACAGACCTGATGCGACCTGTGTACCCACTGAACACAACTCACCAGCTTTGCCTGCCCAGATCATTGCCTGTTTCTTAAACTGAATCTGCTTATTACCAAGATTGCCCAAGGCTAAAGCAAGAACAATAACGCCAGGAGAAGGCTTTTCCCTTTTCAGTGACAGCAGGTCACATACCGTAGCTTGAAACAGTCCAGCAATTCATCGGAAGTCTTTGAGACTTAGAAAAATGAGAAAACCAAGACATAGAACAAAGAAAGGCAGTGGCATGAGAGGGAAGGAGGGAAATTATGATCTAGGACAAGCTGCATTGCTTCCAGTTTTCTTGCTTACTATTTGCAGTTTGTTCTTTGATTTTGATCACAGAATTATCCTGGAAACACAGACATGGAAACTCGGATCGAAAGATGAATTATTTAAGATGTAGAACTTGGTTAGACAAACATGAGCACTGAGGTTATCAAAAAAAAAACCTTCAAATAAATTTGATATCCTTACTGTTTTACTGAAGGGATAAAGATGCATTCACCCATTATACTACTGTACGCGATGCTTCCTAACTCTGCTGTTACTACATCTCCCAGGAGAGAACAAAAACTCCTCTTCCTTTTCTAGGACTCAGCCCCAGGTATTTACAGGCACGTATCACTGGTGTCTGTAGAGAGGGCAAGTTTTAAAGCTTGCTTTTAGGTACTGAGCAGGTAGCACTTAAGTAGTGTAATACCCTTCTGGAAAAGTGGTGGCGTCAGTCTCTCAATATTATTCTACTGCAATTTTAAGTATCAGAAAGACAAAATCTTTCTTAGTCTATCTTTTCCATTAGCACACAAGCACTGTACAAAGTGAACTACAAGTAGAATACAACAAAATTAGCTTAGATACTGTTAAATTTAAAGTGTATTCAACTAGTTAATGAATATTAACTTGACTACGAAAGGAAATCATGCCCATATGTCCTACCAATGAAGAGCATGAAAAGCCTGAAATAAAACATTCCAGAGGGTCCCAAATCTGTTGTCCAATCTCACAAGGTTTCTTAAGAGGGAAAGTCCATTTTGGCCAGAGACAGATGAAGTGAGAAGAAATTTCTATTCCCCATGGTACTCGAACCTATTATTTTAGCATTTAGGTTGCTGGCATCTGTATAAACTTAAATGGATGCACTTGGCATTATGTACTCTTATAAATGCATGCAGTTTTATTTATTTTAAAGACAAGACTGGGCATGGAAAGACATTTTAAGGATCCTTCTCAACTATGAAAATCCTTCTCTGAGTGAAAAATTTCCTTCTAACCTCTAATGTAAATCTCCCCTCTTTTAGTTACAAAAAACTTATTTTTAAAACTTATGTTTAGTTTAAAACTTATGTGAAATATGGCAACAGGTTTTTCTCCATTTACAAATCAGAAAGCTAACATCAGACTAATTTTACAAAAACTTCTTCACAAATGCTTATCTAGATTTAATCACTGGATTAGCAGGGAAGAGTATTTCCGTGTCTGCAGAGTGTTTTATGAAGCTTATATCCAAAACACCAGCGAGTAAGTCATACTTGCAGCTTAATTACATACTGCCCAAATTATCCTATCAGCTTTCACACGGCTGTATCAAAGAACATGTCCAAATTTACAGCATTCACTGCTACGTGACGAACACATTCATTTTGGAATCATTCTTAACCACAACCACAAAAAGAAAAACAAAACAAAAGAAAAAAAAAGAAAAAAAAAGAAAAAAAAAAAAAAACACTTGACAGCTTGACACTCCAAAACCTTTACCTTCTTCTTAAGTAACATATGGATACCATTGGGAGGGGGACCACCCACTATTGATTTCCCAATTTTCTCTTCCTTTATGGCCAAACAGAACAATCAAAATATAGGGAGAGGACACTTTATGAGATCCTCTTCCTACAGTAAGTTCCTTCCAATAAAACCAAAGTTGCTGGTTGCTAAGAACTGAGGATCTACAAGGATCAGGTTAGGACTTGTTATTTTTTCACTTCCAAGCCATTAGATAATGGCAGTCTAGTGTCACCAGGTCAACCGCAGAGTGCTACAGCACGTCAGCACACAACTGGTGCCCGTTCCCCTTCCACCTCTCCTGCCATACGCTGAAGGACGTCGTGTAGAAGACGCCTATTCTGCCCTGCATTTCTGGCACAGCTGCCATTTCACATCACTTCAGGAAGTCAGGCTTGCAGCAGAACATGAGGCAACTCCAGATTCAGACTGTACTCCGAGCGCTAATTGTTTTCAGCAGGATTAAGTGGAAGAACACTTTATTCATCATCTCATTTTTATAGCAGCCCTTCCTGCAGTTTTTATTTCCAAGCACCTACCTTTTTCAAAGCAGGAAAAGACCGTATTTCAAAACAAAAAGAGTGTGTGCCATATCCAGTACAGAAGAACTCAACCTCAAGTAAGACCTTAGGAGTCTACTGCAATTGAAAGGATGAACTGCACAAAGCTATTTAATAAGAATCACAGTCCACTAGAAGGGGCATAACTAACTTAGCTGTACAGTTGGTGTTTTAGCTTGACTTTAATTAGTTTCACGAGTTAATTTTAAGCAACAAAAGCTAACTTATAAGGGTCCATTTAAATTTCAGCGGATAATCAGCATCTGTTTCTAATCAGACTTAGATGATTGCCAAATTAAAACTTTTAATTAGCATTTTGCATAATTTATGTAAACTGTTGTTCGTATATTTACGAAGGTGGAAAGGGACGTCCCCAGCAGCTATGTGTTCTTCAATCACATTTACTCCTTATTTAATGCCACAATTTTATAGTACATCTCCAGCACCATATGCACAAATAAATACATGCAACTAGAATTACCGCAGCAAAATGCTTGTTTAGTCGTGGGGAAGCTAAGCCATGCTTATATTTGAAGGGATCATTAAAGGAGAGTAAACGAAGAGCTCTCCTCATACATCCTGTCAATACAAAAATAGTGGCAAGTGCGTGTTCTGTCCTCCTTCCATTCAAAAATTCTGCCTCTTAGATTTACGAGATGTGCTTATGTTCACCTGTGAATTAACCTCTATTAAAAATGTCTGTAAGAGAATACTACAATTAGCTTTAGGTCTAAAAGTGACAATTTTTAATCAACGTTTATCCCATCTCCCCAACCCTCATAATGTTAACTCACTAAGAAACTCAAGTTGCTTTGCAGTCAACCCAATTATTTTCAGATGAGCTGAGAATAAGGCATGCAGCCAGTCAGTAAGACTGCTTTGCAAACAGAGCTGCCAGTGGGACTTCCAAACCTGGGACTGCAGCAGAGCAGCCAAAGAGTCTGCTGGTCGGACTGCCTGATTCCCCCACTGCTAACAGTGCTGAGGAAGGAGGGAGGTTGGTCTCCTGGGGATTTTCTTCCCTTAAAACATGACTACAGTCAACTACAGGAGGTAGCCGTAGGGCTGGAGATCAGCGCATTTTTCTCTCTGTCAGGGCCAAGAACCAATTTTTGTCTGTGACGAAGGAGCCGTTTGTTTTCGCTTGCATTAAGTCGAATCCATCTTCTGAACCCCGAATGATTAAACAGAGAAATTACTTCCTTTGAAAAGTGGTACTTGAGGATGAAAAGTAACCTGTTACATTTTTTGAAGTCCTCATAGTGTAATGTTTCACTGCCTTAGCAAACTCCAGCACTTCAGCTATCCTTAAGCTCTTCCACATACAATTTTGTTTCTATTATGACTTTAAGCATGGCAGAACACATATACTTCTAGCTTACGATGACAATAAGGCACTGATCCCCACTCAGCCATGCATTTTTTCTGACCTTTGCTATCAACTCTATGACAAGTATTGTTGGTTTTCACACAAATGGAAAAAAGCAAGATCCAAGTAGCAGGAAACGAAGATAAAATTCTGAACCATTTCCTTCACAAGCACAAACCGCAGCCTACTTGAATACAGTTACTTTTTTAGCTTGACGTATTTCCATACCATACATCTGCGCTTTAGACCGTTTCTGCTTTCAAGCATTCCTCCCCATTCTGTTTGGGAGCGGAAGAAATGTTATTTGAAGCGTCTGAAATGCAAAGCTATAAACCCAAAGAACAGAACATTATGGTCTATACACCTGGCACCAAAATGAATAATCACAGCCATGACCTTTCAGTGGACAGACACAGTATTATTTTCTTTCACCTGTATCTGTACATGGGGACACAAACTAGTCCCGTTCTCATTAATCCAAATCTGACTTCAGGATCTTCCGTCCCTTCTAAAAAGGCGGCCATTAAACATTTTTCCAAGAAGCTACACTACAAATATTTATTCATCTGCCCCACTACTGAGATAAATGCTTTCTGAAGAAAGCATAACAGCAATAATCAGAAAGTCTCTCCCAGGAACGCTGTGATCATAAAAATGGAAATTAAAGAAGTTTAATTTCTACTGAATAAAGCTGCTAAAAAAAAAGCACTTTAACTTCAACATCAAAGAAGCGCAACGGCAAAAAAAATTAGCTCCACTAATGCATTTTGCTCTTTCCTTTTATTTTGCAGTTCTTATTCTTTCCTCTCAAATGCCAGCAGATCCACTACAGAGCATGGGCTCCCCCAGCTGACTGTTCCCACCTGCTGTTCCTTCCCCATACAAAGCATTTTGTTAAAACAACGTATTTCATAACAGCAATTAAAAAAATAGTTATTTCTGGGAAACTGCCAGTTGTGGTAAAATTAAAACATCTATCCTAGAAGTTATATATAAAAAAAGACATAACACTTTTTTAGATTTCAAGAGGCTTTTCAGAGGTAAAGGAGTTCTCAGATGATTTAAACAGGATCTTTCGTGCTCTATGGAGAGGTAACAGCAACAGAGAAAAATGTAGCTGAGAAGAAAGCACGCTTTGAAGTTTATCTCTCTGCACTGTGCAGAGCAAATAATACAAAACAGAAACATTACAGGGAATCTAAATTCAATTACACGTGATCCTTGCACAGCAGATAAGGACATGATTATAATTCTTAATTTTCATTTCTTGTGGAAGCGACAACAAGGAACTGTGTCTGTTTCAAGGAGGTAACAGTCTGAAGACAAGATGAAAGAAGGGTCACAGGAGATCAGAATAATCAAGACAATCACCAGAACGTCAGTGAAATACAATCTGAGATCAAACTTTACTTTATATTCTGCATTCCAGTGTATCAAGTTCAATTCTTGGAAAGATACATCAATAAATCACAGCATCGGAGAGCACTTAGGAAAAAAACACAGGTAACAATTAACACCCCAGGTGGATGTGTCAAAACCAAACTGTGCTGAGCCAATCTCACTGCCTTCCTGACAGTACAGCAGAACCTCCGGGATGGAAAAAATGCAAACATGATATTGTGTCAAAGGCCCTTAAAGTCACTCTTATCTGACATTTTTCACAAGCAAATAGAGCAGATCAAATGAATCTCCTATAACCTGGGCACAAAACCAAGTGGAAAAACCACGCATGGGAAAACTGAACTCAAAAACAGAACAATGGATTAAGCCGAATTCTGCAAGCATCCATCCCAGTACTTTCTATTTAATATTTCAGTTACCAGCCTGGTCACTACAACAGGAACAGGGTACACTGCCATGAGACCAGGGATACTGCAAGGGCTCTAAAGAATGGGATCAGAAGAGAGAACCTCCTCTAAAAATGAAGGCTGTATTTCATTGTAGAAGTTGCAGGGCTCTGTCTCTAAGCCAGCTCTGTGCAAACAGGAACAGCCGATCAACTGGGTGCTCTGAAAAAAGGAGCTGAATGAAAACTCCCCATCTCCAGCTTGGGAGCTGGTATATCACAATATTGAGGATTTTAAAAAAAAAAAAAAAAGATACATGAATTTTGTCTCAGTATCATCTCAGCATTAGTAATGGTTCTGCTGATGCTACACTTAAATATATATATGTTCCCCCCATTAAAAAAATGGGAAAGAACAACCACAAAAGTGAAAATCCTGCACAAAGAAAGCCTAAAAGGAGAAACAATGAGATATAATTAGAGTCTTCTTATATGCAGAAGGCAAATACAAAGAGAAACTTTCTTAGTAGACAGAACAAGTAGAAAAGGACTTAAATTACTAGAAGTTAAACTTAGGTCTGACATTAATAAAAAAATATAGGAAAAGTAAACCAATAAAATGACTAAGAAGGTGTAGGATGTTTATGGAGCAAGCTTGTGGTAGCAGGAGGCTGCAGGGGTGGCCTCTGTGAGCAGAGCCCAGCAGCTGCCCCGTGTCAGATCAGAGCCAGCTCCAGATGGCTCCAAAGGGACCCGCTGCTGGCCAGAGCCCAGCCTGGGAGCGATGCTGGGTGGGCCTCTGTCAGACTTCAGAAAGGGGAAAAAAAAAGCTGCTGTACAACAGTAGCAGGGAGAGAGGAGTGAGAAAGGAGAGAAGCAGCTCTGCAGCCCCCATGGTCAGAGCAGGAGGGCAGGAGGTGCTCCAGGCACACAGCAGCAGTTCCCCTGCGGCCTGTGGAGAGGCCCCTGGTGGAGCAGGCTGCCCCCCTGCAGCCCATGGGTCCCACATGGAGATCTCCACGCTGCAGCCCCTGAAGCCCACGCAGGAGAATCTCCCAGAGTTTTAGAGCAAAATTAGGCATTGCTGCTACAGAGATTTACACACAGGAAGGATGAATGCAAAAAACTGAGCTGGTGCACTTACAGAGGGTTACTTTATGATAGGAGTAGTGAGAAACAGAAGAGTATGGCAGAGCCATCCCAGGAATTAGAAGTTAAAAGCCCAAAATGTGGCAGTTGTCTAAAGCTGAATGAGACAGTTAAGTGACAGTCCCTACAGTGACACTTCTATGAAGAGGGCTACGAAGAGGAAGCTTCTGTTCGTTGTCATTTTAGCGAACAGAAGGACTGAGCGACAGCTGAGGACAAAGTCAAACGCACGGAAGGAAAGAAGTGTTAATGATTATAGGAATTAACATATAAATTAAATGGACAAGGAATGAAGAGAAAGCCAATTTAGACTTCTGCTAGTGACATTTACTTCTAAGGCAATATTACTCGAATACCAATTCACAGTAACTGACATGTCAGTTACCAATCCAGGGCACTCTACTTCTAACTACTGAGCAAACTGAAAATACCAGTATGGCTAGATAAATTCTGACCCAATTTCTCTTTTAAAGCTATAAATGACAAGTTGGAATATATATAAAGAGTACAAAACACCTTAAAATGGCTGAACGAAGTGAAACATATTAGAGGTCTATTTTTATTTCAGAAGCATGCAAACACCCAGCCTAAGATCTAGGAGTTACCGGGTAATGTGAGGCGCACAGATGCAGCTTTGAAGGGAAAGAAAAAAAATCAACAGCAGAGAGTGAAAGAAAGAATGAATTCACAGCCCAGAGAAGAGGAGGCTGAGGGGAGACCTCATTGTGGCCTACAGCTTCCTCACGAGGGGGAGTGGAGAGGCAGGTGACCTGTTCTCCATAAACACCAGTGACAGGACCCACAGGAATGGTGTCAAGCTGAGGCAGGGGAGGTTTAGGCTAGACATCAGGAAGATGTTCTTCACCGAGAGGGTGGCTGCACACTGGAACAGGCTCCCCAGGAAAGTAGCCACGGCACCAGGCCTGTCGGAGTTTAAGAAGCGTTTGGACTGTGCACAGTCACAAGGTCTAAAATTCTGGGTAGACCTGCGCGGTTGCAGGAGTTGGACTCGATGATCCTTATGGGTCCCTTCCAACTCAGGATATTCTGTGGTACTCCATTTTGATGGCTTCAGGTGGTTATCAACGTGATTAATTCCCTAGTGCCAGATCCCATTAGAGCAAATACATGAACAATAGCAAGCTCAACACCTTAATTGAGGAATTTCTAGGAACATCACTGATCCAGGTATCTTGTGGCTTTCCTTAAACTTACAGACACTCTGAAAGCTCTTCAATAACAACTTGGTATAACAACAGTTGCCATAAGTATTCTTGTAACATCAAAAAGCCAATCAGAAGTTCAAATCAATCAACTAGGATTTAGCTCAGACTATGAAGGTCCAAAAGCAGTGTTATAATAAAAAAATACTGAGAGTGGTCATTTCTCAAGGGCTTCTGATACAAGTACACAAAACCATCTACAAAAAGAATATGAAAAAGTTGACGAAGGTGCAGGTGGAAGAATGAGGGGCCCAGAGAGAGCAGGGCATGTGAAAAAGCAGAGACAGCAAACCTCAGTGATAAAATTACATAATAAAGCAGGGCCTGGACCTAACATCGTCAACTGACTGCAAAGTGGTCATATAGCACTATCTGGCAGAAGCATAATCGGGTACCCCTAAATTAAATAAAGGAAAACATCAGATGTCGCAAGAAATAAATCACAGTTAACAACCAAGCATCATTTATCTGCAAAATTGTATACTTTATATAATTATTTCATATTCCGAAAAACTTGGAGATTAAAATACTTCCTTCCATGGCTATAATATTTAAAATATTCACTACATTTCCCTTTAAATATCTTTAAAATATATTAATAGCTTTTACTGCCTGAACCGTCAGGCATCATAGCTGCAATTATTCATTTCTCATAAGATTCTAATGCTTTAATCTCCTAAATTAATATAAATCGTAACTGCACACCTGTGTTTGTGTATTCTCTTTGATGGGCTCTGTCACCTTACGTGTCAGCCTTTAGATCTTGAGTGCTGCTTAAGGGTTTCCCATGCTCCCTATGTGACTGACTTTGCACATAGACTAATGTGCCTTGAGGGCTGAAATTACCTGCTATAGGTAAAAAGCTCCGGTATTTATCTAAATAGTGCTAACAGCACTATCCCTTCAAAACCTTCTTTCTTTTGATTATGAAATATAAGATGTATGTACATTACGAGTCTACAGAATAGACTCAAAACACTCTGAAATACCTCCAGAATCATTCCATGATTTTTCTGCTACTGTGGCAACTATCCAACTCATCAGGGAAAAACAGCCTTAAAGAGTACAGGCTAAAAATAAAAATAAGCAAGCTTTAGAAACATGGAACTGGTTAGCAGGTATTTCTTGTACACTGGGGGAGGATGAGAGAAGCACACTGTATTGCAGAATCCTCTTCTCTCTTTGTATGTCCCCAACGAACCTGTCAAGAAATGCAGTAGACAAAAACACAAGGAAGAAACTCTCACATCTCAACATACTCAAAGGCTGAGTGTGTATTCATGTGTTTTCCACTCTCAGGAAAACAAGCAAACAAAACTTCTACCAAACAACGTATCACAGACTGAGTATGTGTGTATAAAATAACTTATATTTGCCCTCAAAAGTTCTAAGTACTTTCAAAAGTTCAAAAACTACATTTCTTACCCGTCTTTCTCTTCACTGGAAAGAAGGATATGTTGTAAACATTGCTTTTGACATCATGGTTCAAGTAAAACTTGCTTCCTGAGAAAACACAGGCTAAACTCTGAGTTGTTCGAGTTGATAGTTGTCAAGACAACAATTTTGAGGGTGAAGCTATTCATGAAAGGCATGCAAATGATTTTCAGATAGAAATCTTCTCCAAAATTTAATCAGTTTTAATTTTTTAAAAGCAATCAAAAATGCAGAGATATAGCTGTCAAAGCTTATGTGTCTGTGCAGCACAAATCTGAAGTCATTTATTTTCTAAAAGCTGTTGGTATTACATTAGACAATAAATAATGGAAATGAACTAATTAAGACAGCTGCTCCCAGATACTACAAAGTACACTCGTTTCTATTATTTTTGTATTATTTGCAGTCAAAACGGGACTTTATTAAAGCAATCTTTCTTTTTTTCTGCCAAATAAGCTGTTTTATATTCTGATTAAGAGCCAAAAGCTTGTTATACTACACAAAACAGCACCAAGTGAGGGGAAATGGCCTCAAGTTGCAAGGGGAGGTTAAGGTTGGTTATTAAGAAAAACCTCTTCGCTGAAAAGGTTGTGAAGTACCGGAACGGGCTGCCCGGGGAAGTGATTGAGTCATCATCCCTGGAGGTATTCAAAAAACATGTAGGTGTAGAGCTTAGTGACATGGTTTAATGGTGGACTTGGCAGTGCTAGGTTAAAGGTTGGGTGATGACCTTAGAGGTCTTTTCCAAAGTGATTCTGTGGTTCTACAAAAGCTTTAACCAAAACGGAACAAGAAAATAATTCCATTAGTGTCCCAAAGTAATGCCAAGAACTAAAAGCTGAAGCCAGTTAGTGTCAGAGACACAGAATACAGCCTCTCAGAAGCTGACACCATTACGTTTGAGTTGTTCAAACAAAAATTATAATAGTAAAGTTTCAAAAACTCCTAATTGATCTCTGTTCTTGAGCACAACCTCAGTCCTTGCCAGCACAGTCCTAACAATCTCTTTTTACCTTACAAACTCCTGCTTAAAGAAAGGTAAACCACTGCTGCCATCTATGTAACGCTTTTCCCCTCTACCACTTTCAACTAACTGGAACTGTGTCAGTTATCAGAGGCTCCAGGAGGATCTCAATCACAGTAAAAACCTACAGACGTTTGCGGAGTTTAAAATAAAAGCGTAAGCAATTATTAACATGCAAAGGTTGTAATAAGGAACCAAATGAGGCTGTCATTTCACTTGGTTCAACTCCAGTTAACAGCTCACCACTAACCAAAAAAAAAAAAAGGCAAAAAAAGGCAAGATCGAGGTCTGTCAGACCTGCTCACCCCCTTTTACTCTTGCTTTCCTTTTACCCTTCTCCTTTCTTGATGTTTTATTCAAGACCACACGCACTACCTCTCGCCCACGCTGGCATCAGTAGGTAGAATTATGAATAGTGCTCCGAAATGTTACGTGTTTAATGTGTTGAGCACTGAAAGCTCAGTTCCAGTTGCCTGAGCAGCAGGTCCGGGCATCTTGCACACTTACCTGCCAGAAAACATTGGTCAAAGCTATTTCCAACAAGTGATTAAAACGTAATCTACCTTTTAGTAGTTCACAAAGAGTGTCTCAGAGATGCACTCAAAGCAAGCTTAGAGTTTTTGAGAAAGCCCAGAGGTTTCTCACAGAATTACTGAAGATAAATGCACTAACTCAATCCAATGACAGCTTTGTAAAAAACACCTCAAGAATATACTTGTTCCAAATTTCTGTAACACAAAGTTTTTGTTTTGTTTTACACAAACACGGTATAAATTTTGAATGATCATAATCCTATGCATGTTCAAATACAAATCCATTATGCCAACATCATTATATTTCATCCAAATACTTTGAACAGCTTATTGTCTCCCATTTATAACTAATGGGCTTTTTTATAGTCAGGTAAAACTCCACTGCGCAAATATTGACTTACTGAAATAAACCTGTTCCCATCTATTTTGCTCCATTAGCAATATGTGTCAATCAAAATGCACATAAAACCTTATTAAAGTGAAGACATTCATTTTCTTTACATTTCATTTTTATTTTCAGAAGGTTTTTGCTCTTTGATTAAAATTCTCTTTAATCATGAAATCAGTCCTGTCATTTCAAACTCTTCACAGCTGTCATAAAAAATTCAGAAAGTCTGATATTTTTTCTTCTAGCTCTTAACATCTTCATTTTTCAAAAAAAGAAAGATGGAGAGTATCTCTGGCACTAATGTCTTCAAAGAAGATCTTAACAGCTGCTTAAATATTATTCCTGACTGACACTGAAGACTTCTTGATTCTGCAAAGCAGTAATTCCCAATCCAAAATCCACAGAACCTCAGGTAGCAGTCTGCAAAATCTCTGCAGGAATTTTTAAGAATACACATCTTGCTTTCTCGCGCATGTAAGCAAACATGAAAAGGAGAGAAGTGACACTTACTGAGTTCTTTATATTTAGCTTCACTTTGAGCTGTAAATGAAGGCAACTGTGACCAAACTGTACAAGACAATCCAATCACACCCACTCCACCACAAAAAAAAAAAAAAAAAACAGCTGACTGGTTATTTAATTAAATACTGAGGAACCACTTCTTACAGCAGTTCTTAGGAGTTTAACTAGAGACACCGCTATGCCAGACTAAATCAAGGCCTGAACTTCAGGAGCACTGGCACATCCAAGATTACAATTCTGAAATGCGGAGCCGTTACCTAGAAGTTGCAAGGTGCTGGCTTCTCTTTGTAAAAGCTGAATTAGCTTTCATAAGGTATCTTAAGCAATTAAAATCCAACAGGAGAACTTCCAACTGTTTACCAAGACAGAAACTGAGTATTAATTTCAGAATTTCCTTTCACTGAAGGACCCCTGTTTCTAACAGGTGGAATACAAAGCTTCCTCTTGCTCTATGCACAGTAAGGCATGAAAATATTGTAACTTCCAGCAGAAAAGTATGAACAGGACAGTTCATCTTTAATTCCCTTTTAAAGCCTTTTGCAAGTACAATACAAAGAGAATACTGCTTTTCACAATGGCTCCTACATATCATCACTAAGGTTAGACCTCTTTCAGATACTTACGGCAATCTTTCACACGACAGAAGAGGATTTTCAATGAAATGATGCTTTGTTGCCTCACTAGGCGTGAGGAAGGAATACCTCCTTAATCATTTCAATAAACTGCAGGCACATTCAACAGCATAGAATCAAGCCATACTCCTAGCTATTTCCAGCAGCCTGTAAACATTAATTTATTCTCACAAACCTGAGTGCTGAAACTGTGACAGGACAATATGAGACTGGGGAATAAGCAGCAGAAATACAGCTCCACAAACACAGCGTTTGCTGAAATGTCTGTTGAACCAAAGAATGACATTTATAATAGTCTCAGGAAGACCCAGGAAAGGCCATGAGCCACTCTTTAGCTAGATAAATTCATTCTCAATATTACACAAGTCATCTTTCATCATCAGTGTGTACCAGTGCCAGATCTTTCAGTTCAGCAACACAATTACACAAAGTCAGCCACATCTTAGAATACTTAAGGTGTTGTTGCTTGTTTGTTTTGATTTAGTAGTATTTTAGAGGTTTGTTTTTTTTCAGTGTAGTGACAGTGATACATCTTTATTATTAATTTTATTCTGAGAACTACAGGCAAACCTGGAGCCTTGTAACAAAACAGTCTGTGGCTGCCACACAGAATTTTTATTGAAATCACTAATCCAGAGACTGCAATACCCATTTTCCATTTCAGGGTAGGAATAAAAAGAACAAAAAGACAGCAAAAGATGAATTTCATCCCATTACAAGATACCAGGTTACCAAGTACCTAGTACCAAGAGGAATAACTATATACAAGTTAAATTTCCAAGTTTCCTCGCTTTCTAAAATATTTAAAGTATCTGTATGTTCATACCCTATAATTCACATTTATGCCTGGGTATAAAGTTCATACAAAACTTATTTAATTGTCCATTAATACCATTTGTTTTAAAACTGTATATAAGTTCTTCAACAACCCTATCTGATAGCTTTAGTAAAAGGTAAACAACAGCTGTGATTACACATCTACATTCCAGTAACTTGCAGTAACCAATACAAATAAGCAGAATCAAACTGATTTTAGCATGCACAAATGTGCAACCACGTGTTAGAAATACACCTGCACAACAAAAACCTATTTTTTTCACCTACAAGGACAATTATGCAGTAAGTTGCATTCTGGAGCAATCCATAGAGGATTTTCATAATTTCATTATAATATTCTAACGATGTCCTCAGCAGCTATCTTAAGTATTCCTTGAAAGCATTTCTTTTTTAGTTTTCAGTTTTCCAGGTTTCAGTAGTCATGAAATGGCCAGGTTTACAAAGTATCCAGATCAGTGTAATTTGTTTTGGTTACTAAAACAAGAAGCTGACGTCTTAAAATTAGTCAACTGCAAAGGTTCTAGAACAAAATTTATCAGCAAAAGACACGTGCTGACCAAGACTATTTTCTGAATTAAGTAATCTGATGAGAATGGATTGCACAGTACATACTTCTGGTTAGGATAAAGCACAGCCATCCCATTACCACTGAAACCTTTAATAAGAGGGAAGCATATTTCACACAATTCATCGCTAACATGCAAAAGAAAGCAATGTGATTCCAACCTGAGTGTTAGTTGCTCTAACTGACAGTTGAAACATACAAATGCCTTATCTGAAGAACACAGTAACCCATCTACAATCCCGATTCAAAGATCCTCCTATAAGCTTCAGTAAAAAATGTTTAACTTGTTTTTGTAATTACACAGTTTGCAGTTAAATGGCGGTTCACAAAATATAAGGAGCTTCTTTGGTTGCAGCACAAAACTACATCACTTAATCCTCATTTCTGTGCCAAGACTATTCTCCAAGTTCAGGAGTTCTGTCTGTTTTTTTTAAACCTCAAGTTCACATTTATTTTTTAAACATAAGTACAGAAACTACCTTAAAGAAAATTTTTAAAAACATCAGGCACACACTACATGACACAAATCCAGCAAGTAACATACTTACAGCTTCAAATTGTAAATTAACATGATCCAGGAATTTCTGCCTTAACCCTTCAGTCAGCTCATTGAAGCGGTATCGAAAGAGATCCATTTCTTGTTGAAGAAACCAACGCCTGAGATCCTCACTGCAGAGAAATACCAAAACCAGCATATGCTTTCTGATTATGCATTCTCTCTTTCAACATAAAGCAGATGTCAAGCCTAGTGAACACAACATTAAACGCAGGGCTGACTTTGTCATGGGACCCACAAACTGAGGAGCTTGTAGGAGAAGGCAAGAAACCTTCAGGAAGGGGCACTTAACCAGAAAAGACTTTTGAAGAGACAATACCTAACAAAGCATGACTGTGCACGTTTTGGAAGAATGGAGGCAGTCAATCTCAATGCTAAAAACTGCTCTGCAGGGATTGAAGTTGTTAGCCTCTTTTAAATGGTATTAACCATTTCTTACCTATTTTAGTTTCATCATTTCTTAGTTGTTCTAGATAAGGATAGCCACCCAAAAATAATATTCTCCTTAAAGGACGGCTTTTCTTCAACATGGCACAATACTTTTAGTAGCACTATTAACTTCACGGAACCTAATGATGCATTACAAAGCCTACTTCTTTTAAATATTACTTTTGGAGCACCCCCTACCTGGAGGAACACGCACACCTATCAGGAAAAGCTGATGAAACCTTGTACCCCTGGGTGGCACTGTTGGACCACTAGAAACTTAGAAAGCAGCTGCAGCAAGAAAACACGCCTGGCAACACACCCTCTGCCAGGCCACAGGGAATTGAATCAGGCTAGTTTGCAGTTATGCCTATTTAAGCATACTTTTCAGACACCAGTTGCTTTATTATTATCTTTCACCACCTAATCTAATCATTTGTGCCAAACTCATTTTTTTCTGACCTAGTAGAGTAAAATCCTACAGAGTAAGGTATTCTCCTTGCTTCACAAACTTATCTTTTGGAGAACACAACAGTTTTAGAGCATAGAAATAGCTCATTCCTGCAATACCTGCCCATAATTGAAATGATGACTGATAAACTGCTGTACTTCATTCTCAAAAAGAGATGCCAAACAGAATAGGCTCAAATTAATGCTCAGTGTGTAAAACCCAGAAGTTTATATATTACAAAACTAAAAAATAAAATTACTTCAAAAACTGGACATTAATCTTAATCCTTTTTATGCAT
The DNA here is from genome assembly GCA_011076525.1 of Nettapus auritus. NCBI lineage: Eukaryota > Metazoa > Chordata > Aves > Anseriformes > Anatidae > Nettapus > Nettapus auritus. Next base: position 92,488,875 of record CM021767.1, read on the forward strand.
TTCTACCACAGTTGAAATCGTTTTTCTAGAAGTCCTCTACTTGAACCTACCTCTCTGTTTAGTAGTCACTCAGCTCTGTAACATCTGTAAAACCTATGATAAAGTAATGTAACATCTGCATCTAAAGTTATTAATAAGACTACAGAGTAATCCAAAAAGTACTTACGACTGACAATAAGCGAGGCGTAGTATGAAATGAGAGATATGGTCCTTTCTTCTTGCTTCATAATCATCCTCAGCCAAAGCCTACAAGAATGTATTATTTCAGAGACCTGATCTCTTCCAGATTAAAAATACACAACTAATTTATCACCGCTGTTTAACATCATATTTATACTCACATTTAAGTCAACAAACACAAGACTATTGAAGAAGGGGACTGACAAAAGAAAAAACCTGTACCCTTGATGAGAAACCAGAACTCTGACAGAATACCACAATTTAAGTTTTAGGAATAGTATTTCATCACCTGTATCCTCATTCAGAACTTCTGAATAGTGTACAGAAAAGAGTGCAAAAAAGAGTTCCTCTTTTTCATTTATACTTACTTTGTAGGGAAACTTAAGTTTGCGGAACTCATTCTCTAGCTTTGTTTTGTACGAATCACTACTTCTTACATAGCTCACACCAAGGTTTTCAACTACTTTAAGCACTGGGGGGAAAGAAAAAAAAGAGTTAATATTAGAGACAACAACTTTAAAGGAAATCTTACTGTATCATGACTTGAGAAATAAACAGAACAGGTAAGGCCACACACATTGCTTTTTGACGTAAGGCGAGGAAAAGGGTACGAAATACATAAGACAGAGCATGGCCCACCTTATCTGTAGCCCACAAGACCTGAGCAGCTCACCCAGCTCCGAGATCCATGCAGTCAGTACAGAAGGGAGACACCTGACTGATGGCTCAGCCTCAGAGCATCAGCTTGCACGGTGCTGGCAAAAAAATACCTTGGCTTCAACTCTTTGGGGGAGTTCAAGGAAACCCTTGCTCACAATTTCAATCACTGTATATCCAGTGAGTGCATTCGCTGTACATCCAAGCATCCAGTAAAGATATCCAGAAACTGAAATATTCTCATACAACACAACACCACAGTCCAAACCCATAAAATCCTGACTGGTTACATACTGAACATTCACTGTGAAATCTGCTGTAGTTCTTTGAAATATCTACAGCAGTACGTTCTCCGTTTACAGGGGTGCACTTTAGCATGAGTGATCTGCTAATTTCTGTCATTAACAGACAGACAGGGTACGTCAGGCCTGTCAAGAGCACAAAATTATGGCAGAAAGCACCCAAAACCCCACCGTGACGCTTACATCCAGAACACCCCGGGGGAGGCAGGGTTGGGCCGGCACCCCCGGGGCTGACAGACTTCGCCCGGGGACCCTACTCACGCCTCAGGCGGTCAACGGCGAAGCTCTCAAACTCGGCGAGGGAGATGTTCTCGGTGGGGGGCTCCTGGTAGAACTGCAGGCTGTGGGGGTACGGGTCCCGCCTGTCCCCGGCCAGCCTCGTGTGCCGCTGCCGAGCTCTGCTGCTGAACTCCATCCCCGCCGCGGGCAAGCCTGCGGGACAGACACAGCCGCTCAGCGCCGGGCCGAGGGGGGGGGGGAAAGAGGCCAGAAAAGAGACCCCCGGCCCTCAGGGGGACAGGGTCATGGGTCCTTCCCCCAGCAGTCCCGTCCCTGCCGCCATTTCGCGGCCCCCACCTGCTCCCGCTCCGGCTTCCCGCGCACCGCCCGCCCCGCCCGCTTCCGTCCCGCCCCGTCAGCCCCTGCCCGCACCCAACATGGCGGCCTCGGCGTCGGCCGCTCTAGGCGCTGAGGGAGCTCTGTGGTAGCGGCCTCAGCCGCTGTGGCACGGAGGCTGGCACCTACAGGGGTGAGTGCCCCATGGTGGCACCCTCCACACCGTCCTTGCCATCCTCACCCAGAGCGCTGCACTTTTCTGAGGAACAAAAATAAAAATAAAAAATGTAAAATATTCTTCCCATTTCTTAATATTCTTCCTTTTTTTTTTTTCAAACTCTGAATTTTCAGGAAATCTCATGGATGACTTTGAATGTCTGTCATAGCAGTAATTTCCACTACTTATCTGTCCTGAGACATTTTCAATGTTCTGTATGCTGAATATCAGTATAATAAAGTGATTCCCTACAAGCCATTCTGGATTCATGAGTAGTTCCTGTAATTTCAGCTAACAATAGCTGAGTCAGGTAGAGTTGTTCCGTAGTATAAGAGCACAACCAGCACTGGATATCCATTCAGGGGGCCTGGCCATAAAATCATGGTGCAAAAATTCATCATCTCAGGTATCAGATGTTATCTCCAAAAGTTAAGGCATCCACCCGAGGGGTCCTCTGGTGCGCTTAAAATGGTCAATGCTCTTCATAGTAGAAAGTGAGCACGATTCCCAACCTCTTTGTTTTATTGCTGGGATTGCCCCAGCCCAGATGCAGGACCTTGCACTTGGCCTTGTTGAACCTCATGAGGTTCAACCATGCCCACCTCTCCAGCCTGTCCAGGTCCCTCTGGATGGCATCCCTTCCCTCCAGCGTGTTGACCGCACCACACAGCTTGGTGTCATCATCAGACTCACTGAGGGTGCACTCAGTCCCACTGTCCATGCCACCAACAAAGATGTTAAATAGCTCTGGTTCCAGTACTGACCCCTGAGGGACACCACTCATCACTGATCTCCACCTGGACACTGAGCCATTGATCACAACTCTTTGAATGACACCATCCAGCCAGTTCCAAACAAGAGATGGACCATGGACCAGGACACATACTGTTCTCATGTTCATGGGCAACACCTAAGATACTGCAGAGTAACTGGATAGCAACTTTAACAAATGGGACCACTAGAAGCAAGCCTGAAAATGTAGACTGCCCCTGTACCAGCCAATTGAAGATGGTGTTGAGTTCTCCTGATATGGAATAACCCACTCCAGTTAATCTTTGAAACAAGGCAGCAACATCCAAATTGCCTGCTGAGAATAGTCCTGTGCCCATGCTACTTCTCAGACTCTGAAGTGTGCTGTTTGTTCTGGGCCAAACCTCTGCCAGGGACCATTTGAATAGTTTGAACAGATAAAATAACCTAGGTCTGCTCTGTATAAAATAAATAAATAAATAAAAATGCTAACAATATTATATACTTAACCCAAAGCATCTTTTTTCTTTCTTCAAATAGCCAGTGCTCATAACTGCATTTTTTTTCTTTTTTTTTTTTTTTTTTCCAGGTGGTTGCCACAAAAGTTTCTCTGGAGTAGGAGTGAACCTGACAAAATCCATCTTCGTTGCATGGGGGCAGAAGTTTTGCTTTTGACAGTGTGACGTTTGATTCCCAAGAGTCATTTAATGCCTAAGAGATCTTACTCAGACTGGCAGCGCACGGCCCAGGGCAGGTCAAGGAGAAAGGTAAGAGATTGCACATCTGTTTTGAGTGCTGTACATGACCTGGACAGGAGGGGGAGAAGTTTGACAATGCTGAGGGGCCCTCTGCAGAAACCAGCAACGTTTTTAATTGTAAGTAATGTTTTAGGGTTTGGCACGTAAGCAGTGGTACCACACAGTTAGAACCCATGCCATGCAGTTTGCTGGCTATCACCATTTCTTCTGTTGAACCATGTCCTGCTGATTTTTCACGAGTCAGCAGCTAGCTATGTCAGTGCTGCCATTTTCTATCTTTCTTTGTTGCTCTGCTCATTTTTTTTTCCATCTAATGCTGAATACTGATACTCAAATTGTCTGAAATTAGGTGAAGACCTAATCTGTTTCTTTTTAAAAATTAGATTAACTATTTACACAGACATTACTGCAAAAAAGTCATATGATTTAGAAGCAAATTAACATCTATGTTACTAGACTCAAATCTTACAGTATTAAAACCTGATGAGGGGGTTGCCAGCCCTTTCACACAAAACTCCTTTTCTTGGAAAAAGAAAACAAAGAAGTGAAAAGATATCATCTTGGGGGAGAAGTTCCCAAACCACAATTCAATGTCATAACCCAAACTTTCTTACCGACCTGTTTATCAAAATCTGTATATGGTGATAGTTCTTACAATAGTGTTTTGCCTACTGTTTTCCATTTATAGTTTCATCATTTCCACAGCAACATGACCAGTAGGGTCTGGTTTAGAAGTATTTTATTACGGAATCATTGATGTTCCCAACAGCCCACCTCACAAATGTTTTGCAACAATATCCAGATGGCCAGCTGTCAAACTGTCCCCATCACCCCATCCAAACACAGTCCCATCTAGCATACCCCAAACTCCAAACTCCTTCTGTTGTGCTACCTAATTAAAAAAATATATATATCATATTTTGCATTAAATATGTATGATTGCGCATTTTCTATTCCCACTGTTGTTATGCCAACTAGCAGTGTCCAGTGCTAATCCTTTGGAGCCCAGTTCTTTTCTACTTGCATATCTACAGCTCCTAAAAAGATAGTAAACAGGGTGATGCCAGCATCTTGTCTCTCCTTCAAACTGCCCCATTCATCCTTCAAGCCCAGGATGCTTGGACCTCTGTGGATAGCAGGGATTAGTACAAAATGTCCCTTCTCTGCTCCCAGCTCTTTTACTGTTAATTTATCCATAATCTTATTTACTGCTTGCATCATCAGCCTGATTGAATTCTCATATAACAGTCTTTATATATATTTACATAACTTGTTTTCTTGATGCTTCAATTTCTTAAAAAAAATCTACTTGAATAATTTTTAAAACTTTCATCTACGCAGTTTTTAGATTTCTCCATCACTGAACTCAGTACTGACCTGGCTTTCCCAGAAGTCCTGACTGGTTTACATTCGGTTGCAGTGTATTTGTGTCCTTGCATCCACCTTCTCTTTGGATGACTGTTTTGCAGTAACTTTCTCTGCCCCATGCTTTATCTTAGCTCATTAAATATTTGCCAGCCGGGTTATACTGAGACTTTTTTTCTGACTGTGATGCTCAGATACCTCTGTGTTCACTATAAATAGCGTGGTAAATGTTCTGTGCTAGCCTTTAAATTCCTTCCGGCTCCACAGTGAGTAAAGCATGACTCATGCACTGAAGAGAGGTTCAGGGGGCTATTTTGGAATACATTCTCTGTCTCTCGATGTTAATTTATTTAAATAGCGAGGTTACATCCCCTGTGACATCCAAAGTCACTCTGGCTCCACTTGTGCTTTTGGATACTGGATTTAGTTCCCAACCTCCCTGTCCAAAACTCGAGTACACCAGAGATACAACTTCACAGTCGTCTTTAATTTACCTTGACAGGTCTGCCACACACTGCATGCATCTTCTTCAGTATGCTGAGGATGCCGTAGTGAACATGCTCGCTAGTTCTTTGTTCCATTATATATCTTATTTGCAGTCCCCGAATATCCATCGTTTCCCAGGCTACATAACAAGGAAGGATCTGCTCTGTCCCTGTGCTACACTTCTCTGAAAGGATGCCACACTTACACTCTGTTAGAAGATGTTCCATGTGCTTTAAAAAAAAATTGCCTGACATTCTGAGGCTCTGGAGTTTTCTGACCTTTTTTCTTTTTTTTAACTCTGATAATTTTTGAGTATTTGACAAGTGTTAGAAAGAGAAGCCACAGATGGGGATCCCTGGAAATGTCCAAGGGCAGGCTGGATGGGGCTTTGAGCAACCTGGTCTGCAGGGAGGTGTCCCTGCCCATGGCAGAGGGGTGGAATTAGATGGTCTTTAAGGTCCTTCCAACCCAAGCCATTCCATGATTCTGTGATTCTATGTTAACAAGTTCTCATAAATTTGAGAAATTAGAGCCTGGAAAAAAAAAAAAAGGAGAGAGAGAGAGGCTGGGAAAGAAACGCAGAACTCAGCCAGTTTTGTGCGCAGAGCTGCAGCAACCAAGCAGTTAACACAAACATCCTCGCTGATCAGCATAAACATCGCTTCAGCTCAGCCACTGAGTGATTGTTTCTAAACAAAGAGACAGGGGAAGATTTGAAGAACTGAGCATCAGGGCTTAGAAAGTAGAATTAATTTGTAGACTGAGGGTATTCTGCTGCACAAGGAACCCTTCTTCCTTTTCCTAGTGTAATGTTTATCTTTACCACATTTTAACTGTGGGCTTCTGAAACACTTAAATCAGTTTATCAGTCTGTCTACATGTATAGATACTGATGTTCTCTTTTCTTGGAAATTATTACCACTAAACCAATTTACAAGAAGAAAATTTGTTACATATAAAATATTTGCTGCAGTTCTTATACTATTTTGAGATGAATCCATTTCGTACCTGCGTAGCGGTAAAGAATAGCATCCTTTCTTATCAAGTGATCTGTAGCTAACTGAAAATCTTCATTAATCCCCAAAATATTGCTACTCAAAATAAAATGAAACCGCATAAAACCTAGTCAAATCTATGTATCTAGGATTTTTATCTGGTTTTGAACCACATAAAGAATTAATTATCAGATTCACAGTAATGCAAAGAAGGTTTAAAATACTTGATATAAGGAGAATCTCTTATTGTCTGAAAATTTAAAAATACGATTCTGTCTGCATTAAAGGAAACCCACTGCAGTTTAAGGATTTTCTTCAGCCTTTGCAGTGTTTATTTAGGGATACTGAATAATACAGACTTGGCCCATTTTAAGCCTATGACCTGATGATGAAAAAATGTCCTATTCAGTACTGACACATACTGAGTTTTCAAATACCCAGCTGTTGTGTAAAACAGTCTGTAAGATTCCAACCTAAAAGCAACCGGCAGCTGTGTTAGGGTTACTCAGAGCACTTTCACTGTTACACGTGGAAACCCAAAGAAGATGCACTCAGGGGTATCCAGTGTGCACAGTCTAGCCACTAAACCTGCACCTATCTTTTAAGCTCTTCTTTCAAAAGGAATAATTTCCTATGGGATTATTGGAAAGAGGCAGGTATCCTGCTGGCCTCCAAAAGGACATCCAGTCTGTGTAAGTTTAGGTGCCTGGGTAGCTGATTTATTTTCCATTTGTTTACCTCAAGATTGTTTGTTTTTCTGTTTTGCTTTGTTTTCAAATGCGGATGGTGCACGGAAGTGAAAATGTAAGTATTTTTGCAAGTTATGGGAAAAGAGTGTCCCCTGTATGTAATACCAGGTCCTGTTCCCTGTTACGAATTAACACCAAGATGAGTAGTTAGAGATAAATCCCACATTCCTTATGCAAACAAAATTCCAAATTAATTGGAAACTGCTTAAGGAAAACATACACAATCAGGACTATTAACATACTGGCTAATTCTTTATCTCCCTTCCTACTATAAACTAAATACTTGCATTACTTTGTCTTAATCCTTAGTATTTTGTCTTTTTATTACTTTCATTTTGTTATAGCATCACCTTTGGCTGAGGGTAGAAGCAGAAACTGTGTTAAAGAAGCCACGCTGAATAGTTTATTAAAAATCAACAGTGAAAAGTTCAAATAAAGACCCCTCTTCTCATTAAGCCTTCTCTGAAACTGCATTGGTTTCACTGGAAGAAAAATGTAGCCTCAGAGCTTAAGCCTCAAAGCCCATCCTCCAGCACTGTTGACATCAGTTCCTAGTGTAGCTCTCCTTAACATTCAGGCTTGCTGATAAAGCTGTTGATTTCTTTTCAGACTGCAGAACTAGAATAACTATTGCCACCAGCATCTTGGTACTCTTTCTTCAGACCACCTACATGAGTATGTAGAGATCTTATGCACCCATTATTGTTTGGAAAACTACATGGTACTTTTACAGAAAATAATAATAATAATAAACAGCTTTTAAATAACCCGTAAAATTGCCCACAATATAGCCATATCAAGCAGAGGAGATTACTATGTTTGCACTTGGAAAGAAGAAGCCAAGTATTATTTACACAATAGACAACACAGAACTTTCAAAACCACGAAGTTATGAGACTATGTTGATGACCTAACACTGTTATAACAAAACATTTTTACAAGAGTTAAACAGTGAATCTAAATGAATCCAGTTGGAATATCTTATTCTTAGATTTTAGGTGGTATTGATGCATCACCAAAGAAAAACACAAAAAAATAAACAAGCAAAAAAAAAAAAAAAAAAAAAACAAATTATTTTTTAGCATACAGTGTCTCAAATAATTTCAAAAGTAAATATGTTCTCTTTATATATTTTTATTATATTTATTTTTATGAGCCCGCTGCTTACATGGATATCTGAATGGTATCACATGCTTTAGTGCATGTAGTTTTGCCTTCTCAATGAAATAAATGACTACTGTAAAACATGGGCACAGATGATGGCAGATAGGTAATTACATATCGAGTGTTGAGTGCCTGTGCAGATACTGAGCACCTCACCGATTTATGATGAATACGATGATCTCCATGAGAACCTGACACTCCATGCCAGTGTTCTTCCAAGGTCTTTTAGGCCAAACTTTGGCAAAAGTAGACTTTGAAAGCAGAACAAAGCAAAGCTCAGGCAGGCAGGTACGATGGTTGTAGTGACAGTCACCATGGGTAAAATCACTGCTAGTATTTCTCTTTGCTCTTTGTCCTTGCCGTTTGTTCTCTCGTTTCCTTCCTCTCAACTGCATAGCACAGGGTGCACACACTGCAGCCTTCACCTTGCAAGGAAAGCTACCAAGCAACAGGCATCTATATGCAGATTCTAGAGGGCAGGGAAATAAAACAAAATTAGCATAGTTTAGCTGCAGAAAATTGGTCAATTGCACAGCAAAAACTGAATTTTCCATTTCAGAGAGCCAGCCAAGTTCTATTTTAGAATAGCAGAAAAATCACGTGTTACAGCTGTCGCAGCCTACAGTCACCTACCATTTCAAAGACCTTTTTCAACAATCCTAAGGAATGGAAGTCTCAAAGCAACAGAGGATTTTTTTTCTACAAATTCCACAGCTGAGGGTTCACACCATACAAAGAGCTCTCAACGTGGACTAGTTTGTGTGCCTAGTTTGAACTGCTTGTTATATTCCAACAGATTTATTTGATATTTCACTTTTATTTTTTTTAAATCTGTCTTTTCTCTGTTCCCTGTGCAAGGTCTCAATTTGAATGCAAAGTCTTTCTCTTACTCATGAGGACAAACAAGCTTCTATGCCCAAGGGATCACTTAAATTCCAACTTTAAGGTTGGTATTTCTGTTCCTCAGGAATAAAACACCGTTCTAAAAAGGCGGAGGAAGACTGGGGAGGCAGTTTTCCATACATTCCTTCATGCACAATAATTTCTCTGCCTTCCTGTATTTTAAATATATTTATTTTTTAAATAAATATAAATACTTAAAAACAACAAAAAAAAATTAGCATGTAGAAACAAAGCTACAACTTCACATACAGTTCTCCCTCTGGTAAGAGTAAGAGAGAAAGAACCAAGCACGTGGAACAAATTCATAATTTTGGATGAATCACTCAAAATTGTTTACACATTAGAGAAGTGAGGCTAGTACAAGAAACTACATAGAACAAAACTGTTAGTAGTGTTAGTAGAACAAATTAAATACACCGGAAGAGTGATAAATAAAAAAATATATATTTGTTGTTGATTTAAATGTCTAGTTGGTTGACGTGATTAAGAAAGACCATGGGAAAAATCAAGCAGTTTTAAATGTGCTTTTCCGTGACAGTAAATCATGCTTAGGGTTTAACATTTCACACTATCATCATTCAAGAACCTCTTGCAGAGAGGTGAACGGAGTATTTTCTGCAAGAAAATGCAGTTTTGTGGTAGTGGCAGAGCCTCCAGCAGCCCTTTGGTGGCAAGCAGTGAGCAGGCAGCAACCTCCGTGGTTCGCCTCCTTATCCAGCTCGGCTGAACTCACTCCCTTGCAGGAGGGAGCAGGTGATGCTCTCAGGGAACAGGGCCAAGAGCATGAATTTATTTACAGGTCTGGGAACTTCTCATTTCTGCTTTGTATGTCTACAACAGCCTGCAAATTGTACACAGGGAGCTGAGAAAGCAGAAGCTCTAGCAGAGCAGTACACAGCAGGTAGTCTGAAAGAGGGAGGGACAGCCTTAGCCGTCCTCAGAAATACGCTGCGTAGGCTGCCTTCCCCACCTCCTCAGTCTCCTCGTCTGCCTTCCCAGTTCACCCATGATATTTCTAGTCCACTTGATCAGTTTCTGGGTCCAAGGAACCACTTACTGGTGCTCATTTTCCCTTTCCCACTACTATATCCTCTCTTCCATTGGCATTCATTGTGTTACCACCCGCAGAGATCCCCCAGCTCCAGACACGCGGCATCCCTCTCTTACAGGCAGCAGTCATTCACTCGTAAGAGTAATAGCAGTAACCCACCCCACAGCCGCCCTATGTCCTGCTAATAATTCACTTCTTCCCCTCTCTTGTATCCTACAAAGCCAGCCCCTTTACTTCCCACACTTTTCACCAATGTCATACTTACTGACCTGTTTATTCTGCATCTCTGACATTTTAGATGATTACAAATACGTTTGTTCTTGTGGATTATTGGCTTCAGAGGCAAAAGACTTGCCATTTCATTTACCCTTAATGAGATTTACCCTTAAAATCCTTAATTTACCCTTACCATAACTTCCCATTGCATTTGCCCTTCTTCACAGTGTTTGCCTTCTGTGCTTTTTATTAAGTGTTTTCCTCCTGGTCAGGTAGAAAAACACCTGCTTTCAGTTAGAAGGTTTCTCTCACCCGCAATAAGCTAAAGTCCGACTCATTCAATTTTTTTTAAGGTTGCTGCGACAGACTCCTCAAAGTTCAACTGTAATAGCCTGAATATACATGAGTTTTCGTTAGCAGCCAAAGCAAATGTCAGAAACTCATTCCGTGAGACATTTTTGAACTTCAAAAAGCCTGAAGAACTGCCTGGCAGAGATTTTGCAAAAGCAACCAAATTTTAACATCAGTTTGTTTTTGCTGGTAGGACTCTACTAGCCGTTCTGCAACCACATTTACTCCAGGATCTTATCTTTTCCATGCTGCATAGGACTAACAAGTCAGCGGGCTAGAATCTCTGCATACCTCTATGAAAACTGCTCAGCAAATGAGATAGCTCTGGAAATCCAACAGCACAATTTCTGTACTGCTTTTATGACTGACAAATCATTTTCCATCAGTGGCAGTTTTCTATTTTTAATTGTGGTCTACCGATGATGGGTTGATATAAGGAGCTTGCTGGTAGCCTACAAAATGGACTGGTCACACAACTACAAAAATTCAAATATGCTCTACGATACACATTTTCTATCTTGTTTTTCTTTTATTTTACCAGGTTTTAGAACCAGAAGAAAACTTATTTAAACTGCCTGCATAAGAGAGGCCACAGAACTTCATCCACTGTATGTATGAAACTAAGCTAAATTTGGGATAAGATACCTGTTTTAGAAAAAAAAAGTTGATTTACAATGTTTCACTTACACTCAAATTCAAGTTTTCTGGGGTAAACTGGAAGTAAAGGGGAGATCTGGTTGTGCTAAAACTTAGTGAAGCCCACACACCGTGGTCATGAGAACAGGGAACATGTTACCTACCTGAAATTTGCAGCAAGACTTTGCAAACAGTCCGCATCTGGGGCTGGCATAAACCACTGTTTATTCTCTTAGATTTACCACACACCAACATTTAGTCCTTTTCCCTTATAGTTTGGCTGTAACAACTTACCAAGTCCAATTTTGTTGTCTTTTTGCTTTTAACTAAGGGTATCTTAGTTAAATGCAACAGATACACAAAAGAATTGCAGAGGGAAGCCTGCTGAAGAAAGTCGCAGAATATTTCACTGTGGTCTGGACAAAGAAGTTCTAAAACTGTCTTGTGTGCTTTCCAGTTGTTTTTGTTGGTTTTATATTTCTTTTATTAGTGCTAGCTAGTTCCAAGTTTCTTGCCTTGTTTTCCTCTTTACGGGTGTGGACATATATTTAGTTTTTATGTCTACATTGACATGACCTCAGCCTGACAGTACGTTATGGGAAGCTGGAAGATTTATTGGCAGAAGAGAGCCTGCTGGAAAAAAAAGCTGGGCAGTGGTAATTGGAGAATGAGTCAGTGTCTGGAGTCCAGCTGTGCTTGCTGCACAGCCTGACTGGAGCTGTTACTCAGATCTGTTCAACTATCTGAAACTGGTTATTTTAAAAAAGGATAGGCTTTACGTATGCTGGCTGCATTTTTGGCTAAGAACACTGGTACAAAGGCAGCAAATGGTCCTTCTTCCTTCTCATTATTAATATTGCAGTGGATTGCAGGAGCCATGCTCTCGGAGAAGCAATTCATTCTACACACCGGCACGTCTGAAGGATGCCATGGCATCAGCATCTTACAACGCAGCAGTGGTAGCTGGATATGTAATATGTTCTGTGACTAATAGTATAGGAACACCTACAGCCTGACCCTGGGAGGGAAAGTAGCGTTATTTCTTACTGCACTCGTTTACAGTGGTAGGAGCTTAAGAAGCACAGCATCAGTTCCCAGTTGGCTTTATTTTAACTAGCAGGTTGAATTATGAGGCTGACTGCATCGGCACGCCAACAGTGGAAGTTCTAACCTTGGAACAACACAGTATGTTAAGGAAAAAATCATTTAAATGTCTTTAGAGAATGTTGTCAAATTAAATATTGAATTTGAACCAAATTTTATAAAACTAAGTTCTTACAAATCTTTTAATCTCTTTCACCATACAGATAGAAACAGTTGCTTCTAAAGGAAACATTTCTCACAGATTACAGCAAGAACCTTAAGAGTGATACAGTGGATATATCTCACCTGATTTTATTGCCAAGACTGAAAGAAAAAAATATTAATTGTGAATCGTTTACATTTTTCCATTTCTTTCTGTTTTAATAATCCATGAAAGTTTTAAAAACATGGTTAAGGATCCTTCCCTTCCCTTCCCTTCCCTTTCTCCTTAAAGCATCTCGAACCTGAAGTAATTCCTTCGCTCTGTATGGCGTTAGAAACACTTAGTCTATGATTAGAAGCACAAACAACTTGGCTTCTTATGGGTCATTGTCCTTTCTGTCCCCTAGCGTGCCTACAACTCTCTGCCCAGTGCTCCATTTCACACACAGTAACCTCACACTTTCTTCATTCTTGTTCCCTAGGTCTTTCTTTTCTTCCTTCCAGAAAATAGTAGTGCATGTGCCCGAAGGCTGATCAACTGTGCAGCGGTGATCAAATGTGACAGAGATTTCTGCTGTCTCCCCCCTTGGTGAGCACAATCATTATCTAAGTGTTTTTCTCCTACTGAGTTGCCAATTTTCAGACAGCATGTTGAATGTCGCCGCCTTTGAGATGTTTACCCATCTATATTTTTTGGTTTATTTTGGCCAGCAGTTTCCAAAGTTACTGGAGAAAAGACAGTTTCTGCATCACCGTAATTACACTACCGTGAAGGTGGCATTAGCTTTAGTTACCACAAAGTCACACATAAAGGGAAACACTCAGTGATTGAACTCTTTTTCTGAGTGACAAATACATGTCCTCTTGACATGTCTTTCAAAAAAAAAAATGTTTGAGCTACATGATGATTTAGGAGAAAAATCATTTACATCTACTTTTCAAATGCGAGAGACAAGCTCTAAAGTGAAAGTCAACACAAGAAACGGGAAAGATAACAATTAACTCCTACCAATGTCAAGGTGACTAATAACCTAGGCAAAGAGGCTTGGTACTTCAGGACATCTATAGCTTTCAAAGCAGAAAATCTAAATCAGAAGCAAGAGGGCCACTGTGCACTAGCCCTGTAAGAGGGCCACTGGGTTAAAGTGACAATATCCTTTCATAGCAACCATCACCAAGGACATCGGTTATAAAAAAGTGATGTGAAAATGTGAACAGACAGATACACTGCTAAAAATGAAGCAAAACTGGCTTGTTTTCCATCTGTAACGCTGACAAAGGCAATGCTGAACTATTTGGTGACAAAGATCAGTACCAATTGATGTCTCATTTCCAGTCACTTTCTACAGCTCTCAGGAATATTCCACACCAAACTTACCATGCTATATGCTGGCACTAATGCTTTGCCTGATGAATTATCAGTAAGCAAAAGCAATCAACTGCTTTTTCTTTTACTTACTAACATCAGGACAGTACAGAACATAGGAAGTTTTGCACGTATACACAATAGGTCCATAGAAAATGCAGGAGCTGCAAATACAGGAACAGCCCAAGCATCTATTTGCAACAGCGTTTCTGACGGTGATCAGTACCAGATGCTGCAGAGGAAATTTCCAGGGAATCCACAAGGTAAGCAGTCATGGACGACCTGATCTATAACAACAGTTTCTTCCCAACTTTGCTGTTTAGCTGGCATACGCCCTGAAAGATGGCATCGCACAGCCTTTCCAAATTCACTCTGCCCTTAATAATATGCATTCTGTTTAATGAACCCCCTCTTTTTCTTTCTGTAGCCCTTCTGCAAGCTTCCCCACCAGGGTTTCAGCATTCTGTGTGCCAAGGGGTCAGGGGCCAGCTCAGACACCACGTAAGGACCTTTGCTCAGACTGCTGAACAACAGCTATGAGTCTGTACAGAGGCAAGAAAAATCAAAATTCCAGGCAGAGCTAGAACTGTTGAGACAGGACTGTAAGTAGCTCAAGAGCAAAAACACTGGCATGGGAAGCTGTAAAATCCTTAGTTAATAAAAGAGAAGGAGGCTCATCAGCCCAGTCAGAAATTACGGGGTCAAGTGACCAGCTGTGAGTGTTGGTGGGCTGGTGGCAGCCTGGTGGCAGCCTGCCCTTCCCCTCGTGACCAATGCCTGGCTGCGGAGCAAAGACCCTGCGTGCCGTATCTGGAGCAGTGAGTTTATTAATCCTTAACCAAAGAGGCCATTAAATACAAGCCATTTTTTGTGCGAGTCAACGAGCACTTGCTTGGTCCTTGTAAATTCTGCATATCCTGCTTGTGGATATCATCAGGCATGGCTACCTATGCCCCCACAAAAACAAGCAAACAAAAAATAACACTCAAATTAAGGACCACAGGAACTGAAGACTTGATGTGCACTTATTCCTGAAATCTACTGGACTCTTCATCTCAGTAATTCTTTGACCAATCCAATCCACGGATTACGCGTTGCATGAAACATTGGACGTTGTATAAATTGAGACTGACTGCACAATGCTGAGTCTGTGCTGCAGATTCCATATCGAAGCAAATCTTTTTCAACATGATGTTTTGATAATATTATTTTTCAGCCTCTGCAAAATCAGCCAGGTCCTACCACCAGACGTACTCGTACTGCAGTGATTCAACCCTTGGCATTTTTAGCAGATTCACCACAGGTCGTTAGCTGCACCACGTATGTGCAGTTTGTTGAGTAGATAGCCCACAACTGCGTCTAGGTTGTTTTTACAAGCATTTTTGTTCAGTTACACTGGACAAAGCAGTCGGATGGATAATATTTCATGAGATCATATTTTGCAGTAATAAAAATGAAAATTTCTGAAACATAATACTGTTGTTAACTGCTTTCACTCACCTAATGTAGCCGTCTAAAGGTTGTGTCTAATTTCAGCTATTTGACTTGGCTGCCTCAGAGGTTACTGCAGAGAGACAGAGATCTCAGAGACCAAAAGATCTCCAGTGTATTTTTCATACTTATATTATCACAAGGTGAATCCAATAGTATTTGAGGGATGTAGGACTCAAGCTTAATATTTTCTACTCAGAACCAACTAAAAAGAACAGGTGTTTGTCTTTTGCAGTGTCGTGATTAAAACTGGATGAAGTTTCACTGAGTTTGGTGAGCACAATGTGTCTTCTGTGTGACTACTCAGCTCAACATAGTTCAGCCTCCTTTCTGGAGGTGGACAGGGAGCTGAATTTCAGCAGGCAACATCACCAAAAACCCAGAGCACAAGTCCACAGGTGAGGGCAGTCAAATGCTGAACTTTACAGAGCAGATATCACTGGGAGATGATCGTATATATCATCATACCTAAACACTGAAGGTACCTATGTGCAGAGAAGTCACATACCACGCAGACAAAGAAAGTCAAGCAGAAAAAAAGGAAAAGGGATGAGATCTGGGAGTTCCCAGGATGAGTGCTGGGACTTCAAGAAAACAAGCTGTTTCATGGTGGCGTATTCTTACTGTCTTTAAAATGGGATGTGGTCTTTGTAAATTAACAGGATTTAACTTAACTGCCCCATCGGTTCCTCTCTGAACTAAAGAACTTGCAAGGCAACCTGCATAAAATGAATGAATACATTTTAATTTTTCTTTTCCTTTTTTTTTTTTTTTTTTACCAGAAGACTGGTCAGGAGAGGGCTGTCTTAGGGAATGATTTTATTAAGATATAAAGTTGGTGAAAAAATGTGAAGGGCTTCCTTTATCTCTTCCTTATTTATCCAGAGTAAATAAATGCATCACTTAGCCATAAATCACAATAAAATATAACACATGTCCTTACGGGGAGCTGTTATTGTTTATTAGCTCTTAATTTACCATTTTCCCCTTTCCTTTAAACATTCACGTTCCCTGCTCCCTTTCTTTAACAAAGTGAGCATAACTGAAAAACTCCTTCAGCCCTTCCGGATGCTCCAGCACAACTTCACTAGCTCTGGTTTGTTTCCTTTTCACAACCAATTACAGTGAAACCACAGAAGAGAAGCTGTTCTCCTTTTGCCACCCTTTTTTCTAAACCTGCTGGTAGCAGATGCTGCCAAGGCCAGAAAACTCCGTTGCAGATCCTCTGTCCCTTACATGGGAAGCAGTCAAGTTGATCAGCTGCAACGAAACCAGACTGCATTTTGTGCACGTCTTTCATTTCATGTAATCCCCTCAAGGAATGGAAGTTTTGTAGGAACAGTCAAGGGGATTTGCTCCAGCCTCTCACATAGGAAGCCCACAATCACTCCCACAGAGATACGATACCCGTATTTGTGCCTCCTTTATTTACTGTGTGTAACGAGTGCTTTCAGCTCCCAGATTTCTGGCTTGTGGCATTGGTGGAGCTTCCTGAACAGATTCCTTTAGCCATCTTTTAGCCCTGCTGCAATTCAGCACTAAGGAAGGCTGTGCCCAGAACCAGTCCTTTCTGATGTGTAATACTCGGTGTTGTCAAAACTTCTTTAACACACGTATCTGTGCTATCTGTTTTTTTCACATATGAACACCATTACTCAAAGTGAAAATAACAGATGGAATGAAAAAAAATTGTTAAAAATCAAAATCTTGACAGGCTGATATGTGATCACAGTGTTTGAAGTGATCCAAGACTTCTAATAACTAAAGAAAAAAGGAAAGGGCCAGTCTGCAAAGCAAGGCTGTCCATATAAATGACAATATTAAATGTTTTAAAGGCAAGATCACACACGGTGGCTGACTGGATGAGACTTTTATCTCCACACAGAAGGAAGAAGAAGATAACCATGATAAGCAATATATATCAGACATTCCTCTATTCACTCTTCCATTTGAAAACTGGCCATATGAGTGCTTACTCTTTGCAAAAGGCAGATCAGATTATCTCAACCCAGAAATTCCAGTGATTTAACGTCAAATGAGAACCATTACAATTTAAGGAATGAACCATTTCAATAAATTGCTATTGCATCAAACTGGTGGTTTATAACGCTCTTTGCTACTTTTCAGCTCTTAATACTTTTCAGCAATGTTTAAGTTTTTGATAATATACTTCCTGCATCATAAGTAACCAAAGCCAATTTAAGAATAACTTCATCAAATTGGTAAATTTGTCTAAATTGGGATTTGCTTGCTAGGAGCAAGAGTCAATGTAAATATATATATAAATATGTATATTAACATTCCATATTTTCCTTCTGTCTTGTGACACTGAAAACAAACTTTCCCAACTGCCTTGAACCTTTCCATCCAAATTAAGCTTACTGGCACTATCTTCCTAATCCAACTTCTTGCAGAATAATGACTTGGTTGTAATCTATCATCTAAAAGCAATTTATTGATTGATTTCTTTACAGACATGCCACAGCATGCCCTAACTTATTCAAACTATGTCTAGTGTACTGTTACTGAGTGCGTTTAGTGGGTAGTGTCCAAGTGATGAGCAAAGACACAGCCCCATTGTGGCTGGCACTCTGCAAACAGAAGAAAGCTACCAAGGAAGTTTGATGTTTACCTGAAGATGTCCAATACCAGTAACCTAGGCATGAAAACAAGCAGCACAAAATCAGTGTGACTGCAGGATAAAACAGCGAGGTTCCAGGTCTAAAGTAGCCAGCAAAAATAATCTTTTCAGTTTTCTGCACCTGAAATGATCAAGCATTATCAATCCTCCTTATGCCACAGCCTCTCCCCACAGAACACAGAGGTGCAATATTTCCTCTATTCTCTTTTTAAAAGACTTACAATTGCCATTGGCTGTAAAAGCCAGACAGATGAAATGCTTCGTCATAGCTCTCTTAATTAAGCTAGTGAGAACATTGAATAGGGCCATTTTTTCATTTTCTGCTGCCACTCTACCATAAAAACGCACTCCCTAGTCTCCCGGTCACCTTTTAAAAAAGCATATAATGAGATATACTGGGCTCTTTATCATTGCCATTTGGCTAGTACATCCTGCTTTTATTCTTCTTTCAGGGGGGCAGAGATATTCAGTATAATGTTGTTAGGGTTGTCTATTTAAGTCTTTCCCTCAAGAATATTTTACTGATTTTTAAAAAGATTTAATTTAAGGAGTTTAATTTATCTTTCTTTTTATTACTGAAACGTACTGCAGCAAATTTATAAAAGACAAACCTGTAAGCAAATTAGCTGTCCCAACCGTTCAGACTAGCCAGACCCACACTGGCACTTACTGAGCTTCATCAGCCTTTCGAGGGGGAGGGCAGCCTAAAAATAACCCAGTCATAAAAACAAAACCTCAGTACACTCCAGGAGCATCTGGGTGTGGAACAGAGATGGAAAAAAATACAAACCCCTTATTTTATCGCTGGACCCACATGGGGCAGACACCTCATGTAATGGATGCCATGTCAGAAGGAAGGTCTTTAGAATTGTACTGAGGCCTCAAAAAAATTACTGGGGCTCCAAGAAGAGCTTCTTGCAATTTTCTAAGAACAGATTTTTCAAGGTGAATTTCTCAGTAGTGCACAATATGATCTGGGTGCTCTGTTCTGTGCTTGTAGGAAAAGTTAAGGGCAATATGTCCCCAGCAGAAGTGCAACATACTGCTAAGAGGTACATGTGGAATTTGGATCTGGTGGTGCCCTAGCTTACAAAACCTCACACTTTCAAGACAAAGAAATCTCATCTACAGACTAACAAAGATTAGTCTAATAAGACCTGGGGCTGTTCAGCCTGGAGAAAAGAAGAATGAGAGGGGATCTTATTAATGTTTACAAATACCTGAAGTATGGGAGACAAAGGGATTTGGCCAACCTCTTTTCAGTGGTTTGTGGGGACAGGACAGGGGGCAATGGCCACAAAATGGATCACAGGAAGTTCCGCACCAGCATGCGAAAGAACTTCTTCATGGTGAGGCTGAGGAAGCACTGTAACAGGCTGCCTAGGGAGGTTGTGGGGTCTCCTTCTCTGGAGATATTCAAGGCCCGTCTGGAGGCCTACCTGGGCAGCCTGCTCTGAGGAACCTGCTTTGGCAGGGGGGTTGGACCCGATGATCTTCCGAGGTCCCTCCCAACCCCTGCAGCTCTGTGATTCTGGAAAAAAAAAAAATTAAAAAAAAAAAAAAAAAAAAATGCCTGGCTAAATACAACCTTTTCCTAACCCAACTGGTATCAGAAGAGGGATAGTTTTATCAGCCAAAATTATTTTGACATGTCAGCCTGTGGTGGATTTTCACACATTAGTTCCTTACAGCTCCCGCTGAGGATACGGTCTATTCATTTAGCAGAAGTTCAGAGGCTCATTGTGTCGCTGGGAAGCTAAGCGTGAGCAGTATTCGTTTCCACAAAGCCAGCTGCAAAGAAAGTCAATCCCTTTGTTGACAGGTGCCACAGACACCCTACTCCTGTAAGACAAGCCGCAGCACTGTAGCAGGTTACCGCATCTCTCAGTAAAAAGCCAGGCAGTAATTTTCTTCCATTTTCAGTGACATTTTAGTTGACATAAATTTTATCAATGTATATTTTGCACTGAAATGTAAGTTATAAAACTGACTCCTACAGGCATTTTGGGAAAATACTGGAGAATTTTCCTGAAATTTGTAGTGAACTGGCAATGCGCATGAACACCTGAAACGGACACCGAGGTAAGACCTCTCACCCAGTCTCGGCTGTAACCTGCCACACCGTATAAATAATCAATGCATGAATGTGAAAGAGAAAAGAGAAGTCAGTCCTCAATCTGATGCTCAGGAGTGACTTATGGTGTCATGGGTTTCAGGCCGTTTTTTCCTCCACTGTGATTTATTGCACAGATATTTCCCAAAATCTGCTTACAGACCACAAACCTTCTGTATCATTCTACCTTATGAATTACCGTGATTATTTTCCTGAAACCAGCCAGATAGATTTCCCACAAAACTAACTTCAGTGTCTGCTTAATCTTACACATGAAATGGCTGAGAGTTAGAAAGTAACCCTCCCAGGTCAGGATTTACAGCAACTACCACAGTGAGATGACCGAACCAGGTAATAACAAATGCCCAAGAACTGTGCCTAAACATTTTCTCCTCTTTGGGCCTATTTTGGTGGATTCAGACACCTAAACTAATTGCCATTTCTAAGTGTTTTCTTTTACTCAGGCTTCCAAAGAACAGCTTTCTTTGGGAAAGATGGTTTTTCACTTAAAGGCCTAATTTTTGAGCATTCATCCAAGCCCTGGGAATCCCTGGGCCATATTGTAACAGCACCTAAATCTCATAACTACATCTACATGAGTTTTTAATATCCCCTTTTGAATACCCACGACCAAGAATGGGCTGGGAAAGGAGCAGACAAAAAAGTCTGAGCCCAAGGTCAGTGAAACAAGAACAGTATGCACCATTTGCCCTAGGAGTCATCATCTGGTGAGCTTTCAACCCCACAAAAAGCATGAGGCAGCATTTGGGCAGTTCTTTATACTTCCTCGCCTGGTGCTAAGTGTTATAATTTGGAAAACTGAAATCTAGTTCACATTCCTCTTCTGCTTCATTGAACTCAAATCTTTTATCCCTCCAGCATGTCCCTCCAGCACGCATCGTTAAGTTACTTGGTCAGAGAGGGGAGGTTTGACCGAATGACATTTTTTTCTCAGTTAATGCATTCCCACACAAATTACTCATTTATGAAAATTCATTTTTGATGAAACACATACCCCAACTTTAACATGCATAGATTTCCCTCCAAGCTCAACATGTTGTGTAACCACAAGGGTTGCCCAAGAACAGTCACTTCCACCTAAACACAAAACATCCTAGGAGATCTACAGCTCCTTGACGGCAAATGTACAAGAAAAAAAAAAAATGTTATGTAAAGGGCACAAAAGAGAGGTCAGCTGGGATCCAGGATGTAGTAATCAACTTTTTTACCAAGTACAATATTTGAAGCAGTTATTTGAAACAAGCCTATAGGATTTCAAGGTTTCAGATACAGTATGTTGAAAACAATAGAAATAACTATGTAGGCGTAGAAAGAATCATAACTATTCTCAAGACCGTATATTTATATTTCATGCTATTTCTATGGTAATATATTTGAACATAATTTTGTTTTAATATCTCACTCCTGCACAGAGAATAGGCAAATCTTAGCCATTCTTGGTTAAAACAGTAAATAATATCTCAGAAAACAAGTTGTTATGCTGTTATTTTTATAGTACGATTAATGACTTTAAACGTTTTTGTATTTTTTCAGTTCTTATAATATGGGGTTCTAGTCCCAAACAATTTAGTTTAATAAAAAAAATAGAGAGAGAGAAAAATCCTAAGCTTGGAGCACATGGGTATTAATTCTGATGAAATTAACATTTGCATTTTTCAGACACGCTTTCTAATAAAATTGCAATATTATTCTAGAAACAAAGTTTAGATTAATCTGGAATTTTCTATTTAATTTGAAATGCTGTCATCACTGGCCTTTATTTCATTTGAACTTAATTAGGTATTCACAACCAATTTTGGCTGAGATGAGAAAAAAAGATTCTCCTGATAGGCCATGTCTCAAGAAATGTGTAGAAATAAAGAGGTTCAAAGGACCTGCTAAGATACCACTTGATCTATTTGTGTATTTTCTTCTAACATGTAATTGATTAAAAGCATTTCTATTGCTGGTGATCAGAAAATCTTTGTTTGCGTGAGCCTGAAAAAAAAAAAATGACTTTTTTTCATGGATTCACAGAAAATACAATAAAAAATACATTATGCTGTGATTCCATTAGTGGCTACTGCAGTAGCGGATAGATCCAGTCTGCAGCAGAATCACAGACTCACAGGATAGTTTGGCCTGGAAGGGACCTTTAAAGATCACCTAGTCCAACGCCCCTGCCATGAGCGGGGACATATTTTACTAGATTAGGTTGCGTAAAGCCTCATCCAACCCAACTTTTAAATACTTCCAGCGATGGAGCATCTACAGCTTCTTCGGGCAACCTTTTCCAGTTTCCCAACACCTTTATCACAAAAAAAAAAATAAAATAAAATAAAAAAGTATTTATCTCTAATTTATCTCCAGTTTAAATCTACCCTTCTTCAGTTCAAAGCCCTAACCCCCTGTCCTGTCACTACAGGCTCTGCCAAAAAGTATTTCTCCACCTGTCTTCTAAGCCCCCTTGAGGTACTGAAAAGATGCAAGGAGGTCTCAAGTGAAAACACTTGGCACTCATTTGTATGTACACTTAATCAAATGCAAGGTTTCATTTCATTTGCAGCAGACATATTCAGTTTTGGCCAGTAAATATGTATTAAAGTAAAATTACATAAATTTCATATCAAGTTGGCCTATAACCCTTGCACTGGTTTTCCCAGAAATTCTGCCTGAGAGTTTTCTGAGTGCTCTAATGCATAATATCCCGTTTCACTCTGCAGAGTGTCCTTTTTAGATCTTCATTTTTATTTAAGTCTCCTTTGTGAGTATGAAAAGAAAAGGACTCTAAGTGGAGTTCAGTATTTTTAAACATATTCTTTAAATGTTGTAAATATACATGCAAAAGTATCTAAAACAACAATCTAAACTCAGTCCTGAAAGACTTGAGCAAACAACTTCCTGGAGTTCCCATTACCAAAACCATTACACAACTGCAATTTCTTTGGCTTAGCCATGGGAAAAAGTAAATCCGCGTTTCTGTAAGATTGTAAATAGAGTATTTTTGTCTCTGCCAAAAGTGTCCTATTGGAAAACATTCCCGCCTATAAAACTGGATGATAGGACACCTTTATCTCATAGCACTATGAAGTCTAATTCATAACTACAGATGGAATACCTGATTAGATACCAGCTGCCCCTAACCTACCTGTAGCTGGTCTCAGCATCAGAAGTATCTTACAGGTCTCCTTTAACTGTAAATATTAAAAGGGTAACACCTCAATAATTTTTGCTTCCATTTTGTTCTGCTAAAATAATTGTATGTCTGTATAACTAAAGAAAGCTAATAATATAAAATACCTTCAGATCTGCACTAATCTCAAAAAATGATCCATAATCTCATAGTTACAGAGTTCAGCAGTCACTTTTCCATAGATCCTGAGTACCAAACAGATGGTATTCCACAGTACAAACAAGATGAGATATCATGTCGACAAATTTGTAACATATGGTAACAACATACACTCTTCCTGACTGTGGTAGGTCACAGAAACTTCTTCCCCAAATACTCGCTTGTTTTGGAGAGCAGTAGTGAAATATTTCAAAGGTTTATTCAGACGGTGATTATCTGCGTGTTGATTTCAAAAAAGTTTGCATACATATGACTCGTAGACAAAGCTGAATTTTTCTGCTTGTACTAATGTGACAACTGAGTTACTCCAGCCCTTGAAAATTTTCTTATGTAATAAAACTCTGGCAACCAGGCAAGAGCATGACAAGCCTAGCTACAGGGATCTGCATGTGCAATTTTTTTTCTAACCTTCTCCATGCAAGTTTCAAATGCTATTGCACTGGTAAGTACATCTTCCTGATTGCCAAGATCAGGCCATAAAAGAGAGAAAATGTCACACCAGCCATTTGTCAAATCAAGGATTTCTTGTGGAGCCTTCAGGGACTCAAAGGAGAACTCAAAAAAAAATTGGAAGAAACTAAATGTTGACGAATGACTAATTTTCTGTGAAGAAAAGCATCCTACCGTCTCCGTGAAACCCTTAATTACCTGTGAGAGCTGCCTCACCTGCCCATGAGTTGCTACGTTCCAGTGTCTGCAGCCCTTGAAGGGTGTTGGTCTGTCGCTAGGAAGGTCTCACGCTCCACAGGAACATTTTCCTGTAAATTCAAGAGGATGAAAATACGGCACTACAGAAAGTCTGAACAACACAAGTGGACTCACAAATGACAGTGACTAACGAGAAAAAATCTTTACAGCTTAGGACTCTGGGTAGGTTTCTTTTAATTAACTGTACTTATTTTCATAACAAGCTCTCAGGACTGGACCGATGGAAGTGTCTGCTTTCCCTGACCTTCTTAGCCCTCTGACTTTATCCTGTTGAATAACAAGCTAATTTCCCCACAGAAATGATTGCTGCCAATATTTCAAATGACTTCTATTAGACATCTCACTGAGTTAAAAGACTAGTTAATTGGATTTTTTTTTTTTTAATTTCACAGGATCATTATCACCTTCCTCTCATGTCTGTTCTACTTGCTTAATTCTCCCCGGAAATGCTGTCAGAACGTTTCTTCACCAAACACACAAACGCTAAAAAATGCATTTTCACAAGATATTTCAGTGAACATTTGCATACGTGCTGTGAGGTACCTATATTGGTACCTATATTGTCTGTGTATGGATGTACACGGACAGCAGTTTTCTAGGTTACTTAGAATCCAGCTCCACCGACTTCCAGGCCAGCTGTGAGTCTTCAGTATATCTCAGCAGTAAATACTAACCAGAAGGATGTTTAATTTGTTTTCATATTCCCATACAATTTCTACCTCTGGTGCTCCTCCCTTTGCCACCTGGACATTGAATTTTTATTTGGAGATCCGTCATTTATGAAAGATGGATAGCAGTATTCAGAACTTGCTTTCCCATGGGAATATGGTTAATGCCTTAACAAATATTTAATTTCAAGCTCTTTATTGCTAATTCTGACTGTCTCTTCCTCCTTTGCCATCTATGCCTTCATATCTCTGTTGTTTGTCAACTGTTCAGTAAACATTTTCCATGCTACTGGGAAATATTTTTAAATTATTACCCTATTACTGAATGTCTTCATTTCCTTCTTGTTTGGTGGCAGATCCCTCTTCCTCAGACAGCCACTACCTTTCACCCCCTGGATACATACTTACAGGAACAAGAGCAGAAAAGAGAAGCAAGTCCGTTAGCGCAGACTGCTAACAGTGATCTATCAGAAACTGGATATACGCAGCTTTAAACACGTTCAGCATTTTCTTCAGGCAAATTAACTTCCAGATGAAGTAAGCTAGAGGAAATATTCAAATTACAAGATCGTTCAATGCAAATAACCGCATTAACTACCATTTAGTGTTTCAATCCTGATGTTGTCCCCATTTATTTCCACTTTTTCTCTTCTTCACATGCAGCACACAGATCAAGCATTTTTATTTTTATCAGGCTTTGATGTTAACAGAAATAAGTGTATTTATAAATTTTGCTTTCTCATCATATGACACGCTGCCTGTAGCCGATAATTCAGCTGCACATCTGAATGCACTGCTGTCAGCAACTTCTTTTATTTAACCTATTTACAGCCCAGTAACTAAGCATAGGAACGATTGCCTTTAGCATTAAAAATGTTTTCAGCACTGTGGACATCTCAACGCTCATTAACTTCCACTCATATATCACGTTTGGTTTTGATGGGCATATTTAATATTTACATAACGATGCATTAATACCTGCAGTTTTAAAAAAGGATGTTTGGAATTACAAAAAATGCCATTAAAAATGGATGCAACACATCTAAATTTCTCTGATCTTGTTGATAAATGGAAGTACACTAACACATCAACAAAAATACAGTGTTTGAAGTACAGCTTGCATTACAGTTTAACAGAAAACAAGTTATATCAAGTTGCTGTCTTTTTTTTTTTTTTTTTTCTGGGATTGCATTGGCTGCAATGCATACATTCTGTTGGAAAAACAGCACACAGCAGATGCACTGAACTGGCTCACGAAGTGATTTCAAAACATAGTTGTGATGACAGAGATATCAGCAACTAGAGACTCTAATGGGACTCCCAAGGATTCTTAGTGAAAGATTATTTAACATTTTTATTGCAAACCCAGGCAGTGATATTCATGTAAAGCTTGCTATTAACAACCAGATGACTTTATTAGAGGACGGCATTATTTTTCTGTTATAGATTGATCTGATTTGCCTTGCAAACAAAATAATTTCATTGTAGCTAAGTACAACATAATACATCTGGAAGAAATGTTTATGGGTTATATGCTCATGCAAAAAATGCCATGGAAAGCAGTAATCACAGGAGGACACGGAGAAAACTGTCTGAAGAGGTAACCTTGGCAAAATGGTATGGCAACATGACCTTTCTGAGGTCTGTAAAGGGGAATACAAGGTAAAAGGTAGGAAGCTGTCTTACCTCTGCACATCTAGTACCGTAGTATTAATTTGGTTCCTAATGTGGCATAGCTGTGTGCCACATATTACTTTAGAATTATGCATGTAACAGATTTCTCTAAGAGTTAACGGGAGGGCTCTCTGATTCGAGGCCTTTTGGCACACAAAAGCTCTGGCATCAGACAAGACTGAGACTAGCAGCCTGGACCTGCATGAACAAAACAAAAGCATAAATTTCCCCAGAAGATACAATGCATACAACTTAGCCGTTCTGAAGTGCAGCTGCAAAATGTGCTAACCCAAAAGGTATGTAGTCAAGCATACACAACATCAACTCACTCTAGAACGAAGATGTAGCCTCAGGAAGGAATAAAGAGACCTCAGTTGTGCAAGGACCTTTTAAACTGGTAATACCTGAGTGTTATTTGGAAATACTTGAAAAGTGGAGGTGCTGGCTGGGCATTGAGAGCAGCCTCTGCAGTCAACACGATGGGCTTTGCAGTACAAAAAAAAAGGACCCTTCCAATCCAAGCCATTCCACAGTCCCTAGGTCTCACACATTTGGCCACAATTCTGGGTGATACCCAGCACGCCACCCACAGGAACACCAGCTCCCTCCCATGAGGACTACCCCAAACTGTGAGAGCCTGAGGGAGACCGACGATGTCCAGGGACATCTTGTGCACAGAGGCGAAGCAGAAAGGGGTCGGAGGCTGCGGAGACCCGGAGGTCCCCTTCAGGTTTCTCCTCAGAGCCCCCTGGAAGCCGCTCCAGCCCTGTCAGGCGCACCCCAGCCGAGGCGGCGGGCGGCAGCGGGGCCGTGCCCCGACCCCACACCCCGGCGAGGGGGCTGCAGCCCCGACCCCAAAGCCGGGTGAAGGGTCCCCAGCCTCGACCCCACACCCCGGCGAAGGGTCTCCAGCCCCTGCCGGGCGCCGGGGGGGGCGGAGGCGGCGGCGGCAGCGGGCGGGCACCTCCCTGAGCGGCCCCCGCGGCCCTGACGGCGTTTCCGGGCGGGGGAGTGGGGATGTGCGTCCGGGTTGGGTCGGCCCCAGCGAGCGGCTTCCTCCCTCCTTCCATCCTTCCCTCCTCCATCCCTCCTTCCTTCCCTCCCTCGCCGTCTCCGAGGCGGAGCCGCCGCCGTGCCCTCCAAGGGAGCGCCGCCCGCGGGGGGTCGGTGAGAGGGGAGCGGGAGCCGGGGGCGACCCGAGGCGGGAGGCGGCGGCGAAGAAGGGGCCGGGGGGCAGCGGGGAAAGGGGCTGGGGGACGGCCGGGAGAGGCTCCTCAGCCTCCCGCGTCCCTCCTCGGCGGGGCCCCGAGCCCTGCCCGCCTGCCCCGGGGCTGTCTCCGCGCCCCGAGGTGGCGGCGCCGTGAGGCGAGCTCCTGGCGGGCAGCCCCGCGGGGCCGGGCGCCGAGCAGCCCGGAAAGCCTGAGGGAAGAACCTGCGGCTGGCAGCGGGTTGCGGGTGGTTTGGGGTTTTTTCCACCCCGGATTTCTGAGGTAAAAGTCTCGCCTGGGCACGGCCGCAGGGAGCAGGGCGGCTGCTGCCCCTGCCGAGCCCTGGCAGGCTCCGCTCGCACACCTCGCTCCTGCGGTGCAGGCTTTCCTAGCTTAACTTGCACATTAAGCATTTATAAGGAAGCTATCTAACGGTTTAAACGTTTAAAATAACGTTTTAAGGCAGTTGGGTTATCCAGTTTCTTTTTTTTTTTTTTTTTAAAAAAAAAAAAAAAAGACCCTTGAAAAATGCAGCATGTCCTGAATTACCCGGTGATACTTAGTACCTTGCATGTTCTGATTCAAGTACCAAAACCTAAGTTAGTCATAATAGCTCACAGATTTATTCGATGAAGATTTTTTGTCCACTTCTTCAGACAAATTTAGACAAATTCTCAAGAAGTGGAGCAAGGGATGTGGTCACCGGGTTAGGCAGCATCACTGCTGGCGTGAGGTGATGGCTCCTGAGGCAGGTACGGGAGCAGGGGCTTGAAGGGAACCTTGTGTGCCTCAGACCCACAGTACGTGTTGGACTGATCACTTGGGCATTTTGCACATCAGAAGTGGAATATCAGGCGTACAACTGACATACAAAATGTCCATACAGTGAAAGGACAATGTTACGAACAGTTTTGTTCGTGTCCAATTAGTAAGTGGCAAATTGAAGTGCTGACTGATGAAATCAGTTGCCTGAGGTTGCCTAAGCAGTCTGTAGAGGAGCTGGAAATAAGCTGAAATAAGTTTGTGAATCCTAACATGAAATCGTCTTTCCTCTTGCTTTCTGTTCACAGTATTTTTATGAACTATTTACTTTATTTACAGACTTGGTAGACCTGTGAATAAGCTAGAGAGTCACCTGAGCTGCAGAGATGTTGGAAGAAGACATGGAGGTGGCCATCAAGGTGGTAGTAGTAGGAAATGGAGCTGTTGGGAAGTCCAGTATGATTCAGCGATATTGCAAGGGGATTTTTACAAAAGACTACAAGAAAACTATTGGTGTAGATTTCCTGGAAAGACAAATCCAGTATGTATTGAACAGATGTCGTGCTATCCATTTTTACCTTTCCTTCTGTTTCTTTGTTCTGTCGTAATCTAAAGATTTGCAAAGACTTGAAACGCAAGGCCCTGCAGTCTCTGAAGCTAAGTAAAGGGAGTTATTTTCTTTTTTGGACTGAGGGCTAAAATGATATTACTTCATTTTCTAATCAAGATTTAGAATTATAAATTAAAAGCAAAATAAAAGTTGGAACCTCTGTCATTCTAAGCTTTTTTGACAAGTTTCCTATGTATTCTACCACCTGCTGATACTTTTGTGATTTTTTCTTTAAAGTAGAAGTGATTATAGTTAAACAATAGCACAAGTTTATGAGCTAATGTAGATGAAATAACTGGGAAAGATAATTAAAAACACTCTAGATTTAGTCTGTACGTAATATAAGCAGGTAATACCCAATAACGTTTGGTAAAATGGAAAATAGTATGGTAATAAGAAGAAAAATCTATAAATTCTGTAAGTTGATTAAAAAGGCAAAAGGCCCATTATTCACGCACCTAAGCTTTGTTTTGATTTCTCCATGGAGAGAAATACAGAGGAAGAAGAGGAAAGGAAAAGGAAAATAAAATACGGGTTGTCAAGAAGGAGCACTAATGTAATTGAGGTTTTATTGCCATAGTGTGGTGTGGGGGTGAACCATTACCAATACTAAGTTCCATTATATTTAGATCAAGGTAAATTTGAATTGAATTACTCTTATTTGTAGAGATGAAAATGTCTCTGTGCTGGTTGTTTTGTGTTAATCACAGAACCGTGTTGTTTATTTCAGAGTTAACGATGAAGACGTCAGGCTGATGTTGTGGGACACCGCAGGTCAAGAAGAGTTTGATGCCATAACTAAGGCCTACTACAGAGGTGAAAATACCATGTTTGTTATTTGGTGGTTGGGTGGTTTTGGTCTGCACATCTTTAAGATATTTCCCCATCTCTGGATTAAGAATTTTAGTTACTTCTTGTGTGTGCAAAGCATGTACAGCTCGTTTTTTTTTGAGTTCTTGAATGTTTTCCCCATCATGTAAGATCCTTGTCTTAATTAAGTGCCTCTTTATGCATTATGCTCAGTAGTGCCCTTTGCAAAAATGGAACATAAGGCGAATATCTGCACAGAAACTCTTACAGAGCTGTTCAAACAGTCTAACTCAAAATCAAACTTAATTTGTTTCCTGTGTCAGTGCTGTATTTATAATCCAATGTACACTGTTAATACGTTTTAAGGCAGTTCTGAAGTTTCAGGTGGGAACTCTGATCGTCATACTGCATAATAGCTGTCACTAATAGAAATAAGGAAAAGGTCTGGGAAAACTGGGATCAGAGTTCAGAAATTCATTTTGATTTGTATTTGCTGGCTTTTCTGTAGTTATGTTTTCCCCCTAGAAGTATTGCCTGAATTCTGTAAGAAGCGCCTCTGTAAATGTTCCCGAAACTATGTCTGAGGCACGTACAAGTTAATCCAAGGGAGAAAAAATCCACCAGTTATCCTGGAAAGATAGTTTAGTAAGCACAGTAATTCTCGTGCTGGTACTGACTGCTTTGAACACATTAACATAACAGAGTAATAAGGAAAGTGTATTTACTTCATAGGATAGAAACTACGTTATTCAGCCGTGTAAAGGCAGCCTATCTATTTAGCCAGTTACAAATGGCATGCTGAGGCTTTCTTCCCATGTAATTTATCAGTGGTTGTGAATATTTCCCCTCTTTTTTTTTTTTTTTTTAACAAGAGTTACAAATGACTTCAGAAATTCTGACATTCACTTCTTGTCAAAATTACCTGATGGCTGGGAAAAAATATATTGCTATGATGTAAAATCTTAGGAAAATTATCTCATGTAGAGACAAACTAAGTTATGCCTTGATGTTTCAGGGTGTTTCAGTTCTCTGAGCTTTTTATATTTCATGATAGATTTGACAATGAATATTTTTAAAATAATATTTCTGGTTGTCCTTTTTAACTGATGGTTACCATTTCCTTGGCAAAAGATACTTCTTTTTCTATTTCTTCTTATCCTCATGTGGAAATAGATGATTCTGTTATTTTACAGCTAGCAAGTTGAGCATACGAATTTTAGAAGGTAGCTCTTGATTATCTCTGAGCTCTTTTACTCTCCTGGCCTGTAGTTCTCTTGTGTGCCTTGCAGTCTCCAGGTGTTTCAAGCCAAAGCCTTTTTCTCCTCATTCCTGGGACTGTTATGCCAAAGCACAGAGCGTCCAGGACTTTGCAGTACGCTTACGGTCCTCACTTACCATCAAACCTGCTGGTTTAAAAAAAAATCAGCATGAGAATCTTGCTATCTTGCTCCTGACTCATGCCCTGTGTTGCACGGTTAGAGCTCTGCCCTCAGGGTCTGAAGGGGTGGATGTGGAGCAGAACGGCATCATCCTGTGGATGCCCGGGGTGGACAACGTGGTGGTTCTCCTAAGAGCACGAGCTGCTAGGCACAGTGACTGTTCTGCACTAGACTGTGAAGGATGAGGGAGATTTTAGGAGTCTGGAACGCAATTTGGGTTTACCATCAGGTCTGCAAGCAGGTTTATATGGAGCAAAAGGTCAAGGTTATTTGTAAATGCAAGGATTTCAGTGTGAATTATTGCTGGTAAGGGAAAGGTGCCTCCAAGGGAGGGGCTGTTTCTTCCAAGCCTGCACCTCCCGCAGATCGTTGTCACGCTGACCGCTGTCATTACAGCGGGGGCTGCGTGCTCCCCTGGAACACTGCATTGTCAGTTCTTCAGGGATCAGTTGCTCGTCCGTGATGGCACAGTGAATGCTTCAGAGTCTGTTTCTGAGCCATTGTCTGGGGACCAAATTCATTCAGCCTTGCAGAGAAACAAAATTGCAGCTGTCAGTGGACTTGTCATGTGTTTTTCTCTGCACAGGTGAATACGGGCAGCCAGGGTAGCTGCTTCCCATCATCACACAACATGAGTCAAACTGTCCAGCAGCCTATATTCAAGGAATTGAAGGGAGCTTCATATATATTGGTTTCTTTTTTTATATTGTATCATGCATTTTCTTTTCTGTCCTGTAAGGCATGCATTCTCTAAGCAGCTAGGTACTTCATTTGTAAGCTGAGCAAATACACGAGTGGCCGTCATTAGCAGCCCCGTGCCTTCTGTTCACGTTACAGGTCTTGCAACGCAGCGTTTGATCCCTTCTTAGTGCTTGCATCTCCCTCCAAACACGACCACTGTTGTCTTGAGTAGACCCCTGTTGGTTTTTTGAAGGAAAAGATGCCCCTTGCTCATTAATTAGTCTGTCGTTCAGTCGCTGATGCATCGAATTCCCAGGCTCCTCGTTTTGTAGTGCAGTAGCTAGATGTCCTGTGTCTCGAGTTATAAACGTGCTTAGGGTAGCCAGGATCCACAGCAGGTAGACCATCAGCATTAAGAACTTCTGGATGATGGTATCTTTGACCTCAAATTTTAATCTCAGTTTAAGGTCGAACAAGCCACCGTCAGTGTTGTTGTGAATGTGGTTTTGTCGTAGCCTGAAAAAGCTGAGGACAGGAACAGAAGAGGGAAATGAATAGCTGTCAGGTACAAAGCCCTGTGAGAGACAACCCGTAGCAAGGAATTTCTTCACCTGATTTCTGTTATGCAGGCATTGTTGTCCTTATGAAAGGAGAAAATACAGTTGCACAGCCTCTGAGGAAGAGACAACTTGCTGAGGGTCACGTAGAGATGCCAGCACTACTGTCAGTTTTTTTCTTAGTTTATTTAGGTGTGGATATCAATTCAGTGATTCTGTAGTCGGTCGGGACAGTAGAGGGATTACCAAAGCAGTAATCACACCAAAAAAATCCAGAGTCGCTACATACACAGAGGTGTTTATGTGCCTAAATCCTGGGTTTTGTCTTTTTTTTTTTTTTTTTAGAACTCCTCCAGGGATATTACGGTTTCTTAAACTTGTCTATATTATCAATAAAAATACTGAGTATTTAGCAGTATTCTTAGAAGATGAAAATAAGCTGCCTTTAAGATACCCGTCCTGCAGCATCTTTTAGCGCACTCTGATGCCACTCTGATTAACTTTTGCACTGTCGTGAAGCCTCCCTTCAGAAAGATTGCATTTGATGCTTTGAATCCAGCTTGAGAAGAATACTCCTTTTGTGTTCTCTGGTATTCCTTACAAGCCGGTAATCAAAACCTTCAGCAGAAGCTTGGAAGTACACGGTCACATTGTCATTGTTGATAGACACTGTCGGTGATGATAGGCACTTCCATTTTCTGTTGTTTGTTTTAATAACCTCCTGGTAGGAACCTTCAAATACCAGAATCTGGAAGGCCCTCCAAAGTATCTCAGTTTGATTAGAGACTGTTACATAATTCCTTTAAAAGCAGTGTTGCCAAGCTATTATTTTTATTGTCCCTGTCCACCGCGATATAGAAGTATTGCATCTAAATTGAATAAATAATTGTGCTGTTGTAAGCCACCCTCTTTTTACTTACTAACACGCTAGAACTTTTCCCTCTACGCTTCCTGTTGCCAGCTGATCTCTGTTTTCGCATTCAGGAGGAATGGCTGGAAAGAGAGATGAAGTGAAAGTTCCTTAGAGTGGAAATTTCGCAGTGGATTCCTTAGCCTTAACGCTGAGCGAGATGATGTTTGCAGATGGTGAGAGCCTCGTACACGTTCCCACTCCAGCAGATCAAAGAACTTAAGAGAGGCTTTATTAAGCTAGATGGCAAGATGGTCGGTTAAATTCAGCATTGAGAGATGCAAGGTAACCTGCCTTAGAAAGAGTAATTAAATTTACACATACCTCACAGGATGTTAAGTACATCAGATTAGAACATGACATGGGAAAACAATCAGAATTTTAGAACACAAGTAATAAGATAGGGAGGATTATGAAAGGCTACGTTGCTACTACTTTATTGGTAGAGCTTAATTTGAAGTTCTGAGGGCAGCTCTTATCACTCTTGTATAAAACCACACCAGAAAAGTCTTAAAGGCAGGTGAAAGAATGCTTAAAGAGTGTAGGGAAATGTTGGTAAGGGTAGACTGAACTTGGCTTTGAAAAGATAAATAAAGGGAAATTTAATAAAAGTACTTGAGTGCTTTGTGTCAGAGAAGTGTAAGGGCACAGAGAATACAGGAAGGGGGGATACTTGCTGAAACTCACAGATAAAAGAAAAATCAGACTGATGAAACAGCTTTTTCATGTTAGATGTAAGTAGTCTGGGACATGTGCCACAAGATACCACTAGACTCTCAAAACCTGCTATTTAGTCTTTGACAAGCAGGCATAATTCTACAATTAAATATCAAATATATTAAAGGCATCTAAATAACAGCATTTCGTCATGTGTTTATGTGCAAAGACAGGTAGGTTTTGGAGGATAACAAAGGGCTACTGGACTGTCAAAAGACTACTCACTAATATGTTAACTATTGAAGTACTTTCTGAATCCTTGGTTTTTACTATTCGCTATGGATTTAGAGAAAGCTGTGCTTATTTCTCTGCTTTTCAAAATCCTAATTACTGTAGTTTAAAGAATAACGTGAATTATGCTTTACAGATTCCAAATCTTTCTCCAGTTCTTTCCATGCCCCTTCCTATTCCTTCCTTTGCAAACGTGCACCTTGCTGGAGATGATTTGAGAAGTACCAGACTCAGCCATCAGAGAGAATTGGTATAATGGTCGAAATAATGCACCAACCTATTCCTTTTCGTTTGGGGAATTTTCTAACATTTGTTTGCCACAAGCTGGAGGTAAAAGTGCGCTTTTATGGAAGAAACCAGGACAAACCCCTCACACTTGAAATATATTCAATATTATTCTTTGTTATTATTATTATATTGGTTTGTTGGTTGATATGTGTGCATTTGTAATTGTTTTTTTTTTTTTTTGCATTTTCAGGAGCCCAGGCTTGTGTTCTTGTGTTTTCTACAACTGACAGAGAGTCCTTCAAAGCAATCCCTACCTGGAAGGAAAAAGTGGTGACTGAAGTTGGAGACATTCCCACAGTTCTGGTGCAGAATAAGATTGATCTTCTTGATGACTCTTGTATAAAGAAGTAAGAGTTTCATCTTCATGTTTCTGAAGAACAATTAATGTCCCCTTTATACACATGCTTAAAAAAGGCAAACAAACAAAAATGGGAGGTTTTGGTGAAGAATTCTGATGCCTAGGTTATCGGACCTAGGCTCTGAACCAAAACGTGCCCTAGAAGCACAGGTGCCTGGCATTACTGCAGAAGCATAGCTTCTTGGGCAGATGTGTTTGCCAGGCTAAAAACTCTGTTAGCTTCATGCCTTCTTCTGAAGTATCAGCCTAAAAAATGGAGGAATAGCATCAAGAGTTTGGTTCTGCCATGATATGATATTTATTTTCTAATCAGAGATTGCAAAACTGTAAATTTGCCCTCCTGATACAAATTTACAGTTACTGTTAAACTGCTGGGCATTGCCCAGTTTAGTTACCAAAGACTTGCTGGAGTGGTCAAGACATAGTAAACAGGTTGTGTGAAAAGGTGTCTTCGTATTCTCTGCTTCCCTTTTCTTCAATTTGTTTTTACTGCTCATTTTTATCAAAACATTTAACTCTATAGAAACCTGTAGCTGCACATTGCTGATCCTTCTTTGTTATATTTTACTTTACAGATTTTACTGTCAGTTTATTCTGCCTTTGTGTATATGCCTGTTTTCACTGCTGCCATAAAATCAGCTTAACAGATGTTAACTCCTGTTGACCACAGCGTGGAAAGTGCTGCATGATTAGTTTGATCATTCTCCACTACTTGATTTCTGCCACTTTCCTGGGAGATCGGAGTTTTTGTGTTTTTTTTGTTGTTTTCTACACTGCCTTTCTTTGTTCTGTGTTTGCTCTCATTGATGGCATAAATCAGCTTGCATTCCCTCTGCCAAGAATACTGAGTATTCTTCAAAGGAAAAACACAATTGCATTTGAACTCCCCCTTTATTTATGGTATGTCACTTAGGTTTGTTCTCTGAATCCTCCATCTGCCTCAGTAATTTCGTCTTTCTAATGACATGCTTTCTCTTGGTGAAATTCTAACGTTTTCTCAGCTTTTCCTTAACGTTTAGCACAAATTCTCTTTCACTAAAAAAAAAATAGTTATTGAATTCATCTGATTGCACCATCAATACGGTTAAGAAATACGGTTTTGGTTGTTTTGCTTTGCAGTGGTAATTATTCTGATTCTACAGCTCCAATAATTACAGCCTCCTTCCTTTTGGTTTCACTGACACCTGTCTTAGAAGCCTTGGGAAATTTTAGTTAATGAAGTCAATAAATATTGAAAAGCAACTACTTTTGTTCGTAAAGAAACTGCATGTGAAATACTTCGTTGCTTTAGTAGGGATAAAGAGTAAAGTAAAGTAAAGAAATGAAGGATCAGGTGCTTTTTGACTGTCTGCCCACCTTGCTATGTTTAATTTACGGCAAAGCGTTTTGTCTATAAGAACTGATAAATGCTGACAAATTATAGAAATCAGTGTTTAAAAGTCTTTTTCTGCTATGCAGTGAAGAGGCAGAAGCACTGGCAAAAAAGCTAAAACTAAGGTTCTACCGAGCGTCGGTGAAGGAAGACCTAAACGTAAGTGAAGGTACGAGATACAACACAGTAGGTGCCCGTCCTGCCCTCTGCTGCATATCCTATGTCCATACCGTGGCTGCGTACCGTAGATACATG
This sequence comes from Nettapus auritus, assembly GCA_011076525.1. Lineage (NCBI taxonomy): Eukaryota > Metazoa > Chordata > Aves > Anseriformes > Anatidae > Nettapus > Nettapus auritus. The sequence continues at coordinate 92,525,666 of CM021767.1, forward strand.
CCATGGCTGTATATCGTATGTATTTACCATTGCTTTTGCATTCTCTTGGCAATCCATCTTGTATTTCCTAGCAGCACGCTTTAAACATAGCTATTATTGCGTGGTATCAGCGTGTTTTGCCTGTTTTTTATTTTCGTACATCCTTTCTTTTCCACGAATGGTGCGTAGCTTCAGGATTGACAAGTGGCGGCATTTTGGGGGCTTCTTCGTCCTGTTGGCTGTCAGTGAGCACTGGGCTTTTAAAGTCTACATGTAGAAGTTCAATTATTACAATATAGAACTTGTTGAACAGATTCATTCGTAATTGTTAATAGTTAAGAAATAATTGGTATAAATTATTTCATAGTTTAATTAAATAAATCACATTTAAAAATTACATCTCTTGCAGCCTTTTGACTGCTGGTGATACCTTAGTAGTTCCAAGTTCACCCTTAGTGCATATATTGAATACAAATATCATTATACAATTCAATCACTGTCTTTTCTGGGCTAAGTTTGAATAGACATGAGTTACAGTCTCTGCTAACTTTTGTTTGTTTAATCAGGCAAACTTAAAGTTAGACGAATTGTTTCTTCTCTTTCCCAACTTTCACCTTGGAGCATAAAATTTGTACCATAAAAGCTGTAATTTTTTTCTGTATCAGCTTTAAATGAGTTATTAATTGCAGATGAAAGTTTGCCTGTAGTTGTAGGGTTTTCAGTGTCTTAGATAAGACGTTTTATACACTTATACAAATGAGGGTGGCATTAGTTAATTAGAAAAGTGTTCCTTCCAAGTTACATTAATAGCCTTGATTTACCTGACTGTTGTTACTCTAAAACTTCATGCAAAAGATAATACACTTACAATACAATAATTTCTAAATTCCTACATGCCTTTAAAAATGTCAAGTTGCATGAATTGGAACATTCGGCAATATTTATATGCCAGCTTTCTTACAGGAGTATTGAGATGTTTTTGTATGCCATGCAAGACCATAGTAGCACTGCAGCCTGTGAGATCTGGTTGGCACGGCACTCACGTGGATTCTGGACGGGTACACAGCCAGGTCCGACAGGGGAAAATCACTTGCTCGACTGTGTTAAACCTAGCCCGTCAAACCTGCTTTTGTCACCAAGCAAGACTTGTTATGAAGTTGTTATTATTGATGTGAATATTAACTCTAAGCATACCCTGATGTGCCTTTATTTTTTTTAACATCCCAGTTTTCAAGTATTTGGCTGATAAATACCTTCAGAGGCTCAAGCAACAAGCAGCTGAAGAACCAGAGCTAATACATACGAGCAGTAACAAGATCGGTATGTATGCTGTAATAAATAATAATAATAAAAACAGAAGACAGTATTTTGTGCCACCAAAGCTTCTGGTCCCTTCTGTCACCTCACGGAGCTAATAGATGGTGAAGGGGGTGTAATTGTTACCTTGCTGTGCTGGCGTGTTGTGTCCTTCTGTAAAATAACTTGGTGACTATCTAAAGTTAGAAGATTGTCAAATTGACGTACTGAAGTTTCTGGCTAATGTTTGCCGAGTGCCCTTTTATTAAATTTTTTAAAACGTTGTGTAAGGGCTTGAGAAAGGATGCTTGGTAGTGGTTTTAATGTAATTAGTATTAGCGTTACTCATCTTAGCGCAGATGTACACGAGACTCACTGTGAAAGAATCTGGCACACAGTAAGGTCTTCGTAAACTTTGCCTTTTGAGAGGGAACGCTGAACTTTTGGAGCACTTCTTTAAAGCAGTTCTGAGTCTGTTTTTGTTATTTTCCTTAAAGCTCTTGGGTTTTGTTCACTCTTCTTCCACACCTTTCTCTCCGCAGTTTCTAACTTTAAAATTTTCATGTTTTTCTTTTACTGCATTACTCAACAAACCGTAATTTTCTTACCGTGCAATTAGTAGCACACACATACTCAGAGGAGTGAATCTGCTACCCTTCAATTACAATGCTGTTGTATACTGGCTTTAAATACTGCCTGCCTAGTAATCCCAGCTGGCTCTGCTTCAAATTTAGCTGCAATATTGACCCCAAAGTAGATAAAAGGATGTTTTGTTGTTGTTTTCAGTACTGTGAGTTAGTAACTGTTGCATCTGAAGTGTTAACGTGTTATACTGCAGGAAGTGAAGAAATATAAATATTTTTCTTGTCTTTAAATTCTGGAGGTGTTTTTAACACAGCTGCTGGAAGTCACCCCAACCAAAATTCTAGCACTCTCAACGGGGGAGATGTCATCAACCTCAAACCAAACAAACAGAGGACCAAGAAGAGCAGAAGTCCCTTCAGCAGCTGCAGCATACCTTAGACCGCTTCTGGAGGACGGAAGAGTAACAGCGAATTGGATGAAGTTGTGCAATTGAACACAGAATAAAAAGCCAGCTTTAGAGGTATTTTACCAGTGCTTTAGGGAATCTTGTGCCTATGGGATCCTTGATAGATGGAGGGTTTGTCTCAAATTGCTGATGCAGTGGGTTCTGGTGTAGAGTGAGACACCTGGTGGCCAAACACAGAACCACGTCTGTCCCCGTGCAGTCTTTTAAAAAAATAAGCATCTTTCTGAAGGAATTATTTACATACAGAACTCTGAACTAGGTTTTGCTGAATTGTGAAGCACATTTAACGTCCGGATAACACTTACAAGGATAGGTACAGACTGTAACCTCATGGCCCAAGGTACAGTAGCAACCTCGCAACTAGATTTCAAAGGAAATGTTAGGCTTGATTGGCCAGGACACTAGGAAATGAAATGAAGATGTCACGTTTTATGCCTGACTGTATTAATGTGGAGTCTGGCAGTTCTGTCGGTGCAATATACTTGTGTTCTCTATATGGTTGTTACGGTATATGTGTAAACATTCGGTATGAATATTTAGGCTAAATTCCAGTGTGTACATTACTTGGAGATCAGCTGATGATCACGAAATAGCATCTTCAGAAAAGGTTTTCCCTTAAAAACATTCCATTTCTGATGAGGCTTTCCCAGCTGCTGCTGTGTACGTTTCACTTGCTATACTTGGGCCTAAAAGCTTAGATTTAAAAATGGATGGTGCCAAAAACGTTCCTCTTTTACCTAATGCTGTGCTACAGATGTTTTTGTAAGTTTGTTTTTCCTCAGTCTTAACAGGTCGAACAAGTAACACTAATAGATAGCAGATGGCACACACAACGTAATCATGTTCCTGTCCAAGTTTGACTGCTGTGTCCTGTGTCATCTATGAAAAAGGAACGTGCAGAGTGGTGTCACAAAATACTTATCTTCTTTGGAGACATTTTTTTGTAGGTACTGTAAACTAGGTTATGGAGAATCAAAAACCGCAGCTAATAACTGAATTACGTTAACGAGGCGTTCCTTAATGTTGTCACATACCCCAAATTAGCTGAGAGTTACAGAAAATCTAATTCTGCAAGATCAGAGACATGGCAAAAAAAAAAAATCAAGTTCAGAAATAATTTTACAGAACTGATGTAGACGTTTAGGAGCCCAAATCTAAATTACGGTTATTTGGGTTTAGGCTCCTAAATCACTAAGGTGCTTTAAAAACTGCTAAGCAAGATATCTAATTTACCAAAAATAAACACTTTTTAATCCTCTTCAAGAGCATGCATGCCTTTTAAAAATATCCATTTTGTTTACATGTTTTTGTATGGTATGATATAATTTTAACTTTCTAGGATTTCTACAACAAACCTGCCAGTGACAAATGCAAAATATGCTGCTTGAAAAAAAAAAAATGTAGAATTTTAATAGTTTTTTAAACAGTGTATGGGAGTGAAAGCGACTCGACTGATCCTGTATATTTTTGGAGGAAGGACTTTTCACTGTGTGAATTCCTATAGGAAGCCCGACTTACTTTGTTTCTAAGTCAATGAGTGTGGAAACCGAGACGTCCTCTTGTCGCACTGTCTGCGGGGAGAGCAGTGGGTGGCAAGTTATGCACAAGCAGTGTAGATCTCTGAACTCTGCGTTTGATGTTTACTGTGTTAGACTTTCTACTGAGTACCCGTGTTTCTTTGACAAGCTGTCCCAGAAGGCGCTCGGTCCCCTTTGCTGTTGCAGCAAAACTGTGTCCTTCGCTGGAATGTTTCCCGTATTCTCTCTTGGATAGATGCCTTTATTTTTTAACAAGTGCATTTAATCACGTGTGTATGTATAAACGGAGTCGAGTCCCGCCTGTCTTAACAGTTTAAGAAGTAAGGTACTTAGGATTTGGTAACAGAGACCTATGATTGTACACAACGCGGCCATCTGACAGCATCAGGATGTAGGATAGAGGGCACGCGTGAGGAATTTCGACAGCTGCTTTTAACGTGGAAACTTTCACATTTCATTGTCTGTTTAACATTTTTTATTCATTTTTCTCATAAAGCCCACGAAGTGTCTGAAACGTCTTTCTTGCCTTGTTCAACTTTGTACAGAGTACTGAAAAATCTTTGATGTGCAACGACCATTTGTACTGTCACATATTTTACAGCAGACGTATTGTTACAGAAGCCATTTGTGTTTGAGGTTTGTCACTATAAACCACTATGTTAAGGACTGAAACCTCGATAGAAATTTTTGTAGGTGGACACTTGACAGGCCTGCTAAATTTAGGATGCATTGAAATGTCGTACGTATGTGCTTTAATCGAGGAACATATATTTGTAGGACCACAGAAGAGGGAGTTTTAATTTCATTCCCGTCTTAAACCTGAAGTGGCTCTTTCTTTGTCGTGACTCTGCAGTGCTTAATCTCCAGTACGACCAAGATGGAGACTGTCCAAAGTAGCATTTTTCTGGAGAGTGCTCTGCATGTACACTGCTTGAAAATTTTATCCCCCTGGTTTTAGGATATAGACGTGAACCAGATGAGTTGCATACTGCAGGAATCCTTAGGTATTCATAGCACTGCTCCGCGGGAGTAACTCCTGACTTTTGGATGAGGAGAGAGAGGTGCCTGCCCTTCCAGCACTCACATTGTCCCCTCTGAGTATTTTTTTTTTATTATAAACATCGCCCCCATTCTCCAGTCGGTGTTCTCACTAAAGTACCGCGTTGCAGTCACCCTTCTCGTGCTGCTGCCGACTGCGTGGTGGCAGAGGGTGCAGTTCTGCGCCTAGCGCTTTGTTCCATGACGCTGAGCGAGCTCCTCTGACATCTGCTAACATCTCTGGAGCTGCTCATTGGATATATGATCTAAATTTGGCCAGAAATCTTTGCTTTCAGCTGATTAAGCTGCCACACATAGAACACTTCAGTAACTGTTAATGCCTCAGTGAAGTAAGCATTGACTAAAGAGCACAGCTCTCAAGCATCTGTCGCTCCCGCGTCGTATCCATTCGGTGAATGGGTGTGCTCCCAGCAAGGGGGCATCGTGTGGTGCGGAGCAGTAGTGCTAGGGATGTATTTCCGACTGGAGATAACAGACCTCAAGGTTACAAGGCTGGTCGCACTAAAATTTTTGTGCTTGTGTCTGTGGTTCATCATAAAAAAAAGGCATTCCACTCCAGACAATTTTGGAGCTTTCTTATTTTCAGTTTTATAAGGCAACGCTTACCTCTTTTGGTCAAAATGCACAAATTCCCATACTGTCAGCCTGATTTCCTGATCAATTTTTTTATGCTTCCCTAAAAATTGTCTTTTTTGTTTCATTGTCGGGCTGTAGCACATCTGGTGCAGTTTTTCTTTGCACCGTTTCTGTAGCTGCATGTTGTACTGAAGGGAATGGAGCAGCTGGACACGTGCTGCTTTGAGGTTGTGCCTGGGTACACGCACAGACCTGGTGGACGTGCACTGTGATGCTGTTGGTTCATTAGTCAGGTGTACAGCTACCAGTTAACGGACTAATACAATTAATTATTTGCACTGCTGGGCCCTCTTGGGAGAGCTCAGTCACACACCAAACGGACAAACATGCTTCGGATTCCGGCGGTGCTCCCTAAGCTCCTTCTGTTTTTCTAAATCTAACCATAAACCTGTGGCTGAAGTTGTAGTTGCTGAGCACGAGGTGTCCATCAGACACAGCAACCAGGGCCCAGGAGGCTTGATTTCATCAGAACAACCATACTGTAGTTCTGTAGAAAGTTGTGCAAATCTTTTTTTAATGCTCAAGGAGTATCTGACAGAAGGAAATGTTTTTCACTTAACTGTGGCATCCTAAAAGGTAGTCGAAGTCGTAAAAGAAAAAAACGCAGGAATTATTAAATTTCGGATGAAAGGTGCTACGGTAAAATAAGAGAACCTTTGAAGCAGTTCCATGTCAGAGGGGTTCTGGACGAGTCACCTCAAAGCCAGGTGGGTCCTGGTGCTGCGCTAGCCTCTTTCTCAGGTTTGCAGCCGAAGGGGAATGCTGACAGAAGTGCTGATAAAGAACTTGTGCACTGAGCGTTCTTGTTTCCTCTTCCTGACGCGGATGTGGTTCAGCAGAACCAACTAAAGTTGATCAAAAAATAATAATAAAAAAAAGAACCAGGCGAAAAACCCTTGTCATTGCAAAGCTAAAGATGTGTTGTTACTAAGACGTGACTTATTGGCAAGGTCCCGTGACCCTACGTGGTTAAAACAGATGTATATACACGTAACTGTTTTTATCACCTTCATTGAACTCAAGTAAATGTATTATATTTTTAGAAAAAGTCGCTATAACTTACAGTAAATCCTCAAGTGGACAAATAAATGTTTAAAAATGAATGCTGTGTGTATGGTGTTCCTGTAAAATCCCACAAGTTAGTTGTGCTGGTCTCTTGTCAGTGACAGGAGCTGGAGCCTGCCACTTACCGCACATTTGATGACTGTTTGGTCTGATTGCGGGTCGCTATTTTGGTGGTTTCATTAAATTGTCACTGCATTAAATAGCAAGAAATTGCTGTCACCCTGTAGCTGTGCGACCTGACTGCCCAGGAGTGTGTGCGTGCCGGACTCGTGTGCTGCCAGCAGCGGGATCCGAGGCAGTGCACACTGAGGTACCCTCCAAGGACTAAGTGTGGGCATCCCAACCAACCAACGCATTTTTCTGAGCTCTTGCCTCTCAGTTTCTTCACCACATAGAAAATATGGATTCTGTTCTACTCTTTGCAGTCATTTCATCAAAAAGAATCACAATGAATGCGGCTAATATGGTGACGGGGCTTAAATCAACAGCCCGTGAATGGGCCTGATGCATTTTCTGAAAAGAAACGGGCAACCAGTCTGCTGATTTTTATTTTTCTAATTTGTTCCCTAAAGTAAAACAGAACTCACGGCATCTGGGTTTGCCTCTTACCCAGGTGTCTCAGGAATCTGGAAAGTAATGTGCTGCTCCTTCCTCTTCCGTGCAATTTAGCATGCAGACAAACAATCTGCTTGCTTAACACCCAACTAGGAATTAATTAGCAACGTTTTAGGGAAGCGAGAACTTGAAATGCGAGCAAACTCACGTTTTTATGGTCAGAAGTTTTAGGTAAGAGGTCACCTACAGCTCAGCGTCTCGTCCCTGCTGAACCTTGGCTGCCGCGTTCCGATTTTTTACAACAGGCAGTGCTTTGAAGTCTTTCGCTTTTTTTATAATCTGTTCTTGATTTGATCATCTGTGGGATGCCAGCTACGGTTAGCTATTTTAAAAGTGATGTTTTAAAGAGCCAGGGTGAGACTGCAGCAAAATGCTCAGTAGTCTAGCAGTCTTTTTCCTAGACTGTTCTGATCCAGGGGACCCTTATCGGATGCAGCGTCTTCTTACCCAGCAGCGAAGACGCTAACAATGGATGCGTTGCAGCCCTCCTGTGGGTCAGATGATGCAGGACTTAGGGAAGTGGCAAACAAATGATTTAAAAACTTAAACGGTAACAGGACAAAACGTGTCTACGTTAATACCTCAGCTGTTGATGTGCAGATCGTGACGGCTTACTTCACTCTGTCCTTGAGAGCAAAATCCCAGTTGTACTAGGGAGCGCTATAAAAATACTTCTAGCTCTTGATACAGTGAAGAGGATTACAGAAACAGGAAAAAAAGAAAAAAAAAACCTCCCTCCTGGCCTAACCTTGTAATGGACTCCAAAAAAATAATAGAAGAACTATTTTAAGCATCGAAACTCTATTTTCAACTGAACTATTTCAGGGTGATTGCTGAGAGCCTGACAGGCACATTATTATTAAGGGCTTTAATACTGTTAACTAGTCAACAGCTTTACTCCTCATAGTAAAGTCTGCAAGCATCAAAACCAAAAAGTAATTTCTGAAATATGGTTTTAAGATTGATTGCTCTCTGGAACTAGTTACAGTCCAAGCTGAAAGCGTGGTTTTGGAAGCACCGACCTGGAGGGGCAGCGTTTCTGCAGATGAGCTGCCTGAACAGCGCCTGTGTAGCAGCAGAAGCTCCAGACACCAAGGGAGCAGCGCTGACGGGCACAGCTCTGGCCCTCAGCATCCTCCCCGAGGCCGTGTCTCCGAGCAGCAGCCCAGAAGCTTGGGGTTGGGACAAGCAGCAGAGCCCCCCGCGTCCCCCAAGGGAATGGTGCCCCTCGGTGAAATAGTGGGAGAGCAAGAGGCTTAAACACAGAAACAACACCATTTCCTCAAGGAGTAAGCTACGTAAGCGTTACACCTTCCTGCACATACCAAGTAACATCTGCCAGCTGAGAAATGAAACGCTTTGCTCTGTCGATCCGCAGCCGATGATGAGCAGTAGCTGATACGATACAGGTCCCCTTCCTATTGGCCTTAAACCAAAACCACACACTGCCCTAAGTCGTGGGAGGCAGGGCGGTTGGCTCGGCAGGCGCGGAGTGGCACAGCGCCCGAGCCGGAGCCTAGTCCTAGTCCTGTGTGGGACCTCCGAATAGGTTTGCTGCTCTGAACCTCCTCAGAGTAAGGAGCAGGACATTGTCGATGAAAATACAATATACAGTGTACTCATTTTTGTGGTTTATTGCCGTAATTTGTCTTTTTTCCCCCCAAAGTCCATTTCACACGCGATGTATACAGCAGAGAAAAGTTGAAGTCTCAGTACATGACAAAACAAATTTAGGATTTTTTTTAAAAAAAGAGGAGAATGAAGGAAAGGCGAGCTTTCGATGGTTTCTGACAGTTCAGCAGAAGCACGTTACAATTTGCAATAGAGCAACGTCAACTCTACAGAAGAAATCCTGACAGCGTTCTTTATTGCCGAACTAAAATGCCAATGCTACCAAAACCCATTAAGTGCCTGCACCTCACAACCAAGGATACGTCGGTGCGCGTGCGCGGCGCCTACATGCGCGTGTGCTCGTAAACAGGAACCGTTCCCAGCTTCCGTGGGCTTTTCACGGGGTCTCCACCACGCCGTGGTTTGCGACGCGGCCCCGAGGGCAGCTTAATCCTGTTTGTTGTTGCACGACTGCCGCACGGACGACTTCTGGTGCTCTAACAACGTGATGGACTTCTCGGAATTCTCCAGGTTCCGGAGCAGAGTCTCTAGCCTTCGCTTGATTTTCTTCTGATCCTCGATGGCGCAGCCGATCACAACGGACTGAAATTTCTGGTCGATGGGTCCCGCCGGCACGTCAGACGTGCACGCGCCGTAAAGCGACATGAGTCGGATTTTGGCGTCTTCCAAGTCATCCAGAAGTTTATTGACAATCTCGTCGATCATCTTGGTGGCGTGCAGCAGGGATTCCTGCTGCTGGGCGTTCCGGATGGTTTCCACAGACACCTCCACCGTGAGGGTTCGGCCCATCAGGCGATTGGCGGTCAGGTTCAGTTCTTCTCTCTCACCTCGAGAGGAAAAAAGAAAGCGGTCTGCATTACAGGCTGGTACTTCCCAGGGCAAATTACACCCAGACCATCAAACTGCTGCAAGTTTGCATGAAAAGTGTTTGGTTTTTTTAATGACAAGTGACAATCCGGGAGATTACCAGGAGCCAGAGATTAGATTCTGTGAAGTAAACAGGATTTAGGCAGATAAATTTAAAAAACAATGTCGTATGATTTGAGGTGAGGCAGAATGCTTCACTAAGAACATAAGCGATCCTTTTGCAGTGCTGCTAGAATGCTTGCTCTGACACCCTGAAGCAAGCACGTGATACCATCAGGAAACATTATCCAGTAACGAACCAGGCAAACGAAGGACCTAAGCCACAAGAGATTTACACGGCGCCCTGAAAGGCCGCAAAGAGGAAAGCGATTCCTGACTGCCAGGTGCAGTTAGGGGTTGGTAAAAAATGGATTTCTATTTTGTGACTTTTTTTTTCCTCCTAAAATACAAATTACAACAACATATTTTACGTGTGAGCCCTTGCAGAGCCAATAAACTTGCAATTTAAGGCACGGAATATAAAGGACAGAGCTTTAGGGAGCATATTTAAAGCCATCTACCACACACCCACGACAAAAACCTCAATCACCAGGTCCTGGGAGGCCACACAAACCTTGTTGCACTCGTGCCTGTCCAGCAATCAGAGCCATCAAAATGGTTCCGAAGGGGCCCCAGGTACGGGCAGGTCCCTCAGGAGCCTCGGCTGGTGCCGGTGCCGTGTTCTCGCCGCGGCACTGAGGGCACGGGCTGGTTCCACCGGGGGTCAGCCCGGAGAGGACGGCGAAGCAGCCACTCACCTTCGCTGATGTGCCTCATGTCCTGGCTGTTCTGTATGTTGTGGATCATTTCCAGCAGGGTTTCCTTCTCCTGTTCCATAGCAGACGCCGCGTCACGGAAAGCCTCTACCCTAAACGTGGTTAAAGCAAACAAAATCTTAGGTGAACACCTACGTTATTAGTCAAGAAGCCCTTTTTAAAAATAAAATATAAAAAAATAAACACACGAAAATAACAAAACCAACCTTCAGTTCTAGAAGTGCAGTCTGACTTCACGACCTTCGCCCATATCTTTGGTTTTCAAGACGCAATATCGTTTAAAAAAAATGAAGCAAGCAAAAAATGAAACATAAAAAGCAGCACACTGATTTGCTCCGACTTAAATCTTTTATTCTCCTGACAGCGCGGCGCTGCCCCCTCCACGGTGAGCCTGGACCCGCAGAGCCTTGGGGATCGCCGCCAGCTGCCTCCAAGAGCTGTGGGACTTGCGGCCCAGCGACCCCTTTGTGTGGCGAGGAGAAGGGGAGCGACCAAAAGGCTGCTCCAAGAGCCACGTCTCGGTAACTTTATAAGGCTTCCCTGCGCAGCCGCACGCCTTTTTTGTTGAGGGGACGCCCGGGACCGCCTGCCCGCGCGGCCTCTGGGGTTTTGTTTCCATGAGGTGACGCAGCGAGCTGGCAGAGGGAGGTGAAGCTCTCGGCTGCTCAGCTCCTATTTCGGGGCTGGCAGGGCCGCGGATGTCCCTTCCATACCCGCCAGGGAACCCGCCTAGCCCAAAACATCCGTTAAGCCTGTCCAGGACCCCAAACATCGCTAATCCTCTTCGGTTCCTCCCTCCCGCGTCCTTTCACCGAGCCGCTGCACCGACCAAAGCTTCTCGTCCGTCCTGGTGCCTGGGATCGCGACGACCGAGCACCGGCGCGTGGCGACTCGCTCCTTCCAGCCCCGCGCTTCCCGGGCACCGCGGGACGGAGACGGCCCAGGATGGAGCCAGCGCGGCCTCCTCAAAGACAGGGACAGCGGCCTCGAAGGTGGGGAGCACCGGAGGCCAGAGGAGAGGGCGAAGGAAGGCAGGACGGATAACGCGGATACAAGGACTCGCACGTCCTCGCATTGTGTTCGTGGCTCTGTTTCACCAAACACTTGCTGTGCTTCGCTCAGTGGAAGCACACGCTCCGGGCCTCTCCTTTAACGTTAGCTCGACGGAGGAGTGGGAAAAGTTAATGGAAGCGAGTCCTTGACAAGAAGAAACACTTGTAATTATTATTTTGGACGGGTTAGTAAGAGCAGTGAGGCAGGTGGCGTCACCCCATGCCTCAGACGTCTGCACCTGATAATTTCAGAAGCCCAGCGATATTTTCACAAAGGCCTTGCCGTGCCCCTAAAAACCACGGCATCTTCTCCGCTTGGGAAATCCGTTCCGGCCTCCAGAAAGCTTCCAAGATGGAAGTGCGGAATTTTGATTTTAACAGAGTTTTTACATCAGCCCGGGTGCGTCACTGCCCTGAATGAAGAGCTAAAGCTCTGCCGTCGGGGCACGGATCGAGCCCTGATTTCCAGGGGCTTTAATGGGTCCTGTGAAGAAGGTGAAAAGCTGCAGTCCAATAGACTATGGAGAAAACAAACAGCAGTTCGAGCATTGATTGACATTACTTTATAGAACTCATCCAAGCAAATCCTGAGAACTGCTTTATCTGCACCAATTACCTCTTGGGAATTATCCTAACCACTTTCCCTGCAGCACAGAGCGCCCCTGGGATTTTTATTATTTTTTTCTGGTGCATTTGCTTCCATAAGCAGCGGCCAAAAGGAATGCTTACCCTGGCAAGGGATGCACCAGCTCCTGCCAGAGGAAACGGACAGGAGAGCAGCTCCTCACGCTCCCCCAGTCCTACACGATGCCTTCCAAACATGTCCAGTTTGGCCAGTTGTTCGCAGCGTGCCAGGCTAAAAAAACCTTACAAAATAAACTCAACTTTGGCAGACCTCTGGAGGGCAAGACGGAGGCAGCGTGCGGCAGCACGGCACGCCCAGGCCTGCGGGTTTTCTGGGCGAGAGGAGGATTTGGGTTCCCACAGCAGCTATCGGGGGCCTCACCCTCAAGGCCCTGGGCGACTTGGATCCTCGCTTGGTTTCCAACAATATTTCTGGTGGAATTACCGTCCGGCGTTACCGCAGGGGCGTCAAAACCTGTGAAAATTCATTCAGAAACAGGGAGGGATGACTTCTTGAGCGTGGCAGCGTCCCAGCGCTGTGCTCTGACAGAAGATGGGGGGAAACGGGCTGAGAAAGGCAAGAGAGGAGGAACTGAGCAGCTGTAGCTACCGGGGGCTTGGTCTCGGGCAGGGCAGGATGGTTTCAGAAACCTGTGCTCTAGGACAAAAGAGAAAACCAAAGGCTAGGCAGCCAGACAGTGCTGCACGCAGAGAAGATGCTGGGCAGGCCTGAATCAAGGTAAGACTTTGAATTCCTGCTGCTAGTTATCTCAGCGGACAGCCTTCTTTTTCAAAAAAAGCCCACCCTACGTCAATATGACCTAAACTGGCCGCGTGTAACCTTTAGCCACGCCGAACGGAGACCAGAAAAGGCCACGAGAAGCTATCAAGTTGAGGGATCGCAGCTCGCCCCGGCTCCCGCACCACGTCCGAGGAAGACCCCGGCGCAGGCAGCCTTCCTCCCCTTACGCACCGCAGGACCATCAGGCCCACGCCGTGTTTTTCCTACCGGAGGGAAACACCCAGCCGCATTTTCACTTGGAGCGCATCTCTGGCTCTGCACATCCGCTCAGCATTCCATCGATCGCCTAAGACTAAAAAAAACCCACTCTGTGCTTCTGATTTGCCAGCAATTAGACGAGCAGGGCCTTTTTTCCCTACATACCATTGACATGAGGAGAGCGTTCCCCCGAGGAACAGGTGGACCAGCCTGGGCTTTTGTTTCCAGGCGAGAAATCCGATACCAGCTTCCTTGAGACAGCTGCAATAACGCGGCGTGGTCAGCCACGGGCTTACTTAAATAGCTTATTAGGGCTGCTGTGCTGGAGGTGAAGATACGTTTTCAAAGGAAATAAGAAATGCCTAAAGATGGTGCGCCTTTCTTTTCCCCCTCGAAACAGAGCTAAACACATCGTGCTAAGACAAAGCAGGGCTTTTCACCCCGGCGTCCTCAGCTGCTCGAACTGAGCTGTCCCCTAAACACAGGAACGAATAGGGGGGAAAGGGTTGTCCCGATGGGGAACAGAAGGGGAAAATTAAAATTAGGAAGGGGATAAAAGGAGAAGAAAAGCAGGAGTCTGCGTTTCTACCTTATGTGTCACTATACCTAGAACTCCATGTTCACAACGCAGCCACCGGGGCACGGTGACTCATGAGCAGAAACTCTGGTCCCGCTTCCAAGCGCTGCTGAGATTTCCTGGCAGCGCAGGGCAAATACGGGCAGTCAAACAACAGACCGGCCCCGCCGCTGGGCTCCTGCTGCCCGGCACCCCAGGGCTTCACCCAGCAGCGCCTCTCCTGCTCCCACCGCTGGGAAGCCCGTCCCCGTGGTGGAGAAACCTGCCTGGGGATTAAGAACAAGTTGGTGAAACTGCATTTCTGTCCCCGAGCCAATGAAGCAAGCACTGATCTACGGAGAAGGGGTGTCCGAGGGGCTGCAGTCCCTCTCCAGCTGCAGTCTCTGTAGTCTCTGGAGGGAGGGGAGGAAAGGGAAGGCTGCTCGAAGCAGAGCGCTTCCCGAAGGGGTAAGGTCTGCCGAGGGGTTCAGCCAACCTCAAGCAACTCGACGGCTGAGACTTTTTAATTAAACCCCTTGACGATCCTGTAGTACACTTCGAAAAAAAATCACTTATTACACTTACAAGTCACATCTCAAGGGATTATAGCCAAACTAAACCAGCTGGAGAAGGAAGAAGCGCGGAAGCTCTTCCTCCTAGCATTCAAATTAGCTTTCAGATTAGGCATCTTGATCAGATACACACAGAAAGAAACAAAACCCAAGCCACTTTAATCAAAGCGGCTTGACTCTTTTTTTTTGCCATTGTTCCACATTTAGAAATACGCCTGCTTGAAGGACCCACAGCAAACTGGAAAGTTTAATTTCGGGCTTTATTTCTGGTTAACCAATCTGCCTGCTTTGTTTCAGAGCTGCTCGGCAAATTTAAAACACGTTTTTGCATAGTCTGCTGCTTATTGGGCTCGGCGTTTTGTAATCATACGTTCACGCACCAGGCCTGGATGCGAGCGGCGAGGCTTGTTTGCAGACAGCCACTTTGTTTAGGCAAATTCGGAGAAGTCTGTGAAGAACTTCAAGGAGATTTAATCAAGCTAAGTGAAAGGGTAATATACCACTGCACGGAGTCCGCTCTTGAATAATGCAAAGCAATGCAGGCAGAAAGGGGAAAACACGGCTCCTAGAACTCCCAGAGCTCCTCTAATTATAGGAAAGGCCTAGAAACGTCCTGGGTGGTTCTGTGAAAGCCACTGATCAATATGCAGCTGTAATGAAGAAAGGGTGTGTTGAAACAGCAACGCCACGAGGTGAATCAGGGCTGCAGCCACATTACCGAGGCATCAATCCACCTCAAAAGGGACACGGTGTAATTAGGGAGAGCTGGGAGGACGAGGAGGATGATTAAAGGCCCAGAATCATCCCTCACGCGGCCAAACCAGGGGGGGAGGAAGAAAAATAAAATGAAATGGGTCGCTTGGGGAACGTCCTGCAAGAAGAGGAGACGAGGCATGGCGCGGTGCGGCGGTGAAATGCGGCCCCCGTTTGACCGCATTGAGGAAACCATAACTAAAAACCATAACTAAAAACCATAGCAAAAACCATCGCTAAGCCGCAGAGGGCAGCGCTGTCAGCAGGCAGCCCACAGATCTCTCGGTTCCTGAGGTGGGAGCCCTCACAGCGCTCCTCACACCTGCGTCCCCGGCTGGAGCAGGGGCAGGTTTGGGAGGCTGGTCACCTCACCCCCGGCATCCCAAAAGCCTGAGCAGCCTCAGGTCCCCTCCTGACACTTCCTGACTGGAAAAGCCCATGCAGGCGGCGGCACTTTCCCTGGAAAAAGCCTGCTGTTAGGCGGCCGCGCTCCCCAGCCTCCCGTCAGCTCCCCGCCACGTCCCCGCTCGCACACCTGAGCTCCAGCTGGTCCAGGTTCTCCAGCAGGCGGCTGGAGCGGTCCGCCATGGACGTGGAGCGGTAGAAACGGCCCCGGAGCTGCCCCGCCGACTGCTGCTGCTGCTGCTGTTGCTGCTGCTGCTGCCCTTCGCTCGCCTTGGCGCTGATCTTGGCCTGGGCCATGGCAATCGCCGGCGGCGGGCGGGCGGCGGCTCCCTCCCCGCGTCCCGCAGGCGGCGGCGGCAGCCGACTGCCGGCGCCCCGCTCATGGCCAAAGATGGAGCCCGCCCGCCGCCTGCCCCCGCGGCCACCCCGCCTCCTCCGCGCCCCGCCTCACGGAGCGGGGCCGCCGGGGGGGTTCGGGGCGCTGGGCTGCCCCGCAGAGCCTCGCCGAGGTGGGCTCGTCCCGTCCCGGGAGCCCCAGGGTGCCATGGCAGCGCCTCGGGGACAGCCCCTGAGGGACAGCCCCTCCTGGGAGCGGGGCGGCCCTGTTAACCGCCGGTGTGCAAGCTAATAAGCCCCCAGAATAACAGCCTTAATAGAAAATTGTTCAATCACGGAATGGTACAATATCCCCAGTTGGAAGGGACCCACAAGGATCATCAAGTCCAGCTCCCGGCTCCTCACAGGACCACCCAAGAAATCAGATCATGTGTCTGAGAGCGTTGTCCAAATGCTTCTTGAACTCTGACAGGCTCGGTGCCCTGGGGAGCCCGTCCCAGTGCCCGAGCACCCTCTGGGTGCAGAACCTTTCCCTAACCCCCAGCCTGACCCTCCCCTGTCCCAGCTCCATGCCGTTCCCTCGGGTTCTGTTGCTGTCCCCAGAGAGCAGAGCTCAGCGCCTGCCCCTCTGTGCCCCTCACGAGGAAAAGATGCTCACTCTTTGTATTGCTGAGTGAGCAAAGGGCTGGTCAAGCATTTTGCTAAAACCAATGGGTCTTTTACAGGGCCTGGAGCATCTTCCCTATGAAGAAGGGCTGAGAGACCTGGGTCTGTTCAGCCTGGAGAAAAGAAGACTGAGAGGGGATCTCATCAATGTATACAAATACCTGAGGGGTGGGAGACAGAAAGATGTAGTTAACCCCTTCTCAGTGGTCTGTGGGGATGGGACAAGGGGCAATGGCTGCAAGATAGAGCACAGGAAGTTCCGCACTGACATGTGAAATAACTTCTTCACAGTGAGGGTGATGGAGAACTGGAACAGGCTGCCCAGGGAGGTTGTGGAGTCTCCTTCTCTGGCGATATTCAAGGCCCGTCTGGACGCCTACCTGGGCAGCCTGCTCTGAGGAACCTGCTTTGGCATGAGGTTGGACCCAATGATCTTTTGAGGTCCCTTCCAACCCCTACAGCTCTGTGATTCTGTGTGATTGGTGGCATCTATGACTGCCTAATGCCATCCATCAATCAGGCAATAGATGGAGTGGGGATGGTTCTCCGAAGATGAAAGCTTTTTGCACTTCTGCCACACCTATGGTACCAAAAGCAGATGTTAAAGCAGGGGAACACCCTAGCAGGCCAGCCCATGCTAGTTAAAATGCCTCAAGGGTAAGAAGCCAGGGGAACCACAGCTGGCAGCGCCGTGTTCAGAGCCCAGGCCAGCGGTGCCCAACCCGTGGGAGCCCATCGGGCCGAGGCAGCAGCTCCTGCAGAAACCTGTGTCACTTCCAGCGACTCAAGTTGTACTTAGGCTTTACTTGCCATTTCTGTGACTGTTTGAAAAGGAATTTGCTTATCCCTAATTCCAGGTTTGGGCAAATACTGCATGGCTCCAGCAGACCGATTTCTGGCACCCAGTTGAGAGGGATTTTGTTGCATGGGATAATGTTTTGTACGCTTCCCCGGCCGTGATTCAAAATAGCTGTTTTCTCAGGCTTGTCCATTCGGAATGATATCATGTCCCAAACCCTCTTGTTAAATTAATTGCCTAAGTTTCCTTTGTTTTACGTAGATGGATAAGTAAGGCTCATTGCCTGTGAGCTCATGGAAATAACTTCATTTGAACAACTGTTCCATCCATCTCGCTACAGTCTTTGTAGAAGGTGATTAAATACCACTTCCCACCCCAAACATATACAAACAGAAAGCCTTTGTAGCCATGGCACACTCTGTAACCATTTTTTTCCTAGGATCCTGCCATTGTTTCCATGCCAATTTATTACTTATCAGTCAGGTTGTGTTTAAAAAGCAGAAATGAAATAGCTAGTAGCTGAACTATAATGGACTTTTTCTTTTTTTTTTTTTTTCTTTTTTTTTTTTCTTTTCCTTGCACAGGGGTTTAAGGCTATGCAGGTACGGAACAGTTGTGAGTCATGTACAAATGTATCCCATATGACCTTATTCTCTGATGGCAAAATGTTCTTCTACCCTGGAAGTGAGAGTAACACCAACAGTGGAACCAAAATGCATGTTAAAAGCAAACATGGTCTTCCGGACAGAGTGCATCATTACCATCTGGGCAGCCTAGAGTGTCTTCCCATTTAGAAACCTGGAAGGGCCATGGAAATTGCTCCTCATGCTCTCTAGAGGGGTAGAAAGCCCCTTTTCACCTCAGGCGCTGTTTCTTGGTGAGATCAGCCCAAAACGTCAACTGGATCATGGGCTGCATCAAATGGAGCATGGCCAGGTGGTTGTGGGAGGTGATTGTCCCCCTCTGCTCTGCCTTTGTGAGGCCCCACGTGGAGTACAACATCCAGGTTTGGGGCCCCCAGCACAAGAAGGATGTGGGGCTGTTAGAACAGGTCCAGAGGAGGACCACAAAGAGGATCAGAGGGCTGGAGCACCTCTCTTGTGAAGAAAGGCTGAGAGAGCTGGGGATGTTCAGCCTGGAGAAGGCTCCAGGGAGACCTCATTGCAGCTTTTCAGGGGACTTAAAAAAAGACACAGAACAACTTTTTACTCAGGCAGATAGTGATAAGGGAGAATGGTTTTAAACTAAAAGTCAGGAGATTTAGATTAGACATCAGGAGGAAATTCTTCACTCAGAGGGTGGTGAGGCACTGGCACAGGTTGCCCAGAGAAGCTGTGGAAGCTTCTGAGAAGTTCTGCAGAAGTTTCTGTGAAGCTGCCCCATCCCTGGAGGTGTTCAAGGCCAGGGATGGGGCCCTGGGGAACCTGGTTTAGTGGAAGGTGTCCCTGCCATGGCAGGGGGGTTGGAACTGGGTGATCTTTAAGGTCCCTTCCAACCCAAACTATTCTATGCTTCTATGAAATATATAAAGGGAATGTTGTCGCTACTTTTCCAAAATAATAGGTGGCTGGGCTGAAGATGTGGGGGTCAGTCTCTGCAGGAAGGGAAGTGGCTCATGGCTGAACTGGAACAAGAAGTCAGGGCACAAGGAAGGAAGCAATTATGTCCCTCAGGGCCACAGACAATGGGATGAGGAAGGTTCCTCACGTCTGAAACAAAACACACATTTCACACTCCTTATGGCCTGTGGTGAAGAAAGGTGATGGCCGGGTCAGGACTGCTGCCATGCCACTGTCCCTCTTTCCTCATCTCGTCCACAGCTCTGTGTGTGTGACTGGACCGCACGGCTCTATTCACGCTGCAGGCACCAGGGAGAAGCCTGTAAGAAGGTGCGTATCTGAATGTGAAGTAGCCAGCCACCTTTTGTACAAACTACAGCATCATAAGAACTGCACGCCGCTTGCAAACCAGAGCAACGAGCAGAGGATTCTCATTCACATGACAGGATCTGTTCAGGCAGCAGAAAGCAGCTTTCCCAGGACTCACACCTGACGTATCTGTGGAAGTCCAGAGCCAGAGAGGCGAACCACCCCAAAGCAGCACAAAGTGTCCCATTCCAACGTTGCCTTGTTCCAAACCCTGATATATACCTCGTCACATACCCTAACGCTTACCTATGAGCTGTCATGGAAGAGGATCAAAGAGCAAGTCCACACCCATGGAAATGCCATGCCAGATTCTTTTCCTCCCTTCTCCTACAGGCCCTTCATCTGAAGACGCTTCTTTATCCGCAGGTGTAATGGAAACACACCGCTTCCCATACATTCCATAAGGGTGCAACCATGGCTTTGGCAGCATTGAGCACAGTTAACAGCAGCAGTAAAGATGGGCCAACTTTTAGGGTTTTTTAGGATATGTTTTCAATCAAAATACTCACTGGCTATTACAGCAGGCTGGCCCCTCTCTTAGCACCGGCTGAACCTGTGCTACCGTGTCTACTGCTGTTGTTGCCGATGCTAATTAAAGCTAGCCCCATGTTTGCCTACACACGTCGCCGTCATTTCACTGTGTAGGCAAGCCCTGAGGTCCCAAGGCTGTCAGAAGACTGATCGAGGCCCTCTATCTGAGAATTGATCTCCAAGCTGGTATGACCATTTCAGGGCATACAGCACTTGATTCTCATGGAGAGGAACAATACTTAGCCAATGAGCCAGCAAATTCTGCACAGCCACAGATACTAAGGAAGTTTTCAATGGAGCTCTGAGCAAAAAACAAACTGAAGGACTCGCAGAAAACAGGATACTGCAGTCAGCGAAAATAAACCACTGCAGATTGACAAAGGGAATTTAATATCTGAATTTCCATGCATGCGTAGCTTTGCCATCTGAGTGTGCACTTGGAGTATACTCACTGCTTACCATAAGTTTCCTGGCTTGTTTACACCCGCTTTTGTAATGATTTGGACCACGTCATTTGACCCAGAACATTGCAACTGAACTCTTAACCTTTTGAATTAAAATTTCTAGAGGAAATTGGAAGTTTAGAAGTGTCAAAGAAGCATGCATCTGCAGACTTTATTAAGGCTACTTAGCTGGAAAGAATTGTCAGAATGTATCTTGCTGTTAATGTCAACAATTTCTTCTAAATTAATTTTGAAGCAGTTCATCATCCGTCCTTTTCACCTCCCAGTTCACAGCAGTCACTGTAAACATGGCTTGGGCAGCATAAGCGGGTAGAGCACTTTCCTTTTAAGAAAGAGGACGGCGTAACTTCATACCTCTGTAAACTTCACCTTATTTGGTAAGGATTCTGTAAAGGTTTGCAATCCACGACTGCTACAGGAACAGCAGTGGCCATGCCTCTACATCTTGAAGAGCTAAGAAAATCAAGCCATCACCCAAATCCATGCCCCTGCTATCTACACAAAGCAAATAGTTACTAGCTAATCTCATTCCTTCTTATTGTTTTTGTTATTAAACTCCACAGAAGCAACCAGGAAGACATGAAGTTTGAGGCTACAGTGTCTTTCATAACAGTTGCATCAACTTATCTGCTATCTCATCTCTGAACATGACCAAAACAGAAGGTTTCTTTGATCTGAAAGAATATGGCACACACAGCACCAAAGACTCAAGAACCCTGTGCTAATCTTGTCTTGCCACAATATATGTTTTGTTAAACTTGGGCATGCACCACACTGAAATTAAGAGCATTAAAATAAACTGCTGGTGGAAAGCCAGGTAGAGATAAGACTTTTTCCTCATTATAGATAAATGCAAGAAAGCACCATTTGGTTAGTTTATTGTAGCAAAGGTTGAACTCAAAGATCACCACAGAAACAAGCTACTTTTAAAACAGGCAAGCCAAATGACTTCTGGGGCAAAGGGATGCTGGGCAAACATCTTTTAGCAGGTGAGTTGTGCTTGGAAATGCAGAGAGATCTCTCAGAATATCCAGGGCAAACCTCAAAGATTTCAGCCAGTTAAACAAGATTCCCCAGCCAGAAGCATTAGATTCTGAAACACAGCCGTTTACAAGACATCCTTTTCAGCTGAAGAACAAAGTGCAGTACCATGAGAAGCTGGTGAGTAACAAGCCACTTGTCTGCACACGCAGGGTTTTAAGAATCCACATTTTCTCTGCTCTTCTAGAAACAGAGGGATGAGAGGCCTGTGTCAGCAGAAAGCTTCACAAAGAAAATTCCAGAGAGCTTCAGAACATCAAAGAGACAAAAAAAAAAAGGACAATTTTCAAGACATTGGTAATTCTGTAGAGCACTTTTACTGCAAGAATATCGAGACTAGAACTCTAGCTGGTTTATAACTTTTATAACAGTCCCAGATGTTGTAGTTGGGATTTGCTACTTATTTTGGTAAGCAGATGAGGAGGCCAACACAACATGCCTAACTTTAATAACTAGAGCTCCAAGGATAGACAACCTATGCGCACACATGGCTTTTTTTTTTTTTTAATGCATATAATTAAGTCAAGACCTATCAGGTACAATCAACCTTAAATTTCATGGCAGAATAAAATATGAGGAATAAAGCTTATGCTCAAAACCAAACGCAGCAGACTCAGGAGAAGACTGTCCACCAAGGTTTTAAACATTTGTTGAGTCAAGCAAAGAACTTTCTCAAGCTGAAGCATCTCTTTCGGTGAAAAGAATTTGCAACTTTACTGTCTGTGCTGAAAAAAAAAAAAAACCAACTTCAAGAAACCTCTAATTTGGGCTAAGAAGATTTTGAGGATGAAAGTTTTTGGCCTCATTCCACCTTATAGAACTTTGCTTGAAAAATTCAGAAATCGATTTAGCTTGAGTCATTAGCTAAAGGCAACTCAGTCTTCTAGAATAGTGCTTCCTCAGCAGCAGTATGGTACTACACCCCCAGATTTGAACAGGAGTGCTAGTAATTCAAGCTTTACAGTAGAAAAGCAAGCAGCAGACAGTGGAAAAACTTCACAGGGTTCCGTTCAATCTGTAGCACTTTGGTGTCAGAGCCAATGGACTGGAAGCGTTCAAGCAATTTTCTGGGGGTTTGAAAGGTTTCTTCAAGCTGTATGACTGCTGACATGTTCTGAGATAAAATTAATGAA
Source organism: Nettapus auritus (assembly GCA_011076525.1). Lineage (NCBI taxonomy): Eukaryota > Metazoa > Chordata > Aves > Anseriformes > Anatidae > Nettapus > Nettapus auritus. Next base: position 92,548,079 of record CM021767.1, read on the forward strand.
TCTGGTGAGTTGTTTGCCTGAGAGACAGCAAGCAGCAGAAATAAAACAGCATCAGCTTCCAACTTCTCTAAGCACGATGGCAGCTGTAGTTAGTTTGACTCTTTAGAGCTGACAGCAAGTAAAATTCAGCTTTCCCCTTGTTTCACTCTCCAAAAATAAGTATTCTTTTGCATAATAAGTATTTAAATTTATAGCAGTTGCAAGCAAACTCACAAGCTAATGATTAAAAAAAAGCTGGCATTTTATTACATCGAATTTTCTTACTGATTGACAACAATCGTTCATTGGAGTAGAATAAGCTCATAAAGCTGGACAGCTTGCATAGGTATTTTTAAAGAAGGAAATGAGGAAGATGGCACAGACAGCTTAATTTTAGACATGGAAAGAATTATTCACCTAAAAATAAGGACAGTACAAAAATAATGAACACAATTACTTTATCCAAGGCCACCTCTTCATGAACAGAAAGGAGCAAAGACAACCAGTGTATAGGAATGATTCGTCTTAAATTCTTTCACATCTATTTCAAGCAGGAACTGGAAATTTTATTCAGCTTCTGTCCACTTAGATCTTTCTTAAATCAGGGAGAGGTATCAAACCTGTCAAACTTGAAGCCATCAAATCCAGCACTCTACCAGGCTGTCACTGAAAAATACACACATTTAGAAAAATAAAGCTAGCAGAAACTAACTGTACAGTCCGTGGTCCTGATTTTGCCACTTACAGCAAACAGTCCGTAGACAAAACTGTGATCAGGCAAGACTGCCCACAGACAAGAGTCAGACCGTACGTTCAATTCATAAAGCTGGGGACTAAGCTTCTCTTTATAACAAGATCAGCTAGGCAAGTCAGCCCGAGATAATCAGAGTTTACTACTTGTATCTGTTGCAAAGACCACATGGAAAAGAAAATGAAGACGATGACATTTGGTGACAGAAGAATTAAATACCAGAACCCATTAATAATTAAAAAAAAACAACAAAACCAACAACAACAAAACCATAGTAAGACCAGCCTACTAATTAGGCAACAACTTATACCGCTAGGCTGGTGAGCCTTAGTCATCACCCACCAGAAACAGAAAATGAAAAGACTTAAAAATTTATTCTTATCATACACAATATATTGCAGCAGATATCCATAAACTCCAGCTGTTCATCAGCACGACAGAGAACGTAAGATTATAAACCTAACAATTCAAGATACAGACATGTTTTTGAAGCAGTATTTCTAAACCTTTGTAAATAGATGAACAAGCTTCGGTTTTTGTGAGCAGCTTTGATGACATGGTGTTAGTATATGGAAGTATCTTCATTTACATCTCCTCAAGGCTTCTCTTGATAGCTTCTTCTAATTCTGCATCTTCCTCTGTATGAATACAAAAAAAAAATATATAATCTCAAACTATGGTTAAGAACTAATCATAGACACAATTGCATTATTATTACCGCATAAAGCAATGGATTACTTCTGTGGGCAATGCCAGTAGACTGAAAATAAGTTACAAAACCAAAAGGAAAGTTATCTTATGCCACCTTTTAAGCACTCCGAAACAGAAACAACCTCTACAACCCTTCACCGTGTTAACCAGGGGCAGCCCGGTGATTAGTGTAAGATTGTAATGCAACTCCATATTTATTAGTCACACGAATAACCACGATTAGCACCCATAGCTGTGCATCAAGAAAAATAAGTAACATTTTAAAACAAAAAAGACAGACACACAAAACAAGCAGAGAGGTTTCAGTGTTTTCACTCCAATTCCTTGTCTCTAGATATCCCTGTACCTAAACTGACTTGGCACCACTGTTGTCACTCCCACTGGGAAGACATTAAGTATAAAGTCATGATCAAGTCATATTAACCATAAGAGCAGCCCATTTCAGGGCTGTAACATTTTTGATGATGGGAGCAAGGCTGCACTGTGCTCATCTGATTTGTTAACAACTTCTGTTAAACACCCCTCGTAATTCTCAAACAGCAGCTCTGCTTCGGCCTTACCTTTAGGTTGTCTTAGGCACTAATTGTTTGAGGTTAGTGAATTAAACACCCTGAAGATAAAGAAGGCCAGTATTAATACTATTGGCACAGTTAGAAAAATTATAAAAGCCTTCAGGCACACTATCATTCCCCTAAGCAGTTCATCTTCTGCTTTAGGAGGACAGGAGCACAGCCTACAACAAAAGCTGGCTGGTTTAGGTCCACTCTCATACTAAAGGAAAGTGAATAGCTTTGTCATACCTACATATATACACACACTAACATAACAGATTTTAAACTTTGGTTACTGTTGGGCTATTGCTGTACTTGAAGTTCACACTGGAGATTTCTACAAGGTCTAGCTTTGTAAGGAAATGGCATCAGTGAATGTTCTCTCGTGTCTGCTAAGCCGTTTCCATTCAGCTGGGCCTTCTTGCAACAGCCGATACGAATGACAAAGAGGTAAGTTAGTTTCCGAAAGGAAAACGTTATGTGGTCACAGATGCAAAGATGGACTTTTGAAGCTAAAACAAAGCAGAAAGGCACACTTACAGACAACTGCTTGCATTAATGTAAGTTGTCAGTAAACCATTAAGTCTGTGTAGCTATCAAGAATAAGCTCCAAACCATGACTCTGCTGCTCATGGCACGCAGATCTTTCCAAAGTGATGCCCAGACTGGCTCATATTCCCTGAAGCTACTACAGCAACCCTTTCCGTCTCCAACATTTGCTTTTGCTTTTTTTTTTTTTTTTTCATTTTTATCCATTTCTGGAGTTGATTTTGCTTCCTTGCTCCCTCTTACCCCCTTCGAGGGCCATTGTTAGCCACGCACACAGCTAGCTCGAGGCAGCTGAAGCCAGGCTGCTTCCTAAGGCTGGCTCTGATGCCTCAGTACAGAAGACACCTGACCCAGAACATCCTGCATGCATCAAATGCCACCGCTATCACTACTGGCAACATCCAGTGCTTAGCAGCACCTGAGCATGGCAAACTTTCAGGACTGTAGATGAATATGTTGTATTTTTAATAGCTATTTAGCAACAGTTGTTAAATTTACCACTGAATACATTCCGGGAAGATCGTTATCTTTGTTTTATCACTGCATTTGTACAAAGTATTTATTAATATTTTTGTTCTTTTTTATTTCCATCAGGTGGGAGGGGAGAGTCAAGTCTTTAAACAGAACGTTATTTCAAATGCATCGCAGTCTGTCCCTAAATTTGAGTAACTACAATGTACGAATGTCACCCCTAAGCACAACAGCAAAAGGTTGAAAACAATTTCAAATAAGGTAAGATATGATGCGAGCAGATAGTTCTACTGCTGCTTCAAACTTGTGCATAAATCTACAGCTCACTTTTAGGAGACAAGAGGGCTTTGTTGAGATATAATACCTAATTCTGAACCATTTATTCAGAAGTTCAACTACTTATTCAGTAGTTCTACTCGCAGTCAGAGTCATATTAAACTGGTATGAAGTGAGCTCAGTCACATCTTAAATAGCACAATGCCCAGTGGTGCACCAATAAAAATAGATTTCAAGTCTGCTGGCATACTTTTCAGGCTAGGACGTTCTTTTGTCTTTTTAACTCACAGTATTCTTGACTACTCATTATTCCCCAGAATATTTTAGAGTAGTCTTAAGAGGTCACTCGCCAGAAAAAAGCGATTTTAAGTTGAGTTTCTGTGTCTTCTGTAACTAATAGCAATCCTGAAAATAGAGCAGTGAAAATTACAACAGACCTTCCTGTTTCTTTTTCTCTTCTAAGCTCCTTTTCACTGTCAGTTCCATATCTTCATCCTCTTCACTATCTGAAAAATAATTGCACAGATTAAACGTAAATTACACATTGCTTCTAAGAAATAAGTCAGTCACCTCTTACACTTATCTTACTACAACAACACTGTAGGTTGGATTTTAGAACTCTACACGTGATCGTTGCTATGTTTTCTTGCCTAAATACTCCATCTGAACAACAGACTGCTACAGCTAAACTCAGCAGTGCAATGCATCAATTGAACAATACAATTCAGCAGATGCTGTTCAAATCTCATAGAAAACAGCAGAAATGCTTAGTTTAATCTGTTAATTTGTCATAGCCAAGCCCAGCCAAAATCCTACCACCACTTCCTTTCTAAGTCATGCTCTTCACGAGGCTGGTTTCCAGCTCCAGAATGACAGCTGCATTTTGAAATGTCTAGTAGGAATTGGTGTACCTGAACTTCCCCCTCCCCCCCACTTGTTTTAAATGGGGGCTCAGAAAATTACAGGTTAAAACCTAAAGAAGTCGATTAGTCACATCATGTATTCGTTCTCCTGCTAGAGGCTATGGCTGTTTTGGGAGATGGTCCCCGTAATGAGGTTGTATAATATTCACAATGAACTAGATCTCCTACGGTCACAGCAACAGAAGCACTTCCCTTTAAAACCAGTTCATTTACTAGTACATAAATGCAATTCTGATTATGTTTAGAGGCAAAGAAGATTCTGATGTGGATATCTAAATTACTAACTGTGTGACTTTAGGCATTTTAAACCATCTAAGCTAAGCATTCGCAGGGAAAAATGCATTTTATAAAATTTGTCTTCAAACCTCTGACACACACACTTTGAACAGCAGCATTACTGACTCTCCTGACTCCAGGAATATAAACACCAACAGCTGGCATCAAGTAGAAATCAGGAGCCCACAAAGATGCCAGAAACTTCTGGATATATGCTACGTTAGAAAGGTCTTTCTCCAGCTGCTTAGCTGATTGCCTGTGCATCCTGTTCGGAGCTGCCTACTATCTCTGGGTAGAAGATACACCTCCCTGTATATCACCATCCAAAGCAAACAAAATATAAGAAACAAAAACCCAGACAAACCCCAAACAAATGTCATTAAAATCACTTATGAGAGAAAAGGTGCAAAGAAAAGGCTTTGCACAAGTGGCCTCCCCCTTGTTAGTGACCTTTTTAATCTTCCAGCCTGGAAGATAAATCTGACTGCTCTCAAGTGTTGTACCTGTTAAAGATGTAACAGCTGAAGCAATCACTCCCTAACTCATTTCTTGGCATAAGTATAATGGAAGAATTGAGATCTCCAGACCAATAAGTAGCAAGGCAAAGTACAAGAGATTCTCTGGTTTGCTGCCATTTCAAATAAAAATGTATCGAGAGCACTTTCCTGGAGGTGTTTGGTTTTTTTCCAGGCAACTTGACAGAAGATGTTGGCAAATGAGAAAGGCAAAATTCTTCAGACTGCAACCTGCATAGACAGCTAAACAGCAGAGGACAGGAGCAGTCAGAAGTTCAGCAGCTTCTTTCAGATACTAGCTAAAGAAGTCAGCTTTCCCGGAACTGGTTATACAATCAGTCAGTATTTACCACACCAGGAACCATGATGGCAACCCAGTTGTAACATGTGCACAGCACAAGCAAAAGTGCACAGCACTTTTCTCCTAACTCCTGGCTTCTCTGGCCCAGGCAATCAGCTTGCCTGAGATTCATTTTTTTTTTAAGAATACAGATCCTCAGCTACAGTGGATTTTACTGTCAATTAGGATAGTTATGAATATTTGAACAGAATTTGTACATGAGTTACTATTTTAGTTCATTAAGAAAATTTAGGATTCATCTTAGGTATTAATTCAGGCCTCATCTTACCAAAATGTTTTACCAGTCACACCACTTTAATTACCCCACTGTAATAACACGGGATACACGTCCATATTGGACCAGAGGTATGTGCAAACTGGCATGCAAAACATTTAAATGTTTTAAAAACAAGTTGCCTGTCTCATGATTTATCATACTGCTTCCACGCAATAGCAGAACGCTGCTCAATAGTTACATCGTGGAGAGCAGGTTTGCCTGAAGCACAGTTGAAGAAACACCATTCCACTACCTACACCTGTAAGCAAGCCTGTTTTATTAGGGCATATGGTTTGCAAGCCTCTGGAAATGAAAGCACAGTTCATACACAGTAAGTGGTAGGTATCCAGTTGTGTCCTACAGACTGGGCATTCCACATATTGTATCTCAATTAATATAATGCACTGATACCAAGTCAGCAATGGCTAAGAGAAATTGAGCCAGAAGAGCTCAGAGAAACTATAGAACTTGAAAACAATGAGTACAGATCATAGTCTGCCTGGTTGGAAAGGGAAACATCATCTCAGAGTCAAATGTCATTCCAAAGCACATTAGAAGCCTCAGAAGCCACACTCTGCATCCAAAGATCTCAAGCTTGGTCATTATTTGCAAGACTTCTCCCCCCTCTGCTTAACTACATTAATGCATATTCAACTTCCCACACGGGCAGTTGCTGGATTCTTGTCAATCTTTGAGTTGGTAAAAGCTAACCTATTAAGAAGCCAGTAAACCTAATCTAGAACTTTTTTTTTGGTGCCAAGGCATGTCAGTATCTCAAACTGTACTGACGTTCCCCATGCAAAACTAAAAGCATGATAACACTTGCCCCCAGTACTGCCCTCTGCCCCTAAGCCTACACGGGGCAGATTAAAGCTGTCACGTTGAGTGTCTGGTGAGGCAGGCACAAAAGGAGTAAAGTTTCTGGATCATAAAATTGTAAGATATCCTGATATGGCTCTGTGGGAATCAGGAATAAGACTAATAATCAGAATAAAGACTGTCTGTAGGCAAAAAGCTTAATAGAAATGTTTCAACAGATAAAGGGGTGAGGAGTAGGAACTCAGCTTGCCTTATGGGCTAGGCAGCAATAATTAAGCATGGAAATCATCACTTGTCAACCAAGGAGACTGAAGGGTCAGTGGATTGAACAGATGCATTTTTAAGTCAGAAAGGACCAGGCTGACTTCCCACACTGGACAGGCCATTGTGCTTGACCTAACGTTGCTTGTGTGCCTGTATCCTGTGGCTGAACTCCACTTTGAAGAAGATCTTGGATTCCAGATAAAGTGCCCCATGCCAGTACCACAGAACCACAAAATGGCTGAGGTTGGGAGACCTCTGGAGGTCATCTCGTCCACCCCCCTGCTCAAGCAGGGTCACCTAAAGCCACAGCTGCCCAGATGGCTCTGGAATATGTCCAGATATTGTACCAGGGAGCCCAGAACTGGAGAGGTGTAGCCTCACCAGTGCTGAGTGAAGAGGATGGATCTCCTCCCTCAGCCTGCTGGCTCAGTCCTCAGCCCACAGTGCAGCCCAGGAGACTGTTGGCCTTCTTTGCTTCAGGAGGACATTGCAGGAGGTCAATTGGTTGTCCACAAGGACCTCTAGGTCCTTTTCTGGAAAGCTGCTTTCCTGCTGGTTGGCCCCCAGGCCTTACTGGTGCCTGGGGTCGCTCCTCCCCCACGTGCAAGACTTCTCATTGCTGAATTTCACAAGGTTCCTGTCAGCCCATTTCTCCAGCCTACCCAGGAGGTAGATGTTCCTCTGGATGGTGGCGTGCCCCCCTGTCCTGTCAGCCACTCCTCCCAGTTTCATGCTATCAGCAAACCCACTGAGGGCACACACTGCCTACTCATTGCGATCATTAATTAAAGTGTTAAACGGGACTGGGCCCAGCACTGACCCACAGGGTACACTGATAGTTACTGGCCTTCACGCCACCGATCATTTGGGTTTGGCCATTCAGATGGTTTTCAATCCAGCCTGCTGTCCACTCATCCAGCCCACACTTCCTCAGCCTGTACTTACTTCATCAGCATATACTTTTGGTGCTGCTGGCATCTTCTGAAGATGTAGGGTAAATGAAAACACATGACTTGGAGAAATCAGGCACGTCCTGTTTTTCTTGTTAAAAATGCTTAGCACACTCTGTAGCTCCCAGCTCCTCTGGGGTCATAGAGCAGAAGCAATTGCCCTATTTCTCTGCCAAAGCATCTTAAGATATGGCCTCTTCTCTAGTACATTTTGTTAGATAAACAACAGCTAAGAAACTCTGTTTGTACCTATTCTCTCAAAGAAATCCTGCTGCTCTCTGTTGTCCTCACACATTGCCAACTTCCTGCTCGAAGGAATAAAACAGGAATGCAAATTCTGTATGAGAACACATTTGAGTGATTAGGAAGGTTTAACCCCAGAGATGGGAGTAAATACAGTAACTTTCCTTGGGAGATGCAGTAGATTTTCTAATTTTCCCCAGTCTCAGAAACCTGCTCTGGAAACTGTTAAGCTTCCACAGGATGCAAGCGCCACCCACTGTCCTGACATCCAAGTGTCATACGGAATTTGGATTAGCGACCCACACATCTCAAGTAATTTAATCCCCTCTTCTACCTGACACTATTCTTCTGCAACCTCCCCAGTACTATCACATTAATAGCTCCCATCAGGTGTCTGTCTGCTCTGTCACACTGAAGACTTGATGATTGCCCTCTCTCGGCCTTAGTCCTCCTCCCTTGCCTTGCCATAAAACTTGTTAGCGCACCTCTGGACTGCTTCGTATGTTGAGCAGTCTTGCACCCTACCTTTGCTTCCCTCTCCTACAACACTCTTAGTCTCAGTGACTCCCAGGTTCATCTGCCTCTTTACCATCCGGATGCACAGAACTATCACACTTAACTCACTCTCTCTCCAGCCACTTTCCCTTCTTACACTTGACATCTGAAGTTTTAGTGCTACCTTCCCTTGAGGGTACCATTGAAATTACCTCATTCAGGACCCTAACGACTACTTAGCCAAAAACTTGAGATCAGCACCCCATCCTTATCAATCCTGTTCAATGCGTGTGATCATGCTGCCTTTAAAATACTGTTCCTTGGCTTCCACAATCCTTTCCTTTATTCCTTCTTCACTAAGACCCTGGAGGTTCTTCCCCATACACTCCTCCCCAGTACTTCCTGCTCTGATATCTATTTCTTCATTAGGTAATATCATCCGTAAACGCACGTGCAGCTACCCCCTGCTGAGGTTTCACAAATACAGAAGACCACCTCTTCCTCCAAGCAAACCAAAGCCTCATTCTATATTATCTCTCCCTGCAGATGTTCCCTGACCTGGTCATTCAAGAGTAGCACGAACACAAATAAAGCTCTTAATCCCCTCACTCTGCTCCAAATGCATTTTTTTGGAAACTGGATAACATGGATAATACCATGACGTTCACTCCGACTTTCATTTAACCTTCACCTTAGATACCTCTATAAAAAAAAATAAAAATCACAACCAGGTTAAATTAAACCTTGAAGATTTTTTTTTTTTTTTGGCATGATCTGGGTGGTGAGGTCTTCCCAGTTCATCCACTTGGCTAGAATTTTTGTTTAGGCTCATTATCTGAGGTCTTACTACACCTAAGGGCTTGCTGCTTGGGGCATACATACATCTATTCAAATGTACACACAGATGTCACCGACATACCAAAGCTAATAACTTCCTGTTGTAGCTAAACACAAGGCTACAACTCAAGGCTGACTTTCTTACTACTCCCTCCTGCAGCTGACTGTGGCCATTGTAAGAAGGAACAAACGCTTCCCGTAGTTCATTCGTGGTGCAGCCAGCGTGCATCACACTGCAGATGCTTATGCCCTTCGTGTTCAGTCTCTGGACGTGAGGGCTGGAGGCTGTGACCTGTTTTTAGTCACTTGCAGTCTGACACTGGTGTCAACTAAAAGTTCAGAAAAAGCATTGTGCACCGTTATGCCATTGATTTTGATAGTCTCATGAGGCAGCCTGGCTCTTTAAAGAAAGGAGAAGAAAGTCTGAGCATTTTGGTCGTGTTCTTATCAAAAAACTCTTTTACTTAAAAGCTCAGTCAATTAAGGATCCCATTACAACATGAATTTCTGAGAAATACAGTTAAGCTAAAGCCCTCCTTATATACAGGAATCACTTTAGTCAACTGAGAAGTGCTGGCGTTCTTATCGGTGCCAGCATGCCCTCACAATTGTCCAGTGTTCATTAGAAGTGTAATTTGTAGCAGTGCTGGCATTCTGAGATATCAGGTGTCGAGATGCAGACAAAAGATTGTGCTGTTTTTCTGCATGCTACAAACCCTTCTTTGTAAAGGAAGAACTCGTTTTACCCTTCTCAAACCACTCAATCAACGCGGATGAATCTCCCATCATGTGTTGTGCCTTCAGCATGAAATTAAAACTCTTGTATTTATGAACTCAGGTTTAAAAGCAGCAGAAGAAATAAGAATAAACGTCTTGCTTGCTCTTTTCATACCTCAGAGGAAATTCATGGCCTCCTAGTGTAACATACAGTTGATAGCCTGCTCCAATATATGCAGGAACTTCTTCCCCCTCCCTTTTTTTTTTTTTTTACTAACTATGTATAGTACAATTGCCACAGCAGTTCTGCTGAAACAGTGAAACAGTTCACAAGATGCAACACTCAGAGATTGCCACCACGTGCTCACAAGCTAATAATGATAGCTCTGTGAGGATGATTCAGAGACAATGCTTCTTCATTTTGATGCCCATTCAGTCCCCAAAAAAACTGTCTTATATTCTTCAACACAACTTTTTTTTTTGTTATTGTTGTTGTTTTTCACCTATTTTCCCCTCTAGAATACTGCCCCCAGGTTTGAGACTGTTGGAAATCAAGAAAATCTCGTTTCTATTTCCTTATATTCAACTGGATTCTGTAACAGGACAACAGGTTCTACAGGCCTGGGATACATAGCACAACTTGCCACCTCAGCCCTCCAAAACTGGCCTTGCTACATTAAGACTTGTGAATGCTTGCTGATGCTGCTGACCCATACAACGAAGCATACATTCGGAGATGGCTACGTCTTTTTTAAAGACCTTGGTAGACTCTGGGCAGTGACATCTACCCACTACCCAGAGAATACAGTGCTGTCATCAAAAATGAGTTTTCAAGTGGATTCTGTTCATTATCAGTTTGCCTGAGAACAGGCCACAAGCATGACTCCAGCAACCTCCTGCTTAAAGCATACATATACACACATTTTTGGTAATGACCACGTGCATAACTTTAGTGGGATGCACAATGACCAAACAGCCAGCAAATTAAGGTTTTGCTTAGCTCAAACTCATCATTCTTAGCCAGAATACCCAGGTGAATGAAGCTATACTAGCAAAACCACTCAAAGGGGAGCTCGAATACCCTTATGCAGCAACACAGTCATTCCCCTGTTCTCACCATCTGGTACTGGTAATTCACACAACAAACTACACATGAAAGAAAGTCTCTGCATATAAATCAGCTTAAATTGGACGCTTGGAAGCTACAGTTCTCTTCCAATATTTCCTTCTCCAAAATGAAAGCAAAGCCATCTTCCCAATTAAGACATGCAGTTATAGCCATCACTACATTAGAACAGCTCTATCGAACTAGGAGTTTCAGCATACTCTAAAAAGGAAGCATCAATAGTGGGAGCATAATGATACAATGTGCAGCTCTATGGATAACTGGGGAGAAAAGTCATCTTCTTCTTTAACCAACAGGACTATGCTAGTGAAAATCATGGTTCTGAAATCAGCTACAATAAGAAATTTAACTGGTGTGGCTACTTCTGGATGGCAATGACATCGCCCTAATCTAGCTGACAAATCTAGACCAGCATGGCGAGAAAAATCTATAAGCACCTTTTCTGTGTCAGAAACACACAGACCAATTCCAGCTCACCACAGAACCAACCATTTCATTATCCCATCTATTTTTCCCTACTTTAATCGATGCAAATTTACCATTCGGTGCTAGCACACCCGTTTGATCTTCCTGATAGTACAAGAGAAACATAGGGTCGTTCTCCTATACCTGCATACCAGTAGGGTATTTTTCTCAAAATAGTTTAGGGCTACTTCAGAAACAGCTTTCTGTAACATCCACTCAATTTACACACCCCAAAAGCCACAACAAAACAACTGGAAAGTCTTCTATGAAAACTTCACCTCAAGATGTTTTAAAACAGTGAGAAGTATTTAAACTCATCTCAGCTCCAAAATCCTTTGCATGAAAATGAGACTGCTCAAACCTCTCATTATTCTATATAAAAAGTAATAATTACAGCATGCCATTAATTAGAAAATAGCATTAAAAGTTTCATTGCCATTTTTCCTCTTAACAGAGGTGTGAGTCACGTGTCAGTAAAGACAAATATCAAGTGACTGGAAGTGGCCAGGGCAACTGGAGTTAAAATAGACAGATATTTTGGGAAATAACAATGAATTTAGCAGGCTCATATCTGTTTCAGACCCAGCACAAATCACACAAAGCAGATTTGAACACAAGTCAATAAATATGCATGCTAGAGTGCTCTAAGCAGCTTTTTTAACCAGAAAGGACTGAAATAACTGTTGCATGCTGTAACATAAAACATAGGACAGATTTGTTAGGTAGAAGAAAAATGTGCAGCTAAGTCTGGTTTCAAAACTTGTCCCAAGCAAACTGATCTTCTGAGCTGTATTTCATGAAATGCAAGTACACTACAAGAAGCACCAAGTACCACCTTGTTTTATCAGCAGAAGTGTTCAGTTCTTTTATTGAGAAGACTACTAGTCTACTGGAAAGATCGAGCTTAATGCTGACTTTCTACCTTTGGTGGTATCTGAAATGCTGTTTAGCAAGGCACACATCATGTCTCCTTCGATGTGGTGGGGATTTAGGATGCGAGCTGACCGCTGAGTCATCTTAAACTGAGTTTCCAGTTCCAGGAAGCTTTTGTCTCCGGAAAGTATAGTGAAAGGAATTTGCTTGGGCAGGTGCTCATCCAGACGACCAGCCTGCATGGAAACAAAGGACAGATGTTGAACTGAGATCGTAGTTTTACCTTGTGGAGTTTGGCTAGCTTTCTGTAAGACAGCTCTTCATGGGAAAACCTTCTACAGCAGCTTACCTCCACTTTTATCATCAGATGCAAGTTACACGACTGCAAAAGGTGTTATTTTGAGACCGCATTTATTCTATACATGTGATAATAGATATAGGGAATGGCTAACAGAACAGCACAGAAAAAACAGTATGGAAAAAAAAATCTTAAAAACCAGCATTTCAGAACCATCTCCACTACAAACAAGCCGTATGTGCAGAGCATTTTAAGAACCTTTAAAAAAAAAAGTAAGGCAACATCTAAACACTGTTGCAAAACTTATTTATAACTTACAATTACAACTTCAGGTTGGTTTTCTCTAACTGATAAAACACTATATTAATGAGTCCCCAGAACACCCCAGATTCCTGTCCTTCACCTTCACTTCTCCCAACCCAAAGCCCATGTCTACTCAACATGGTACTGAACATGGGCACCACTCTTTGTCAGCTCGGCAGGGTCTCTGAAACTGACACCCATCCAACTCCATCTTACAGCTAGCTCCAGATTTGGGCCACTTGAAGGGAGAGGCAAAAGTTACACTTCATTCTGAAGCAGAAACTCTAAGAACTCTTAAAAAAAAAGTCTTCATTCCCTAATCAGCCTCCCATCCCTTCACAACAGACTGATGTCCTACATGGGATACCATTTTCATTCCTAAAGAAAGAAAGAAAGAAGCCAAGCATAGGGCAAAGTGATAATGATACCTAAATGTACTATATTTACCAATTTACGCTGTATGATCTTCATGCAATCCATAATTCAATTCACAGGGACAAAAAGAAAATCTAAGATATCTAAGTTTATCCAAATGTGTAGGGGGAGTGCTTCAAAATCACTTTTCAACAGGCTGCCTCCACCCCACTCAATGACAGTTTGGTTGTTCTTTTTAGTAGACAGAGGCTGTGTGAAGAGAATCTAAGAATCTCACATGCAATCAGCACTTAACATCAATGTCAGACATCACCTGGCCGCCCTTCTCCAGGTACTGAAACAACAACAAAGACATTGTGCACTAACTTACATGAACACAGAGAGCAAAGTCTGCTGCCTCTCTTCTGGTACCACAACGCGGATGAAGGAAGAAACATCCAATCTTCTTAAGATAATTATAAATTCTGCACTGCACTGGAGGTTTCCAGTTGCCGTGTCCTCCTAAGCAGTCAAAGAAACGAAATGCATAGCATTGTCACCATGAATTAAGAATGCACAGCAAAAGTAAAGGTACGACTGAAGAAATTTATTCTGACCAATGTAAAAGCTAAAAAAATAAAAATAATACTACATTACTAAAAGCCCCATAGCCCTTGTTTGTGGGTTAGAAAACAAAAACATGCAAAGGAGCTAGCCTGACCCTGCACAAAGCCTCTCATTCAATTTTGTATGCATTTTTCTATTAATTCTGAAAAAAAATATTTTCCAGAAATTATGTGTGTTCGGATATAGCAACGTATCTTTTCCAGCTTTATACACAGTTAGTGGCCAATCTACAGAAACAGAGGTGCTCCGGGAAAGTAGTACAATAACAGAAATGCTTTTCTTAGGGAACCCTACGCTAATGCAGTGCCAGATTGCTTCCAGCACAATCTGTAGCTTCCTGACACGTTGCATGTCAGAACTCTTTAAAGAGAGGATCCAAGAACTGGAGCAGCAGCTGGAGTCCTGACAAAAACTTGGATGCAGTCAAGGATAAGTAAAATGAAGCTTCATTTAAACAAACAAACAACAAAAGAAACACCAACAACATGCAGGAATTTTCTCAACAACAGTAACCTAAAACATGCAGCTACTAGCTGAGAAAACAGCTGGATAATAGGGAAGAGCTGAGTAAAAGGCTTACTACATATAAAAAGGAAGGCTGAAACAGGTTGCAAGGGAAAGGAAAGGAGTAGCAACTGTCTCAAGAAAAAAAAAAAAAAGGGAAAACCAGAGGAGGTTGCAGTTACTATGACAACATAAAAAGAAAAACAAATGGAAGGACAATGTGAAGGGAGTGAATAAGAATTTCACGACGTTCCCAATTGCTAAGAAATAATGGGTCTGCAACAGGGAGGAGAAAAAATGCTGCTTGATCTGCTGGGTGATACAATGGTTGGCTGTAAGAAAGGATTTTGTATGGAAAGTGAAACCAGTTATTGACTGTACTTCATATGAGGACTTGTGAAACTAAGATTCACATGAACAGGCAGGACTGCGCATTCTCCCTGAACCTGACAAAAAACTAGAAGTAGTCTTCAGCAGATTTCTCCTGGTTTTGCTTTTGTTTTCTTTTTACCCTAATGGCTATAAGAGACTACCAAAAATGACCAGAAAGCTCAAGGATATATATGAACAGACTATACCAAAAAGATTTAGAGGTACCTGTCCATGAGCAAAATGATCTTTGAGTTGTTCTCATCTGCCGTGGCAGCCTTGGCCACTGCCATTTGGAAAGACTTGTCATCACCAACCCTGCTTTTTGGTAGCATAAACGTACAACATGGATTTTTGACCGTAACAGCTGGCAGACCTGTATTTACTCTAGTGGGGTTAGGCTACGAAACAGGTGAAGGAATATTGAATATATAAAAACAGAAACAATATATAACGGAGGAAGTCAAAGAAAAGCTAGGGCTGTATTAACAACAGGAATAGTAGACATAATGCAGTAGGTATCATTAAAAAAAGTCAGAGATGCTGTTTGGAAGCGAAAAAAAACACAACAATAGACAGGGATGTTGTTATTTTTGAAGGCTAAACAAACGCAAGAATAGCATGCACTAAATAACTCTGTAAACTACTTCTATGAGAGCACCTACAACATTTCCACGTGTTATTGGTGTCTCCCACATCTCTTAGAGCCTCACTGTTCCCAGGCTCTGTAACAAACCTTCTGACACTGAGAAACTGTTAAAATGTTCTCTGATACAGATTTGGCCCATTTTAATGACCACTACCTCTTCAGCAAGGTTTTTCAGTTCAAATCCTCCAGCAACCACTCCCACCAGGCAGCCTGGATGCAGCATCCCCATCTGGAAATCAAAGACATTTAGCAGCACTGGCACGGACTGTTCGGGGCGTGCAGGCCTGAGGATTCACAACATCCCTGGGCACGTTGTCTTAACTAGCTTACCCTATCAACAGAGGTTCCTAACAACAGATTAGTAGCGCTAAGGCTGCACTATGGATTAATTCTCAGGTCAGAGAAGAAATGTTTCTGACAAGAATACAGTTCCGACAGGCTCAATCAATCCTTTCCTTACTGAATCGAAACCAGGCGTTTAACCTTGGAAAGAAGTAACACACAGAAGACCCTGACATGACAAACAAGCTTGGGTCAATCGAAGACAAACCAGTTTGAGCAGAGTAGCAAGCAAAGCATGACTGAAAGCAAAGGTCAGAATTCAAGTGGGTAAAATTTCACTTAACTGTGAAAAAAGATTATTTACTAAGGAATTATTTGTAAAACCCAGACAGAGTAACCCTGACTTTAGATGTGAGCCAGGCCTGACATTTCTTCAAGTCAGACTCCCAATAATTTCTTATTTTAATCTATAGAAAAATTAAATGTTGTTCCAAGGCCAAGCCTATTGAGTAACTAGAAATCAACAAACAACCTTCAGCAACTGCATCAAGGCCCTGCCACCCCCATTCACAGCAGCCTTGGAAGTCAAAGAATGCAGAAGAGAAATTTGAACAGAAGTCAAGCAGGGCAAAGCCTCACAACAGGTAAAGAGAAGAAAAATAGTTTGTTCAGCCATACAGAAAAGAGACTATATATGGAAAAACAATGCAGCAGCAAGGCAGTGAGAATGAAACAGAAACCAAGGATAATTTGGCATAATCTAAAACCCCCCAAAGTCAGTATTTTCTGTGGTTCTGTGCACACACATGCAAGAGGACTTTTGCTGCACAAGGAGACCAAAAGCTAGATAATGACAAGAGAGAATGATACGGAAGCAATTGCTGAGCAGAAGACAACTGAGGAGCATAACCTGCTTTGGTCAAGAAGACCAGAGGTTTCCTCCCAGGAATTCCTAAGCTACAAGACATTAGACCACAGATCCGGGAGCACTGTTGACTGTTTGAAGAACTCATGCTAACACACATACCTGCTGCAAGGGAAATAACTGAAGACAGATACAAAGAAAATCAGTAGAAAAGCCACAAGCTGGACAAGAAAGTATTGAGTTAACGGGATGCTATTGGTAGACCTCCCAAGAAGTTTTCTTGCAAACCCGTACCAATGTGAGTTCTGCCAATCACCTTGTACCACTGCTAATGTCTTCCAGATGTGAGACCCCTAGTGATGTGCAGGATGACCAGGAACCTCCCCAAGGGGCAAGCCAGAGAGTGAACAAAATTCAAGTGTGAGCATGTAAAATCATGTCTTCTGGAACTAAAACCAAAAAAAAAAAACTTTATGACAAGGACTTGGGAGCTAGAAACCAGCTAGAAAGAAAATAATCTGTGAGTATTATGGGTGTCCTGCTAACTATGAAAAACTATGTATGATATTGCCTAAGCAGCTTGAGCAGGGAAGCTAAAAAGACTCGTAAACCATTTAGTGACTCTGTCTACAGGAGAGTCTACAAGGAACAGTAGGAGCAGCAGACCTGCAGACTGAGTTCGAAAAGTTCTAGAACATTTCTACTCACAGTGCCTGTGATATTGTGACTTGAGACCCTAGTGGCTGCTTATTCTCTCAAAGAATCTCAGCTCAAGTACTTGTGTGGACTCGTTAAATCTTTTCTTCCTGTTTCCCTTGACCACTTCTTACCTTGAAAGCCCCAGATAAACGTCCCTTGGTTCAGGTTAGCTGGCAGCTGCGTGAATAAGCTTCCCCAGTTGTCCAGATCCACCAGCACAATGTGAGTCATGGTACTCAGGTAGTCAAGATCAGGAAGTTCACTGTCTTCAGTGGATAAAAAGAAGGCTTTTTAAGGTCACCTGTCTGTCTGGTCAACCAACACACATCAGCTCAGACACGCTTGTAAAATTCAAGTATTAAATCATTCCATAAGTAACAAAACATGATGCTATTTGGGGGCTGCGTTGTTTCAGCAGTGTTTTTACATCAACTGAAGTAGCATTGAGTAATGCAAAAATTAGATAAAAGACAGCAGAATCTAGCAGTACGACGGTGAAGAGCTGGATAGATGTGGTAGGCACAGAGAGACGTTGTCATTCATTGAGACACTGATGCTTTTAGTAGTACATTCAACTATACACCCCCCTACTATGGCAAGTCATTTAATTACATACATAAAAGCACATAAAATGTTTAGAAAAATACTTTTTACCGTATATCTAACAGAAATGTCAACATTTAAATCTAAAAATGACATCATGAGTAATTAAAAAATACTCCTGATTTTTGAACTCATACGACACAACTTTAGCATTCTTCATGTCACTCTTAGAAGTAACAAGAATTAAAAAAAGCACAAACACAATTGAATTTTTTAGGCAAAGCCAACCCAACACATACCGAGTACAGAAATTCTCAACCACATTTTTTTTTGGCAAGCTAAGCACAACTGAGAAGATGATGTTACAATAGAACTGCCCACACAGAAAGCCTCACAAATATGTATACATACAACAGAGCAAAGTTTCCTTTGAGTGTGTGTGTATATTTCTAGTCCATTTTGCATTTCTACGCATTAGATCTCCACCTGGAGTCATGAATTGTTCTCCTTTTTCACCAAATTACACTCCCAAGTAATTTGAAAAATGAAACGAGAGCGCCTTTGGACTGAAACATTTGTCTGCCTTTTTGTTGTTCAAGACTTCATGCATAAGGTATATATCAATAAAATGTGGAGTTCAAGTTCTGGCAACTTAAATCTCAAGAATTCAATGTGCAACCTTGAGAAACAACAAATTAAATTCTGAACTGATTTATAGACTGGATATAGGCAAATGATGTATGTTACATACTTATACTGACATTCAAACAGAGTATGTTAAAGATAGCAATATTCTTCTAATGTAAAAACCTCTCGATTTCTACATACCTTCACCAGGCTCTTCACAGTGTGCAGAGTTTTCTTTTTTTTCTTTCTTTACATGGAAGGGTCCCTGCAGAGGAGGAGACTGTGGTTTTTCCTGAGTCTTGGATGTATATGCATGCAATTTTGCTTCGTGGGGCTTTTTGTCCACAGAAGCCCCACTTGCTGTGAACTTGAATACTGCATTTCCCAGTTCTGGCGTTAGACCTGATAGATCAGGTTTCTGCAAGAAGCAGTGTTTCATGTGATAGTGTTGATGTGCGCTCTGAAGATCGTCAAAGTTTTTGTTGCAGGCAGCACATCTAACAACGTACATCTCTTGCTTACTTTTCACTGACGCGTGGCAGTTGAGGTGACTGTTCAGATCAGCAACGTTCTGTGCAGTTTTGGAACAGAAGCAACAGCGAAACCATAAGTTTCCTTTCTGCAGCATGGCTTTCTGACAATTCACATAGTCGTTCCTCCTGTTTATTTTGGAGACGTAACTGGTCCGGCAGCCACAGGTTAAACGGTCTCCTTTTTCTACTGGGAGGAAGTCATCATCTTCTTTTATTGATATTTCCATCTGTTCAGGCACAAATGCATAGTCCATGCTATGAAGCTCTTTATAATGGATTAGAAATTCTTCCTCTTTGTCAAAGAAGAGATTACCACAAAGGCCACAGAAGAATTTAATTTGCATCTCTTCCTTATGATGCTCTTGGAAGTGTCGCTGCAGTGTTCCTACTTTCCGAAAGTGGCTTTTGCATAACCCACAGCAATACCTGTGAAACGTGTGGCTTTCTAGGGACATGCAATGCTGTTTAACACTGTCTTCAGATTCAAACATCTCTTCGCAAATGTGGCATTGCCATTTTCCCAGAATAGGGCTTTTTTCAGGGGAGAGCTCCATAGGACTAGGAGTGCGGTCTTTCCTTTCGCCTGTGTAAATGCATGCGGTGTCAGAAACTGATGGCATGGGTTCATCTGCTAGAGCTTCTTGCTCGTAATAGTAACTATGTCCACCATGACATTCAGTCACATGCCTCATAATATCTTTTTCTTTGAGGAGATCTACAGAGCAGGCTCTGCACCAGAAAAGAAAGTTAGTCAAGTGTGCTCCCCCATGGAATCGGCTCATATGCAGGTGGATAATGCTTGAATTTTCAGCAAGCTTTCCACACACGGCACACTTGTGACAGATCCTATTTGCTGACAAAATGTGGTTTTCTACTGCCTCTTCTGTAAAAAACTTTTGAAGGCATTCACAAAACCAGGCTTTTACTTTGCTAGCGTTACCTTGACTTTGGTTTCCTATGAGATCTTTGTTCTTATCTTGTAGTTCGCCCTTCCGTTTTGAAGGAGAACCACTTTCATTGGTTGATTCATTTGATGTCAAATGTCTCTTGAGCAATGTTCTTGATCGATCCATGGTATGGCTCAAATGAGATGCGTCTTTATTTTTTTCATTGATGTGACAGAACATCAAGATGGACTCTTCCATTGTAGTATGAACTTTAACATTATGCTGAGTGCTCTGCTTATGCTGGGTGATCTGCTTCTCATCAGCAAGCAGCTTATCACAGCTCTCACAGTGACCTTTTGTCTTAAATACCTCTGCGATCTGGGAGATGCTCTTCTTGGACAGCGTCACGGGGCCAGAATTACGACAACGTGTTCTAGAATGGATTAAAAAAGCACAATAAAGGTGTTGTATCACAACCTGAAACTTTTTTTTTTTTATATTAAAAAAAAAAAACTACTTTCAGATATACTTTGAAATTTTTCCTAATAGCTAACCAATTAGTGTGTTGAAGTAGTGTTTTCTGTCTACTTCAACTGACTTACTAGTTTGTCAATGGGACTATGCAATGCTTAGCTAGTCTCTGCACCTTAAAGAGAATTATTTCCAACACTAGCACTTATGTTTTTGACAAAGTACATTTCAGAAATCAAATGTTGCCAACTTAGAAATAGTGGAACAGAGACCAATAAAGTTCTGTTGTTCTCTGTTACAGGAAGAATATAAACAAAAAGGATAGGATCCACATTCTGCAGTGGATTGCATGGAGTAAGGGAGGGTAAAAGACATTCAAAGGAGGTGTTTTTGGGGATTGTTTACCCATTAAGTCAACATTCAGATGGTCCTAGATGCCCTGAAATCTACTAGCACCAGTACAAGATACATCTGTGTAGGTTATACAAGCACATCAGTAATTGGTGCATGGATTATAAAGACAGATGTCCCTCACAAACCTGAAATGAGCTGTTAATTCCATGTGTGAGCGCAGTATCTGGGAGCAGGAAATACACTTCACTTGGAAGGGGACCTCTTTGCAGAGAGATATCAGCAGTTTCTTTGCATATGATGGGAAAGGTAGAGGAATGCCATCCTTTGTTTCTTCTGTAATGCAGAAAGACAAAGTGCAACCATATATTAAGGAGTTCTTTCATGATATTTCAGCTTTCATACGAGGTTTCTACAGTTGTGTTCGTTTGTCAGAGGGTTCAGAAATTGAGTTACCATGCGTCAGCTGATCCCCAGTATTTGTGCAATAAAAGATTTTAAAGTTAAAACTGCATTAATGTGTTAAACTTCTGTAACAATCTCATATCTGCATCTTTAGCATCTTGTTTTTTTCATACTCAGTGACTGACTGCTTCCCTTTTTGTTGTGCTACAAGTTCAGGTCAGCTATCTCTCTCAGAAAGCTTCTTACTGACTTGCTTCACCTTAATCTATCACCAGCTGTCTGCTCTTACTACATACGCTTTTGCTTAAAGCCATGGTATGTTTAAAAAAGAAAAAAACCAATGCATCTCATTAACAAGTTTGACCATCTCTCTCTTTCCCATTCTTAGTGTTACTTTTCCTTGTATTTTTAGATTTTTTGTTGCTGTTCTGAGCATACTCCATGGATAACTCTAGGAACTAGCCAAATAAAAAATACTCTTTTGAAAAGAGAATGGTAAATGGCTTATGAACTGCACACTGCTCTCAATGTTCTGCATCTTAGGAGGCAAACTCTAGTTTAATTTTCTGCTTAGTAAGATGTAATGAACAGTAGGAAGTAATTTGAGTTTGGGCCTTTCACA
This sequence comes from Nettapus auritus, assembly GCA_011076525.1. Taxonomy (NCBI): domain Eukaryota; kingdom Metazoa; phylum Chordata; class Aves; order Anseriformes; family Anatidae; genus Nettapus; species Nettapus auritus. Next base: position 92,569,876 of record CM021767.1, read on the forward strand.
GATCTCCCAGACCACATTGACAATAAAAATCCATGACTTACCAATGCAAAGGAAGAAAAAGGAGCATTTTTGTTGCTGTTCTGAGCTAAGTGCTATCCATCTATCTATTCTGTGCTATTAATCTTTCCAAAGCTACAGGTTACCAGTAAATGTTACTTTAAACCTACAACCTGATTTTCAACACAAGTCAGCACGTTCACATTTAATAGCTTATTTGAGAATAAAAGTATGTTAGATTTACAAAATGTAAGAGAACTCCTAATAGTGCAGCTGAGAGACACTGGCAGATGGAAGAACTGACACAGCCTGCAGAAGATTCCTTCAAAGCCCTTCTTTACTGTGTAAATCCTGCAGCCACAGTGGGGGAGGCCACAAAGGGTAGATATGTTTACAAGGACGAGAAATTGTATTGGTCCTTTTGACCATGTAAGCTTATCCTGAAAGCTACACTATCTAAAACATGGCAGCTTCTTGAATAAGAAGTCAACTCCATCCATGTGTCATCTGCCTCAGCCACTTCCCTAATGTTAGATTAAATGCTTTAATGCCTATTGCGTATGTCAAAGCTGAGAAGTCAGTACAGTCTGTCAGGTCACCGACCCTGCTTTCAAGAGAATGATTATTCAGACATCTGTGGAATCTAGAAAGCATGGCTCAGGATGTTACCAGCTCACAACATAAACAGTAGATTAGCCTTCAGTAGCAACGCTGCCAGTGCAAGGCACCAGACCTGCTGCACTGTCCCAGCTAAGGTGATGAAATCTGCAGTTATTTGGAGAAGGAACTTTCACATTATTTTTTCTCATCAGGTGTGCCAAGGACACAGAAAAGAAAAACAATCTCCAGCAGATTTCAGACAGCACAGTACGGGGCAGGAACATCTCAGCCAGCCTGACTGGACTGAAGAAGATACGTAAGTAATTTGGTCCAGGTTTCTATCAGTATGTTAAACGTAAACCTATTTAAGACAGTGTAAATTTAATACAGGGTCAGTGGAGGTTGAGAAGCTTGTATGAGAGGACTGGGAAATCACTTAAACACAAAAATGTAAACTTCAAAGTATTTCCTCTTACATAACTTGTAACACCTTACAGAATATGTAAGACCTTAAAATAAAATAAAAAAAAAAGAATTAATTAATAACAAACTTTAAAGCCTTAGGCTTTTCTACTGTGTAGAAAGCTTAAATCATTTCACACTGTAAGGAGAAATTATCAGAAGGAACAAAAAGCACACAAAGTACACTTAGCAGCAACGTACCAACCAATTTATAAACCTGGAGGAAGTGCTTCTTTCCTGACATATGCTGCAAGCATTCATCTCTTTTGGTGAAGAGGAGGAAGCACTGTGGGCATGCAAAACACTGAATATGCTGTGGAGGGAGATCTTTTTTGTGTCCGTCATTTTCATTTAGCTGGAAAATAAAATCATCTGATGAGGAAAAGATGAAGAAAAACACTAAGCCAACAAAGCAGTCCCATTTCTCCTCACATCCTCCCATTCCTCCCCGCCCCCTGCAGCAATATTTTCATTTTTAGGTTTTCAGCTGCCACGTGTATGTACAGGTTAAGTGCTTGTGAGACACAAGGGAATGGCCACACTGCCACTGTATTAAACTCATCCTTACTGCACTGGCAACTTTTCCATTCCCTTCTTGCACCACTGGTAGCAATTGCTTTCCATCAATTCTTAACAAGTCCCTTTATCAGGCTCTCACAAAAAAGCTCCTGACCAACCTGAGACTCTTAAAGTCAACTCTTTCCACTTTCTTTGCCTTCTACACAACTTCAAGTCTCTGCTTTCAGGGCAAAGGTCCTTTAATTCTGCTTCTGATGTTTTTCTTCTTTACTCTTTTCTTCTGTCTCCCCAGAGAATCTGCATGACACGTTTATGCTTTCTTCCAAAACTTTGTTTAGAAAGTGATAACTCACTTTGCTATCCCCCCTTCCTTTCACACCAAAATAACCCTATCCTTACACCTGCTGCAAGGGTCACTTCCTTTCACCAACCTTGTCTCTATCTCCTGCTAATGTTCCTGGACATAACCATACTTGTTATTAAAGCATCTTTGAAGATGCTATCTGGTATCCAATTCAACACCAGACTGCTTAAATAAAACCAGGCACCCTGAAGGTAACAGCTGAGCATCTGTCACTGAACTGAAGGGAAAGCCAGAGGACATCAGAAACGAAAGAAGGGAAAAAAAAGGAGGCAAGGAACAACAACGGAAAAAGCAAGTACTATTAGCTTATATTCGAATCAAAACTCAAATGCTAGATTATCCTGTTCTCTTCCATAAGTTAACTGCTAAGTAATGGTAAACACGTGGCAATGGAGAGACTAAAGACAGGGAAGAAACAATTGCATCTGAGTCATTCAAATTTCTTTTGTCATCCTATTGCCTCTTTTCTGATCTCTTTGGTGCTGCTTCTCTTTACTTCCCCTCACTTCACCCAACCTTGTGCCTTCATCTTTTGTTGTTCTGGAGACACCAAAAAAGGGAATAACTTTTGACAGCACCAACAAGGACAAAAGGTTCAAGAGAGACCCACAGTCCTCTTGGAAGTACACCACAGAGTACGGCGTAATGGTCAGACTGGATGGCAGTGCTGCCAGCATACACCACGTGTTTGAAACACAGCAGAGTAAGAAAAACTATTTGGAAGCCTAAATCAATGGAGGTGGGGTGGAAGAGGGTTTAACAGACAAAAAAGAACAGTGCATAATTATGTATCTTGATAACCCTCTGTTACGTTCAGTCAGGTGAGTTACTTATCCTCATGATCTTGCCTTAGACAAAAGATGATCAGTGTACTGCTGTAAGGTTGAAAATCTTTTGCAGCATATCACACAGGCAACAGCATTATTTGGGGGTCCATGTAATGTGACTGTTGGGTCACAAGGAGAGTGATCAAACCTAGAGAGGAAGAAATAATTAACAAACTAGGCCCCTCTCAACAGCATTTTTTTTTTTTCATAAGAAAATTTAGGTCTTTTGAAGCTACTGGACAACAACCTATCAAATCAACCTAATCTGCAAAGTTCCTCACCTGTCATTAGCTGTCTCAGCTGAAGTATCCCATGCAGAGCCAATTCTCTCTGCAGCTTATCAGTTATAATGAACTATTTGTAGAGGAATTACACTGTTTTTATGAGTGAGAGAACTAATCAAATCTACGTTTCCTGAAGATTTTTTTTTAACCTCCCTGTATCGTTTTTGGCTGGGATGGAGTTAATTTTCCATGCAGTAACTTCCATGGTGCCATGTCTTGGATCCATGACCAAAATAGTGGTGATTACACACCAATATTTCGTTGTTGCAGAGCAGTGCTCACACAGAGCCCAGGCCTTTTTAGCTCCTCATCCTGCCCTGCCAGCGATGAGGCAGGGAGTGCACCAGAATCTGGGAGGGAACGCAGCCAGGGCAGATGGCCCAGGCTGACCAAAGGGATGTCCCACACCACGTGGCGTCATGCTCAGCAATAACAGCTGGGGAAAAGAAGGAAGAAGGTGGGGGGATGCTCAGAGTTATGGCATCTGTGTTCCCAAGTAACCACTATGTGATGGAGCCCTGCTCTCCTGGAAAGGCTGAACATCTGCCTGCTGACGGGAAGTAGTGAATTAAATCCTTGTTTTGCTTTGTGTGTGGGTACAGCTTTTGCTTTACCTACTAAGCTGCCTTTATCTGCATCTATGAGGTCTCTCTTACCTTTCTGACTTTCTTCCCCTTCCCAGTGTAGGGAGGAGGGCAAGCAAGTGGCTGTGTGGTGCTCAGCTGCCTACTGGGGTTAACCCACAACACCCCCCCTTAGTTTTTCCCCTTACCAGCTTCCCCACAACACTACTACCAGCTGAAACACAGTATATGCTGGAATGGACCAGAAATATAGCGAGTGGTGACTAGCAACAATGAGCTACAGACATCTGACCTATAGCTACTCTTTGCTTATCTTTATTTTCATTAAGAGCATCTTTTTTTTTTTTTTCCTACCATCAAGTTTGTTACAAACTGCACTTTGGCCACAACAACCCCACGTAGTGCTACAGGCTTGGCGCAGAGCTGCTCAAAACCTGTGCAGAGGAAAAGGATCTGTGGGTGCTGATTGATGCTCGCCTGAACATGAGCTGGCAGCGTGCCCAGGTGGCTGAGAAGGCCAACAGCATCCTGGCCTGTATCAGGGATAGTGTAGCCAGCTGGATCAAGGAGGTGATCGTCCCCTTGTATTCTGCTCTGTTGAGGCCGTACCTTGAGTCCTGTGATCAGTTTTGGGCCCCTCAGTACAAGAGAGACATCGAGGCCCTGGAGTGTGACCAGAGCAGGGCTACGAAGCTGGTGAAGGGCCTGGATCACAAGTCCTGTGAGGAGTGGCTGAGGGAACTGGGGTTGTTTAGTCTGGAGAAGACTAAAGATCTCAGGAGAGACCTTATTGCTCTCTACAAGTACCTGAAAGGAAGGTGTGGGGAGCTGGGGGTCGGCCTCTTCTCGCAGATAACTAGTGATAGCACGAGAGGGAATGACCTCAAGTTGTGCCAGGGGAGGTTCAGGCTGGAAATGAGGAGACATTTCTTCTCAGAAAGAGCAGTCAGGCACTGGAATGGGTTGCCCAGGGAGGTGGTGGAGTCACCATCCCAGGGGGTGTTCAAGGAAAGGCTGGACGTGGTGCTTGGGGAAATGGTTTAGTGGGTGACAGGGGTGGCAGGGGGATGGATCTTTTCCAACCTTAATGATTCTACGATTCTAACTTGCATGTTTTCAATATGTTAACCTTTTGCTCTTTTTCAGGCTTGGATGAAGAAGTAACATAACCAGAGCACAGAAATGCTGTTTCACAGAAAACCAGATATTAAAAACGCTTAGCAAGTGGAAGTAATAAATTTGGAATGAAAACCAAAATAACAACAAGTACAAAAGAACAACTACGCAGGAAGTTTATCACAACATCTGTACTAAATCTGCAACACATTAACCTAGCCTCCAAATGAGATTTTGTCACTATAGGCACTCTAAAGTAGATTTGATGTAGATGTCATAAGTTTGAACATAGCTTCACTACTATTTCTTGCATTACATCCTTACCTTTTCAGGTGGCCTAGGAGAAGATGCCCATTATCAAACTTTCTGTTGCAATGCATCACAGGACAAGAAATGGGACTGCTGTTGACTTGTGTCTGACCTCCTCGCCGATAAGCACCCCTCCTTCCACTGTTAACAGTGCCTGGTTTGAGACCTGTGTTAGAAAACAAAACATTTAACCACAATCTCAACTATAGAGGCTTCAAAAAAAAAAAAAAAAAAAAAGAAAAGGAACACAAAAAAAGCAAAACCAACATAGCCAAACCCACAAAACTTAAAGCATTTAGAAATCAGGTTACATTGATTCTAAAGTATGCTAGCAGTGCACTGTAATGCAATCCTACTACAAAAAGTCTCCTGTTTCACATGAAGAAACTGTTTCTACAATCCCCAGTTAGATTACTTCTCTGACACTTTGACACACTTCCTCCAGGTCTTGCAGGAAGTATTTTAAAATCAAAATCTAAAAAAAATATGTTTAACTGAAGTTACACTTACTTATGCAGGCACACTTTCCTGAGCAACAGCTCAATAAGTGTTTTCCTTCCGACAACTTTGTGGTAAAAGTTGTTAGCACTGCCTTAATGGCTTTTATACTTTTGTTCTTCTAAGCAACAAAACATTTGAAGAATAGTTTCTGTGGAAACTAGCACAAAGTTCAGATTCTAAGATTTAGTTAAGCATAAGAGGCACCTGCAAGCTCACTGTCAGTACTGCTGAACACAACTACCAGATGCTCTATTCTGCAGTGCAGCACTTAGAAATAATCACCACTAAGTGAATAAGCAGTGACTTAGAAACGTATCACCAAAACCTAATTTCAAGGCACCCAAATAAACGCTGATTACTCCTATTATGTATTCATTATTAATCTTTGGATCCTTATTACGTATTTGAAGCCCCATCATTCCTATTCTTACCTGGCATTTTTAACCACTGGTCCACACATAATCTTGCTGCTTCTGTGTCACTGTGTTCCCGAATAAATTCTAGTTCCTGCAACCCGTGAGCATACTGGGAATCAACTTTCTCCTGCAGGTGAAAATATGTAAGGCAAGGTAGTAAACATTTTTTTAAAATTCAAAATTAAACATGTATTTCAAGTTAGACTTTCAAAACTTTCATGTGGCCCTCTATATTTCAAAAAAAAAACAAAGAAAAAAATTAGAATGATTTGACTGACTTCTATATAACACAAAGGTGGAATATAACAGCATTAAAATAACAAGAGAAGAGTGTTATTTTTTGTGCCCCAAATAAAGGCTTCAGCTCTTGAAATATGCTTGCTGAAAATAGCTAAGTGAAAAAGTTTAAATATTGATCTTTTCCCTCTTCATTCCCTCTGAGGATATTAATTCTGACAATACAGAAAAGAAAATCTGCACTAATATCACAATCAGTTAAAACACATCCCTGTACTGAGTATCTTACAAGAAATATAGATAATAAAACTGGACCAGACTGGCCAAATTGGAAGTTAAAGAAATAGTTTTCTTTTCATTTAAATTCAAGAATACTAACAAAAACAGCTCAGGTTTTCATATGGCCCACAGGAACACCACCAACTAAATACTTGTATAGAGCAACTATACACAAAATATAATTCCTTTGTAGGAGAAAAAAATCAATTAACTTACTTTTCCCACACTTACTTAAATTTGTGAAGCATATCCATAACTAAGGAGATTGTACAAACAAATAATAACAGAATGAAAAATAAGAAAAAGCTTTTCCTAGCATTTTCCTAGCACCCTTGATGACCTAAGATTTTATGTATTTATTTGAAAAAAAGAAGCTGCGCTGAAAACCACATACAGAGAAGTTTCTCAAGTTCTACGAGTTACTAAAACACTAGTTTCTTAGAAGGGTCAAAGCTAACTATGACAGCTTATTATCCTAAGGTAATTCCAGATACCGAACAAAAAATGCCAACTTGACTCAGCTATGTCCCATTTTAGCCACTGGTCTTGTTTCTACAGAAGCATGTGTGTGTTTTCCAGATACCAGCTATCCGATGGCATACCATTTTGGGACCATCAGGCTATGGTAAGGTACAGAGCCACGACCCATGTGCAGCACCAGCACAGTTTAGCCCAGCCAGCGTTTTTCTTGCTCCCTGTCACCCATGATGTACATACACACACACTGAGATTCTGTAATGTCTCGACTCTGAACTCCTTATGCTTCCTGTTCTGTATGTCAAAGAGTCAAAAAGAGTGGGAAATGGCAGGAAAAAATGTGTCTCACTTGAAAAAATATTTATACTTACTGCTATAGCAAAAACACAGTATGCTATCTGTTAGTGGCCAGGGCTGCTAAGCTACAGTCCAATCACTGCCTTAACAATCACAGAATGATAGGGCTTATTACACTGCTGTTCCTGAGGACATCAGAAAAAACACCTGAAAGTACACAACAGCAATGTTCGTAAACATCTCAAATTTCAAGCACTGCACTCACAAACATTTGGGTGTTGCACTGGGCTCCACTGCCAGCAGCTTCCAGTCTCTGAGGTGAAAACTCACGGTGCATTTTGCAAATGACAGCTAATACTTGCAGTGTTCAGCCTGGCATGCAAGCTGCAGAATATTAAGACCCTTCCCATAGCAATGTGCACACCACATCATTCATCCTCCGTTCTAGTTATCTCCAGGCTGGTACCACACCGGATAACAGCAAATCATCGGACTGAGGAGAGCACTTTCTGCTTTTGGGGCAATTTGTATCAGTACCACATCTTCCAGAATTTGATTACTAGTAATAGTAACCAAATAGTGATCACCTGTTCCTTTGCAAAGATGGTGTTTACATCTCAAATTCTAACCTTCACACCTTCTTCAACATCAGTATAAAGGAAGACAATGTTATCTCTCGGTACAGCAACTGACTGAAAAATTTACTTCCTATATTACACAGAGAATCAGAGACACATTTCAAAATGTAGGAGAAGAGGGCTTTACATGCTAAAAAAATAAATAGAGGTTTCCTCTGCCATATGCCCACAACACAAACATCAACTTCTGTATTCTAAGAGCTTCATTTGCTGGCTCCAGGTAAGGTGCTGAACACCTGGCTGCTCGGGAAGTGAAAGGAGATCAGGGGAAATTCTTGTAGAGAATGTGGTCATTCAGAAAAGGAGAGGCGGATGAAGATGCTGTTTGGAGGGCACAATAGGATGAAGAGTACTGCACCCAGTACACCTCGACAGACATTATTGTGAAGGACCATTTTCCCAATAAATCACAAAAAGACAAGAATTAAACGCCATGGGTAATGAAGAGGGTGTTATGTGTAATCTCTTTCAAACAAGAGAAAAACCCTACTACATCTTAGCAACCACGAGCACAACTTCCTTTTCTCCTCACTGATTTTATGCAACAGCCACATGACAGAGTAGACAGTCCTGTTTCCTCACATATATTTTAAGAACAGGCCTCCTCTGACATGATACCAGTTTTGATTCTTTTCCAAGAAGAAACAATGTTTGTGCTAAATATTACAAGCCATGACAGTTTATTTACGAAGAGCCATCTTATATTTGAAAAAAATAGAGGCATGCAGCCTGAGCACTCTCATACAAAAGCATTTCAAGGCAATGACTACTTTTCTCCACTGATCAGCATGCTGCCTTTTTGGCTTGTTCATTTTCACAGGATTGGCTGCTCTCAGCTCCCCAAGTTCTGCTGCCCTTCAGCTCTTTCAAAAAGGCACAGCATGGCACAAAGACAAGGATTTGCAGATCACGTAAGGTTTTTCTATCACCACTTCCAATCCCAGATGGCAAGAATTCTTCAAAATGACAGTGAAGATCCCCCAAGCATATTATAAGGAACTCTGAAAATACCCCATGCTCTGCACCACCTTCAAATATTTACTGTTTAGATATCTCTTACACAGAAAGAATGCTTCACGGTAGTGTCAGCTTAATTCTGTCAGTACATTTTCTCAAGTTATTTAGTAAAGCCTAGAGCCATGGAAACCTCATCTAGACCAGACAGAACATTTTAAAATAACAGTTTGGAATAATTTATCTTATATTCTATGATTCTATGATCTTAACACTGGAAAATCTATCCTAATGATTAAAATTCTTATTCAACACAATCTTCTGTTAACAGCATCTCTCCCTGTTCAACGACCACAGTGTGCACTTTCCAGGTGAGTTCAGCTATGTTCCTGGTCAGATCAGGAATAAATTTTGCCCACCCAGCACATCCCTCAAAAATGGTTTTTCAATCCCTTCAACGACTACGTTCCTCTAGCAATTGATTATCGGTGTTAAGGCCAACTTCTCTTACTACTAACTTCAGTCAAGTTCACTTTCACAAAAACAAACCTATAAATCTCTCTAAGTCAATTCAAAAAGCCATTACAGATATTACACTAACAGCTCGAACAAACTACATTGCTGTACAGCATACCATTAGCACCTAATGCACATGTTCCCCTCAAAGCAAAATTATTCTTCATCTTTAGAAAAACTGCTAGCTTGCTTTGAGGTTCTTAGGAAGAGTTCTAGAGCAAACAAAAACCAAAAGCAAACAAGAACCAAACAACATGCACGTGCAAGGTGGCTAAAAACAACCTACCTCAAGGGATGGCTTTTGTTATTTCTGGTTTGGAACGTGTTTTTTTCTGTGGTAAGTATGGAACACCTCTCTTACAGACAGAATCAAAGTTACCAAGACTGGGATGGAAACCTTTCTACAGAAAACGTTCTGGTATATGGAGGGAAGAACCTGCTCCAGGGCTCCAGGAACCCAAACGGACTCTCTTCTTTCCCCTGCAGCATGCAGGTAATTGCACAGTGATCAAATACCATACTGGGTATACGAGCTGTGAGCATGAAAAAGGATGCCTTATCTCCCACAAACCACACACTGGTGTATCTGTGAGGGCCATACGGTTCTCTCTTTGAAGAAGACAGATACGTGGTTGGACACACATAATTCCCCTCATCTCCTAAAGCTAGATAACCTTAGCTTCCCAGTTAAACCTGGCTCACAAGCTTGCAAACAAGTGATTCCTATTATAGTGAAGCCTGACACAGCATTAAATGAATGCCAGACTGGGACTGCAACAGTGCTTCCCATTTTGTGGTGTATTTCATGACTAATAAAAAGCAATTTTAAAAATATCCTGAAAACAATGTTTTAAGGAAACAGTGTTTCAGGTAAATAAAAGTATTTTGCTTTGATAAATTTTAGATTTATTCTTGTTTCCTATATTTTGTTTCTTCATATATAAAAATATATGCAAAATGAAAAAAATGTTCTGACATTTCTGATGATTTTGAAGATTTCTTCCTTATATGCATCTTGACAGTAAGATGCTCTGCTTCAATGGCCAGATTTAGCAACAGATTTGCTTTCAAGAGAAGGGAGAGAAGGAAAAGAATCCTCTACCAGATCTCAGTAATACAAATGACTGTGTTTTCCAGTGCCTGAAGATACAAATGTCTGTTGGAGAACCAAAGTCAGCACAAGTCTGGCAAAATCATCAGCAGATGGCTACAAGGGGTTCTTCTTTCTGTGGAAAAACCCCACAAGCTCAGCTCAGTCTCCTTGCCAGAGCTAAGAGGCACGGTGCTGCTAACAAAGCTTCAGGGCAGTGGGAATGCCCTTAGCTCAGACTCAAGGCTCAGCTCAAAGGTGCCCCAAGATTTATGCACAGCCCTTTCTGCAGCTTTGACCATGATGCAGAGGGTCATACAAGATGTTCCGCGCTAGACGCAGAGACTCAGGATCCTGGTAATTCCTCATGTCACCAAAGCAGCCAGAAAGCTTGATTAAAAAAAAAAAAAAAAAAAAAGAGAGGATTTTTAAAAAAAGGAAAAGAAAATGATCACTGAAACCAGTCAGCTTGCTCCAGTGCCAAGCCAAAAAAAATAAAAAAAGGGCAAGTTTCACTGTGAAAAATAATTGTAACTCCGCTGAGTGCATTACCTGTTGCCATCCGGCAGGAAAATATTCATAATTAGAAAAGGATTTCCTATCCTTCACTCCCAGACTATTTCAAAAGCTACACAGCTATTGCTGACTCTGTAACTCAAAAACTGTATGGAGAAACATTAACAAATTGCTAAATTCTATGTGGAGGACACAGGAAAGGGATGTAGGCCTCTGCTCTTCAAAGCTACCTTGGACAACAGACTTTAACTCCATTGCATTATAGCTGCAGAGTCTGTAGTGCACTTTAACAGCCCTTGTAACTGTAGTATAACTGTGTGGCTTTAAAAGTCATTAACAGTGGCTAGAGAGCCAGTACCTTTATGGAAAGCAATTTAAAAAACTTTTGGTTCATGAAATTATTCCATAATATTTCATAAAGTTATCAACTCCTTCAGGTTGGAAGGGATATCAAGAGGAACTAGTCCAACCTTCTGCTGAAATTGCGGGCCAGGTTGCTCAGGGTTTTATCCACTTGGGTCTTGAACACCTCCAAACACCATCTGCACAACCCCTCTGGGCAACCTATTCCAATACCTCCTTGTCCTCGCATTCAATTCTCTTCCTTTCTACACCACATACCCAGACAGAACTCGTCCTTTTTCAGTTTATGACTGCTGTCTCATGTTCCTCTGCCACACACGTAAATAAAAAGCCTGGCTTTGTGTCCTTGATAACCTGCCTGGAGGCACTGAGTGATGCTGTCAGGTCCCACTGAAGCTGCCTCTTCTCCTTGCTGAACAAGTCCAGCTCCCTCAGCTTCTCCTCACAGGGAAGCGCTCCAGCCTCTGACCATCTGACAGACTTGCCCTACTTATCAATGTTTTTCCTGTACCACAGGGCCCAAATCCAGTTATAGTATTCCACCCACATGTGATCAAATATATGCCAAGGGCAATAATCAATCCCTTCCCCTCCATCCACGTACTGTGCTCCCAATCATGCAGCTCACAATCCTGCTGTAACCCTTTGCTACCAAGGCATGCCGTCTGCACTTTGAGCCTACCACCCACAAGGACACTAGGGTACTTTTCCACAAGCTGCTCCTCAGGCAGTCAGTCTTCAGCCTGCATCAGTGCAGGGCGTTGCTCTGTCCCAAGTGCAGGACGTTTGCACTTGCCCTTGATGAATTTCATGAGGTTCTTGTCAGTCCATTCCTTCCAGTTGTCCAGGTCTGTGTGAGAACAACCCTGCCATTAAGCCCACTGACGGCACCTCCTAGCTCTTACTACAAACAAAACTCCATGCCTTCCAAATGACAGCACCATAAAATTAATAGGATTTGGCTCTGCAGTTGTGCCTTTAATTTACAAAGTATTGTCTCATTACAAAATAATACCTGATATGGACAATTAACGTGGCAAATAGCATTCTAAAATCTCAGACAAAAGCAAGTATTTCACTAGATTTGCCACACGGTATTTGTGATAACTGGTATTCAATTATTTAACCAGAATAACTGATACAAAGGTCCCTCTGCTACACACACACACACACAAGTGAACTACTTTTTGCAATCTGCATGAAGTTACTATTTTTTCCTCTTGAGAACTGCAATAAGACTATCAAAAATCATCAGTTAAAGGCCACTAAAAAGAGGAAGTCCATATTGTATTTCAAACAATGCAGCAGAAACAAAAATCTAGGTGTTCCATGTCAGGCTCACCAAGTGTTTATTCACTCAGTAGTGAAAACACAGTTGTGACAACTGTACTATGCACTTCTACTGAAACAAGAACACATCCAATACCTTAAAGGCTTTGTTTTTCTCTTCCTTTTGCTGTTTCTCCACTTCAACGTGGCGTGCCAGACGATCCAGTGTTGATGCAACTCTTTCTTTCTGATAGTCAATGTGATCTTTACGCCTAGCATTTCTCTACAATTCAGAAGTTAGAACTTTTATTTGGTAATTATTACGTTAGTAACAGACCTTAATACAGTAAAAAGCAATGCCCAAGCAATCAAGACATAATTAAGCACAGACAATTTGATCTTAAGTTCCACAATCATCACAAGGGAGTGAGCCAGTGCACATACAGATCTGCCTTCCCTTATGACCCAGGTTTATGGCACACAAGTCAAGAGGCCACTGCTGACAAAAACAACTTCAGTAGCTCGCTCTCAGTCACTGTCCCTCTCCACAGTCCCACAGAGTGGACACAAGAAGCTTGGGGGTACATGAATTGACCTGCTTGCTTCTGACTCAAATCCTTAGGATACTTTACAAAGAATGAAGTTACAACCAGGCTGACAATACAGTTAGATGCTACAGCCTAAGCACTCCTCCTAAGAAGTCCTCGTAGAAGGAAAAGGTCTCAGAGTAGGCAGATACATTTGCAGGCTCCAGACTGCAAACTGACTTCTGAGGTCACTTTTAAAGTGACATTTTCCTCCCCTTTTCTTCACTATACTTGTCCAAAACACTGAAAGACAAATAAATCTCTAAATTCATTACAAGAAGGCAGAAAATGTCTCTGGAAAAAATGAAGTGTTGGCATATTTTTCCCTTCTACTCAACATTAGGTAAAAAAATAGAAGACTTTAATACTAGCTTATTTATTAATTACTTGTTAAAACTACCTCTAAAAAGTTTTGCATGAAGAGTAGTCGATGGGAAAAAATACAAGACTAATTTTTTAATTCATTTTTTCTTTTAACTGAGAAGTCCCAAGATATGTTACAACATACTCACATGATCGTAAGAACTGCTGTTAGGTTCTTCATCTTCACTACTGACAAGATCAATGCATTCAAGTACAGGTCTTAAGGGTCCTTCCTGAAAAAGTGTTAAAAACACACACATACAAAGGCATTAAATTGTGTCCCTTGATGGTGAAACATTGCTCGCATTAGAGAACATTGGTAGCACTACGAATATTTTAAGGGGAATTTCACCAAGCTTCCAAGAGTATATTAACAAAACTCCTGAAGTACAACTTAGCAGACTTATGCACAAAATTGGTAAAACATGCACGTATATGAAATATTCAGAAATAATTCAAGTATCAACTTAACACATAAACATCAGCTACCAAAATAAAATGAATGATCTTGGCCTGTTTAATAGCCTTATACTCTTCACCTGCTCAATCAACTTAAAATCTACATTTCTAATTGGAAATGCTCAACTTGTGCCGTTACTTCAATTGTACTTGGGCATCAGACCATCACCAAGAAAGGGACAGTTTTACATTTTACTAAACACAAATAAATGGTGGTAGTTTTTTCACAGTTACTTTTGTTTGTTTTTAAGATACAAATTAAATTAAACTCCAACTGCAAAGGAAAATAAACTCCTAAGGAACTTCAGATATTATGAAAGTGAGAAATAGCTTCATCCACATTTATAACCTGAAGTCTAAGCCTTTCTAAGGATGTTGTCCTTGAATGTTTCCTGATACAAGCATCTTGAGAAACTTCACACTGATTGTCTGTGACCTCAGTATCCTGCTAGTCTAGACGTTATCAACAGCTGATGATTTACACACCCTCAAATCCCTCCGTTTTTACATTCTGTGTGGTGCTTCCACACGTATGCATTCCCAATCACTTCATTCAGACCAATTTTAACATTTTTACTACAGGCTACTGGGTAGATAGCAGAACGTTGGCACAAACATGAAAAAGCAAACAAAGAAGAAATCACACTTTTATGCTTTAACTAATGAGATTCTAATAAGCAGTCAGGTCCTATACTTTGGAGAAGACACACAATACAATGTCTCGAGCTCTATGCACACCCATTGTGACGAGTCTTCCAATTTTAAAGGCAAAAAGAAGCACTATGTCCACAGTCTGATGTCACACACACACAAAACCAAACAAGCCAAGAGCAACAAACAACGTGTCATGCTACAACATCATCACATCTCAACTAGATAATCAGTATAGCGAATCTGCAATGGGAAAAGTAAGCCTACACACACCAAACAAAAATATCCCTAGCCACTCTAACTCACACTCCTGGTCACTGCTCAGGAACATACACAACTTCCCTGGTAATGATGTTGGCCTAATTTTTGTGACAATCATGCACAGAAGAGAGGCAAAGTTAACTAAAAATCTCCACATCCTGTAAAATGTTTTCCATTCAACTTCATTACACCCCAATCCCAACCCTGCTAGATTCTGAAAGCTACCATCTAACCTCAAAGTCAATAAGCAAAATCAAAGACAGTTTGTTTCATTTTCTTTTAATTTTGTACAGGCAATTCCAGCTGCGCCACGTGACGGAGGTTTTGACTAAGCTGTAGTATTACCCATTTGTCTGTCAATGCTGCTGGCAGATGCCACAAAACTTTTATATACTCCAGAGGTAACCCTTATTGTTAGAAGCTAAACTTTCCAGGCAGAAGAAGGAATTTAGACAGTCAATAACTTAGTGATTTCTTGAAGAGGCACAGTACTACACCCACCACCTCTGTCATGTATTTGGCAATGTCCTGAACATCTTAAAAATCAACCAAGCAGGGCAGGCTACGAGGATATACTGCCTCATGAGAAGTAGCAGAGAGAACTGCAGCAGCATGCAATTCTCTCCGCTGTGTTTACTGCATCTCATTCTTTCCATTCTTCCACCTTTCAAGGCCGTAAAGCTGCTGAGCTGGGCAGGCATAAACAGCCCTCGCTGTCTCTCACTGGGAAGGAACAGGGATGAGACCTTGGACAAAGGACAAAATGTATATGAATTCAGCTGCAGGACTCACATTATCCCTAAAGAGTGTTTAACTTCTAACAATTACATAAAGAGAATATGATTTTCTAAACTAAAGCTGAAGAATCCACAATGGATTAGCTTTTGTAGAAAATGACAGCCTCTGTAAATCTGTAAGAAATTAAATCCTCCGAAGAAACAACAGGTGCTAGCACGTTACGGTTCAAAGATGCAATCAGACCATCTGACCGTCTCATCAGTTCAGCAGGGGGTTTTGAAACGTTCAAGTCTGATTCTGACAGCTATGGCTCCCTCAAATGAAAACATTTTCCTTATTTCTGTTTACTTGATTCCCTTGGTTCAGCTCAGCAACCAGCTACTCAGAAGTTAGGAAGCTGACAGCTGAAAAGCAGAATAACAACCTGCTTTCAAGCCTAACGATCACAACAGTAAATTCAATTAATTGTAAGTAGTAGTTCACTTGCTTAGTGTTGTTTGCATGCATGAAACCTTCTGTATTTTATACTTTTTACTAAATTATTATTTTACTCATTTGTTAGATTGCATTCCAACTTGAATACAAATGCAATATGGCAATTTTTTTAAATTACTTCTCAAAGATACACATCCTTATTTCCTCCCCCTTTTTTGTGGAAAATGGAAAAATAAGAAAAAAATAACCTATCCACCTGTATACACTCTTGAATAATAATGCAAATCTCAAATGTAGCACTTAGGCTAGTTTGTGCTGCATCGGCCTAAAGGTTAAGCCACCAACCAAGATTAAAAACAAATACTGAAAAGAACCTGGGTCAAATCAACTCATCTGAACTACAAAAGGTATCTTGAGAAAGTGTAAAAATCAGGGAAAACAGTGAAATTCTATCCCAAGCATATCTACCTGACAAATGCTGAGGTCGACATATGAGAACCCTTGATTGAAAGCTGTCATCAAACATCAGAGCCTGGGTTAGATCCAACCTGTCTCACAGAAGAGACCCCAACACTTCTCTGACAGCACCAGTGGCTGCATCCCAGGCTCATCCCTACAGCCGTGCTCCTCTCCACCAAGAGGATGCTGATACCAGAGCAGAAAGTGAAGGTCAAAGCCTCTTAATTCAGTGGCCCTGGACTGAAATTGTCCTTGTGGAGGGAGACTGACTGTAGGATGACTCCTTCCTTAAATGTTCACAGAGACCTTCAGAGAATTTCATGCACACGATAGCTTCACATGGACTTTTTCCTTTTATTATCCTGCGTGGAGAAGTGGTGCCAGGTGCAACATGGCCTTTTTACAGGGACAGGGCAGGCACTACCAGTAAACATGTCCAATTAATACTCCAGTACCACACAGAGGAAGAGGTCTGAACAGCAGGCATTTAGCTTTTGCTCTGTTGGCTCACCTTACGCATCTAGCCATACACTTTATTACATGGAAATGCTGATCTATTTGCTGTTAGGCAAATAGACTAGAATCCCTTTTGAAAGGTGCAAGTTTGCTACAGGGACGTGTGGTAGTGATCTGACATGAGGACACAGACAGCGTCAGACACCCTTCCCCTCGTATTCACTCACCAGTGACTCCAGAAATCTCCTTACCCCAGGACACCAAACCTGCACAGACAAGCCTAAGCACTCTTCCTCCCAGACAGGCCAGCCTGTCTCAAACCCAGTCATCACTGGACCACAAAGCATCTGTACCTTGCATGTGCAAAAACAAGAAAAAAAAAAAAGGTAGCAAAACCACTGATTTTATAGGTTTCTTCTCTTTCAGTTGGTGTTCTCGGTTCTACAGCAGCCCTTCAATCATTACATGCCCAAAGCTAGATTAACTTCCTCATTCTTTGCCCAGCATTTTAAGAAAGCGAAGCTTATACAACCATGCTACACATGAATGCTTGCCCGTTTATTTAAAGAACTCTGAACTCATTAGTTGATTCTGGTAAAATTCAACTAAAGGATCAAGAAGTGTCAAAGAAGATCAAGTACCTATAGGTTTAGCAAAAGTATGCATATGTCCCTTATACCCTAGCACCTAAATACCTGTGCAGAAAGAAGGTATAAACTAAATTCAGACTTTATCAAACACCATGAAAAACAGAAAGATATCTACTGCCAGTTATTTTTAAGCATTAAAAATAAGACAAATCCATAGGAAGCCATCCATTCTTAGTCCTAGCATCAATTTACAGCTTTTTTCTTATTTGTGTGACTTCTGCTTTAGGAGAAATCATCTTTCTGTTCTAGCACATACGCCTGCCATCCAGCACCATTTGACTGATGATGGATTGAGGCTAGAGCACCGGCAGCATGAAAAACACCCTGTTTTTCTTGAGTAGTTAACAGATAAAAGTATCTTAAGGTTATGTTTACGTAAGCCACGTGTCTGGTGTAGGTATGTAGGTATGTGTAGGTATGACACAGTGCTTCACAATTTGAGAAGACTGCTTAAGGCCTCTAACCCCTTATTCCCTACCTCTTCCTCCAGTTTTAAACAGAGTGTAATGGTTTTGATGTCATTCTGAAGAGTGAGCAGCGCTTTACTTCATTACCTTCAATGGGACTGCTCATCAGGCAAAATGCCACACAACTGACAAGGAATGACCTTGCCAGGTACCTCCCTGGCCACTTCGCATCCCCCACTCACCTGCTGGGATGCTCGGCTCCAGGTTCTCTCTGCAGGACCAACTGGCATCACCACCGCCCTCCCTGAAATGGAGGGCCAAATGAAAGGGCCAAAACACCCTTTAAGACAAACTAGTTAACTGTTTAAGATAAACTTGTTATCTTGAAGCCAACACCGACAGCTTCCAGACGAAACAATTGTTGATGATTTCGGTTATGTTTACAAGGCACACGTTAGTTTTTTGACCCAACGCAGAACCCAAAGCCCCCCTGTTTCAGCGACAGCCCGTTTCCAGGTGCGGGACCTACTTACTCCAACAAACTCAATCTCATCCTCGCTTTCGGAAACCGACGACTTCCTCTCGGAAACGGCGGCCGAGTCGTAAGGCTCCATTACCTAGAGAGAAACAAACCCAAACACGCTTCACCATCGAAGCTTTCAGCTTTACCGGCAATCCACCTTTCCAGCCCCCCCATCCCCAAACCGCGGCCTAACCCAGACAGCGCCCCAACGCCGGCCTCCCCCGGGGGCAGAGCACCCCTGGGGGCTCGGCATCGCCCCGAGGGGCTCGGCGCGGCCCCGGGGGCTGTCCCGAGGGGCTGCCCGGCCCCGCCGCCCCCCGCACCCACCCTCGGGCCGCTGCCCGCCGCAGCGCCGCTTCCTCTTCCCCCGGGGGCGGCGGGGAAGGGGGAAAGGCGGAGCGGCAGCGCGGCTTGCCGGGACTTGTAGTCGCCGCCCGGCTTCGCCCCGTTCCCCTTCTCCTTCCCCTCCCTGCTGGCGGTGCACGAAGCCGCGGGACCTACGCGCTGGTGCCGGGACCGGGACCGCGACCGGGGCCGGGACCGAGGCCGGCCATGGCGGCGGGCGGCGGCCAGGGCGCGGAGGCGGGAGCAGCAGGAGGCCGCGGGGCCGGGCTGGGCTCCGCGCTGCCTTCCGTGCCCTGCTTCCCCCGGGACACCGTTGGCCCGGCACTGGTAGCCGGGCGGGGAACGTTGTGACCGCCCTGCTTGAATGCTTCGGGGTTCGGAGGGAGGGGGGGGGGGGGGGGGGGAAAACCGCGCCCCCCCCCCCCCCCCCCCCCGGTCGCATCGCAAAGGGGTAAAGGGGTCCCGGGCTCCCTCCTCCATCCCTCTTCCTCGCTTGCTCCATGTCTCAGTCAGGTGGTGGCCTTGGGTACAAGCTGTGTGTGGTAACCTGCAGGCCTTGTCTCTGGTGGCTTCTTGAAGGGCTGGCATGCTTGGGTCACGGCCCACGCTCCCTGATCTACTGGTGCTGCTTGTCTGAGGAGCATCCATGGTGAAAGCTCATGCACCAGGCTATTTAGAGCATGTGGGAAGACTTAAAAAGAGCATTAGTCTGGGGATCTGCAACCCCCTGTCCCTTACAATTTGAGTTTCCTGGCTAGGGAATGCGCTACAGCAACCAGGCTCGGTGGTGGAGTGGGGTGGGACAGCTGTGGTGGGCTCTGCTGCTAAGAAACGCTCATAGGGAATATAAATGGTCTTGTGAATGTTAATGGATGAAATGTTAATATTTTGAAGACCTGTAACTTAAAATGATGAGATCCTGAAATAAAATGACACAGCTAAGATGGATTTTTATTTATTTTGTTGACTTGTTTTCTTGCCTTTTATCTACCACTGCTCTCCTCCATCCCACAGTTACTTTGAGCCACCACAAGTACGTATGAATTGCCTTTGCTCAACGCATTAATGTTGGGTGAATAGGAACGTGTAATGACACATTTGAGTTGTGTGTCTAAAGACCTAAAAGTCTTGAAAGACCTAAATGAATGACCTAAATGTATGCAAAGCACGTCACTATTCCTTCTTAATAAATTCTGTATACCCGAGAAAGAATTGAGGATAGTATGTTAAGTTTTGATGATCTGGAAGCTTTGTGAAAGAAATAACACATCACAGGGTACTCAATGTCAGCATTAGTTTAGTGCACTTACTTTTCTTGTAAACAAGTTACTATACTGTTAATTTTAAGCCTCATTTCATGTGTGAATGAAAACACAGCTCTATGGTAGACATAGAATATATATATTCTAAATATACCATTTTGCCATAGAATGGCAAAAAAATAAACAACAGCTGAAGCATTTTTGTATAGATTTTTTGGGCTTGATGTTGTGTGAATTCAGAATTAGCCCCTTCTCTGAACTGCAATCTTTTTTTTTTCTTTCTCTTTTACTGTTTGACTACTAATTAAAATACACTAGGTAACAACTATGTACAACTTAATCGCTATTGTTGGAGTGTATAAACAAAACTAAATTACCACTTAGAAAATTCAAGTCCTTGTTGTTGCCTAAATTTTCATAATTTGCTTTTGTAACTTAAATGTACTAACAGAACATTGATAGCAGCCATTCTGTTTGTAGCTTGTATTTGTACTTAGGTACTTTTTATTCTTGAAGGTAGATAATCCGATGTGCCATAGTAATGGGTTAATAGACCAACAAGGTGGCATGAGAATGACACTCATTTGAGTATGAAAGTTCCAGCAGTAACTCAAGTAAACAAAGCATGTTTGCTGTTGCAGTGACCTCTCCAAACATCCTCCAGCTATGCAAACAATTAAGGAAAAAAAAAGAATAGCAAGATAATTGATACATGCAATCATGTCAGCATTGACAGTATGCTGATGAAACTCTGAGTTCCAAAATAACAGTATTTTAGGTAATGCCTGGGAAAGCACAAGCTTCTTAGGTTGTTGGGCAAGTTTTAGACAGTTCTTGTGCAGACTTTGTTTCATGCAGAAGAGAAAAAATGCAGCCTGCTGGACTTCTTGGCTGGCGGGCCAACTGCAATGCAGATTCACCATCTCACTTTTCATGTTTTTATTTATTTATTTATTTATTTATTTATTTTCCCAAAGGTAGCAGCAGACAAACCTAGGAGAGCAGGGGTTCTGCCGATGAGTTAAAATCTCCAAGTCCAAACCTCCACGCGAAGTCTGGGGATTACATAGGATGTGGAAGCTGTTTCTGAGCAGATCTTCTCACACAGACTCAGTAATACTGTCAGCCAACTCCACATATTCATTATATGCCTTGAAAACAATTATTTTCTTTTATTGAATTTTAAAAGATCCTTTCTTCTTAAAGTGAAACACTGCCTTTTTTACCATTGATTTCCTACTTGTATTAATACTGCATACTGCCACTTACTCTTGATCTAGAAAATGTGGATGTCTTTTTTGACTCTTATCTATATAAGTGAACTTGAAATGAATGAAAAACACTGAAAACACGACTTATTCAATAGTGTATGTTTTCACAAAGTTTATCTCATTCTTCAAATATCTAAATAACTTCCTTCTTTAGACAGCAGGTGTTTTTAATGAGCAGTTCATAACAACATCCAAATTCTTTGCTGTTGTAATCTTCAAATGCAATCTAAAATGTGGCAATGAAAGCAAATTGTTCAAATGATTGGCTTTAGTATTGCTTTGTTTTCAGTACTGAATCTCCCGTAGTCTCTATATGCTGTGCAGTCATATCGCTATTACGGTTCTCTGCACTAGCTGTCAGCCTTCTCTAACGTATATGTAGCTATCACACATATCAGAAAAAAAATTTACACTGTTACACATTTACACATCACCAATTAGTTTTGATTTTACTGCATAATTTGGGAGAAGCAGCATTAGCTTGTTCTGCTCTCTGTCCCATTCTCTTACCTCTGTAGTTTCTAATTTGTAATTATTAGGTGTTCAATTTTGTGTTCTCCAAGTTTGTCTGCATCATCTTGGAAAAAGTCATACTTCCTTTTCAGTCACACTGCACTAGCTATGCCATTTGTTACCCATGTACATGTAAAAAGATATTTATCTTGGTGGGACATCAGTCATATTCTTTGAAGGAGAGGTAGGAACCAACACTTGGAAGCTTGCTCCCTCTTTACCCTTTGGTTAAAAACAAAACAAACTGAGAGATAGTAATATTTCATTTTATTTGATAGAAAGTTGCTTCAAAAATATGATTAACTATATACATCCTTATATGCTGTACATACAGGTACATATACAAAATATACATAATAGCAAACATCTTCCCGTTACATTTTATGGATGGTAATTAATAATGTGAGATAGAACTTACATCATATTGTCATACCTGCTTTCATCTTAATCCTATCTACAAGGAACTGATGGACATGAGAGATGAAAAAGGCTAGCAGATCTCTTCAGTCTTACCCCATCCCATCCAGAAGTCTTCTCCACAGTGCATTTGATTAGTGCATTGTTCTAATAAAGGTAGGTTTGCAGCACTGCCCTTCAGACGTATTTAGCTGCAAAATTTGTCTTCAGATTTCTTTTCCTGGCATTTACCCCATTTCTAATTCTAGAAATCCTCCTCAAATCAAGATTTATTTTTTATCTTATTTTTTCCCCTCCATCTTGATTCATTATTTGCTTATTTGCCAAGTATGAAATAGGTTTAACTGTTAGTACTCTCTGTTCTGGGAGAAATATCCTCAAGCGTGAAAGCTACAATCCAAGTGTTCTCTCCTTCCCATGCTACCAGGACACTGTAAAATGGGAATCAGTCAACAAGGAGGAAAAAAAGTACCACTCCTCCTCCACAGGCAATTACAGGGCACATGACTGCCAGTTGTGCCCCTGGGACAAGTGGTGACAGAGAGCTCAAGAGAAATTGCCCAGCTTCTGGGGGATTTCTGGTACCAACCCCACAAGGAATGCTCTGCCTCTTCACCCACTCTCTAACCAAACAGCAGCATACCAAAATCTAGACAGAGGGAGCATGAGCTGGCATCTCTGTCCTTTACTAGTTGCTTAAGAGATTATCCTCCATCCCCCTTGACTGGAGGGATCTGTCACCCTTATCCTCAGGACCTGATGTTCAGGGAAGAGACTGACAGCTGCCAAACCAGAGTACCAGCAGCAAAAGGTCTGTGAGAGAAGCCATGGCCTCCACAGGCTATCCTGGAGGACTCTTCCCTGAGCTAAGAAAAAACATGCCTTCTTTCACTGTCTTTCTACCTTTCGGAGGTTAAAAAGGAGCTGCTTCTTTCTTGCAGACATCTTGGGAGGTGCAGTTTCACGGCTCTGAGAACATTTTCTTCTTTCTAAGCTAACAGCATAAATACCTATTGTACTACTTCTCTGTTCATGTGGCCCTGTGATTTCCAACCCTGTGCTGGTTGTAATTTTCATTCACTAGGATTTTTTTCTGCTCTGTTTTTATATCTCTGTAGCTCTTTTGTGTTAGTATGCAATAGCTTCCTCTAACCGGTAAAGCAGTT
This sequence comes from Nettapus auritus, assembly GCA_011076525.1. NCBI lineage: Eukaryota > Metazoa > Chordata > Aves > Anseriformes > Anatidae > Nettapus > Nettapus auritus. The sequence continues at coordinate 92,593,454 of CM021767.1, forward strand.
TTCCATCAGCTGGCAAGGTGAAAGCAAGGGAATTAAGGTTCCTCTTATAAATTCTTTTGGTGTTACTTTAAATAATATAGTGTTTTTCTAACTAAGGGGAACTCTTCTTGTATTCTTTGGATCAAGTTTATGTTTTCTGAAATACAGTATAACATGCATATATTTAGTAATATCTTAAAGACCAAGATATTAATATGCCTTCATTTTTTTTTATGCTGTGGGATTTTCACTCATGTGAGAAAAAGGTTCCCAGGCTTCTACTCTGCTTGCAGTACCACTGTTCACTGTTGCTAGACCCCATAAATATTATTTCATTTTAATTTTGTACTACTCCTTCCTCTCCATCAAAGAACTGGTATGAAGCACATCCTGTTACTCCTTATCCGAATTCCTGAGGTCCTGCCTGCAACCCTGGTTGGCAGAGGGCGCTGGTAAGCTGCTGGAGAGAGGAGACTCCACCTTAGAAGAAGTGGGTTTGGAACACTCCTGACCTTGTGTGCTGGGAGGTGGAGGAGTCAGACGGCTGTGGCTTTGCTGAATTTGTGCAGTAGTAGCTGGTGAATCATCATCCTGCTCGTCTTGTGTGCTGGGAGGAACAGCCGAAGGGACGATGCCCTGAGGAGCAGCTGTTGAACCACTGTTGAGACAGTTTACAACTAAGCTTGTGATGTTAACATTCAACGTGCAGTAATTACAGTTCTGTTTGTGAGCAGCAGAGTTTATTAGCAAGTTAACCAGTTTGCTTCATTTACACATTCCCTTTTTCCTTGTTTCACCTCAGCCTAATGAATCTGAGACGATGATTTGTCTGTCTCAGATTTTAATCCAATGATTCCCTTGAATCAAACCAGTGTTCTGGGGAAAGGTAGAAGAGGCAAGGCCACAACAGAGATCATAACTGCAGCATCATCAGGTTTTGATAGCTTATAATCAATTTTTTATTAACTTGTAAGTTGTCACTAACACTCTTCACAACAGGATTTTTTTCTTGAGGTGAACCAAAGGTGGAATTGTGACATTGTGAGCACTTTAAAATTTTTCTACTTTTCTTGCAGATGAAACTTGTGTCATCTGAGTTAAAGAAAACACCACCATTACCTTGGGAATGATTACTTACAGTGTTTAAATGCTTTTACAGTTAGGAAATTCTGAACACGTATGAAACTGATCTATTATAAATGCATTTTAATGGAAGTCCATTCAAGAGAGACTGTGCAAACAATATTCACATTGGTTTCAGTGGATATTGGACTGAATTTTACATAAGCATGTATCAATGACAGACAAAGACATTTCTATTTTAAGATATTATGTTTAAGCTGAAAGGTCTTCAGGCAGTATGAAACAGCAACCCAGAAGTGTATTTGTGCTACCTCAAGATCCTCCTGCCAGGACTACAGGAATACTGTGCCTGTACAGCATGAGACTCAGGAATTAGCAAAAGTTATGGATTCGTCTGATGAGGAGAAAGATCATATACATATTTAACATTCAATATTATCAGAGAAGACCAAGTCCATCTTTTTATGCTGTTATTTTTACCACCCGTGTCAAGGACAGAGAAGAGTACTACAGTGAATCAGTGTACACTGTATGTTACAGATGCAGAGGGCCTTTGCTTTATAAGGTCTAGAAGAAAAACATTAACACGCTAAACTTATTCTAGCCAGGCTGGTGCATTTGTTTATCGTTTCCAGGTAAGAAAACCTGTGTGTGTAGATTCTTCCTATAGATAAGATTTGAGTATTTCTCAAGTAGTAATTCATAGACCATATTAGTAATTAAAAAAAAAAAAAAGACCATAGTAGTAATTCAAGTCCACGGAGCAGTTCCAGGTGGCTTAGAGAGGAATTCTAATAGTGAAGCACTGCTACTTATCAAACAATGGTGTTTGTAACAGTCAAGTATCTTGTGTTTTGTTATGCAGTGTATTACAGTATAGTATATATTTGAAACATGCTATAACTAAACTAGGAAGAAGTAATATATTATTTTGGCATGGAAAGTCTAAGTAAGAACAAATCTCCCTGATGTCTCCCTGGTTTTCTTCTCTTTTTCTGTTCTTCCCAGTATTCCCAGAAGAACTCTCTACAGTCTGTTGTATATATACACACTATACATACACATACATACACGGAATTATATATACACAATATAACATATATAGGATATTCTTCTCTGTAGTGGATTAAGATGTGCACCATCATATTTCAGTACAAAATTTTTAACCTAGTGAATATATGCTTAAGGGGCTGGAGCATCTTTCATACAAGGAGAGGCTGAGAGAGCTGGGATTGCTCAGCCTAGACAGACAGGATCACCCTGAGCTCTCTCTGTATCTGATTTGAGGGTGTAAAGAAGATGGAGCCTCTTCTCAGTGGTGCCCAGTGACAGAACAAAAGGCAATGGGCACAAACTGAATCAGAGGAGGTTCTGTCTGAACAGTTTTTCACTGTGAGGGGCGACTGAGCACTGGCGCAGGTTGCTCAGAGTGATGTTCGAGCATCCATCCTTGGGTATATATTCAAAGCCCAACTGCAGACAGCTCCTAACAACCTGTCCTAGGCAACCATGCATTGAGGAGCAGGCGTTTGACTAGAAAAATCTCCAGAGGTCCCTTCTAACTCCAATTAATGTATGTATGTTTCAGGTCCCTTCTAACTCCAATTAATGTATGTATGTTTCATATACATGGTAACAGTACTATGCTAATAGCTGACCTCCCTGACAGTAAGGATAAATTGAGCAGTTTTAGACTAGTCTTGTTTACAAGGTGAAGCATGCCCATAAAAAAAAAAGACATTATTTAGTAATTCTTTACCCCAATAATTTAGACCCTTCTGTTGGTAAAAGAATGCTAATCTAGCTCTCCTACAGTAATTTTATCAGTACGAACTAAAGAGGTATGATTATCTTTATCTTTACTTGTGGGTTAATTGAGGCACAACAGCTGACAAGAAAATGGAATTGCCTGGTTTCTGGAGAGACTACAGAAAATAGTAAAAAAGTAGATAATGTCAAATCTGAAACGGACATATTGATCAAAGCAGATCCATACATTTAATTCTGTCTTCTCCTCACGTAATTTACTAGCCCTGTGCTTCTTTGCACAGAATGAACAACTTTTTTTTTGTGCTGTAATGCCAAGCTGCACTGCTTCTTTATTATGTACTCTTTGTACAAGGCTATGAAAATACTTACTTATTCGGCAGTGCATATGTGAACATACATCTCCAAGATAATTTTAAGAGTGTTTTTAGTTTTTGTTATTACCAGGTAGTATATAGAATTCCACATTGCAGGCTACAACTTTTGTATATATATTTTAAGACTTACCAAAAGCCATGCTTCTGAAAAGCACCTGAGTTAAGATCTTTGCCTAAAATTGGCTTCTTGGTGCAATTGTTCAGTTTTTGTCCCATCATTCGCCTAATTAAAGCATCATCTGTGTTTGGAAACAACTGTTTTGTGATGCCTGCAAAACAAAGAGATGACATACATGAGACCTCCAAATCAGGGAGACCACAGAGGCATGATCTAAAATGCACTTATCGCATCTTTGAAATTTCCAGCTACTTCTGCTTCAGCTTGTTACTTTTCTGTCTTTGCTCACTACATAATCAATTTTGTCAGTCTTGCTTTTTTCTCTGCCTTCTGTATGCTGTGCCTGTTCTTGGCATTCTCAAAGAGAACCCCAGGAGAGATTCCTGCAATAAGTGTATTTATCTTCTCCTCTGTTGTTCTGTTTTTGATCAGAGAAGCCTATTCGTATCCATGTGAGTTCTCATGCTTCTGAATCTTACAGGCTTTGTTCATTAATTTTGCATTTGCATATAACGTTTCCTTCCCCTAAAATTTACCTTCTGTTTTTCCTCTAGCTGCATGGTTAACTTTTTTGAATGCAATGCTAACAGTATTTAATATCAGGAATGAAATTTCTGCTTTCCTCCATTATCCTTGCTTCCCTTGATTTTTTTTTTCCCTTTCATTTAATTTTGAAGTTTTACAGTTTCCATCTTCTTTAACTAATCTCATCAGCTAACTCTTTTTCTACAGTTCTAGAATTCACATACATTCCTTGTTTTTCTTCTTCTCCCCTATAATGTTGACACTTTCCTGTTTGAATTCAGGAAGGTTCTCAGTAGGGGAATTTGTTAGGGGAACCTAACAGATTTCTTTGACTTCTCTATTAAGCTCCCCTTTTTCACTGAACTCTCTTGCATCATGCTATATTCAATGATCTGATTATATTCCCTGTTTCTCTCCTCAGCTTTGCTTAGACCCTTCCCCAGAATCCACCTTTAGAAAAGTCACTAGTAGATCTTCTCATCCCAATAAATCTTTTTAATTTTTCTCATACTTCATTCTGAAATTGTCTCATCTTAACTCCTTGATATTTTCACCATCTTACATGCTCTTTCCTTTTCTATTTTGCCTTTGAGACTTTTTCTCTGGGTAGGTTCTTAAGAAAAAGAGGTTTATACAACTGTAACATCAATACCCTATTGATAACTTGATATTTGATAACCCTACTGATAGCTGGCCAACTTCAACAAAACTAGACACTGGTTCATGAACTGAAACCAAGTTGGGAAGGAAACAGAGAACTGGGGTAGTCCAAGGGAATTACCATGGGAGAGAGATTCTGGTACAGGAGTTTGGGCTATGTTGTTAAGGTATTAAGCTACAGGTGTGAATCCAATAAATTTTTTTAAAAAAATCAAAATAAAAAATCAATAAAAATAGAAAAAAATCACAAAACATATTTCTTTAAAGCTGCTACTTGCACCTGAGATTATTTTTTTCCTATTCACCAAACACCATCTGCCTTAAACCTCAGCATAAAACAAATTTTGTTTGCTTCTTTGATCACTGTTCCTGTCTCCTATACTTAGTATCTCATTTTGCCTCAAGCACTATTTAAAATGTCAAAATTTATAACGTTTGATAACTTCAGAATATAGCAAACATTGTTTTAAATTTGATCCTCTCCGCCTTCCCTCTTCCTTATGTTATCACCATGCTCCACATTTGATCACTGCAGATTAGCTCTTCAGAATCTAAAAGGTTATATTACTGTTCCTGAACGGTCACTTAAAACGCAAAACTCACGCAACAGAAATACTAGAACTTAGTATTTCACTGTCAGAATTTGTAACCGATGGGTTAAAAAACAAACATGGGGATGAAGAAGGAAATATAAAACAGCACATAACCTGAGTAGACCAGCTGTTAAGTATTAGTGCCCCTCCCTCTGTCAAATCAGTGCCATATCGAGTAACGTTAATAAGTTATCACCTATGATTTCCTGAACTTCATTCTGATTCATAGCTGGTTTCGCTGCTTTATCCTTTGAAGAGGAGGATTTTGCACCTGTCAGGCTGTGCGTAGCCATGTACTCATGTGTGTAAAGTGCTTGCATCAAGTCATTTATAAACTTTTGAGGTTTGCTCTTGTTACAAAGTGCAATCTGCCACTTTTCGATCTTGAACTGGAAAACAAAATTGGTCATAGACATAACTTTTGCAGTTCACTAGAAATATATAGTATTATCTCTGAAATACTTTTAAAGCATATTTTATTTCTTTCACCACAGTTTCAGAAACAATCCCTTCAGCTGAATTGATCTCCCTTGAGATCAATTTTTAAACTTGCATACCATTCATTGTTTGGAACTGTACACACATATTGATTTTTGTTTTTTTTCAGAAGCTAATGTGGAGCAGGCTAAGGACCCCTATTCACACTAGCAAACACTTCACCAATCAGTCCTTATTACTCACTACTAGAGACAGGCCATTTTCAGACATACCTAAACCCTTCTGCTTGTACTCCATGCAGGCTGGATGTGGTCCAGTTCTGTCCTGGACTCTGTATAGCCTCAGGAGCATGGCAATATGCCTAAACTAATATTTCTGCCTTTGAACAGACATGCCCTAAGAACTGTGACATCTGGTCCTAGGCTTTGAGAGTGATTTCTGCACACCACAGTCCTACATCCAAAGTATTTTCTCTCTCCTAATGTTCAATTTTGAGTCACCTCTATCAAGGTAAGGCTAGGTTGCCTGGTCTTTATATTTCTTTGGTTAGGTCAGATTTTGTGTATTGCAAAATCTAGTCAAAGCATCATACCTTGATAATTCTTAATAGAGTATTTTGGTTTTCTGAGACCACAATAACTATCCATTTGATTAGGTCTTTATACTTTTCCTGGACAGCCTCTGGCCTTGGATTTCTCATTTATGCTCTGTTACAGTTATGGAGAACAAGGGAACATCTTCATTCAGAAACTATGTATATGTGTATTTCTGCTTAACTGCTGGCCAGCTTCAGGAACAAGAACAGAAACATACAATTCTCCACTTGCCTATTAACAGTTTAAACATACTGCTGGCATTTTTCTAAGATTACCTCTAAAACACTACCGTTCCCTTTTGGAATCCAAAACATTAGTCTGGAAGTCACCCCTGTATCTCAGTATTTAATTCATGAATCCACAGATGTGCAAAGCCACTGAAATCAGTTTGAGAGTGTACCAGCACGCTGAATTAAGCGTAGTGTTTCTCTTGCTAAGAGCTTTCTGTACAGTAGGAGCTCATTAAGCACGTCATCAACTGGATCATGTTAAAATGACTTTTACTAATGCTTATTTTTGTTACACTGTAACAGTAATATTTGTACTATATTGAGATTTACTTTTTATGCCTGAAATTATCTTTAAACTGACCTGTTTTTCAGCCTGTTGCTCCTCATCTTCCCCATTCAAAGTTATTGGTGAGCTGGAGTTACTATGCATAGCTGCATATGTATCTGCTAAAGAACTGTTAGACGCTTTCCAAACAGCATGTGAATGAAGACTAGATGTAGATGTTGTCACTCCCCCTTTGAGCAGTGCTTCAGCCATTCCTACCAGTTCCTCAAAATGGGTGACTGCCTGTGGCAACACTGAAATCAAATGCAAACTGATGGGTAAAATAGTAATTAAAGCTTTCAGCCCCCACCCATGAAGATATGGCTTCTGCTTTTAGAATATCATTGACCGGTTTTCTGCAAGGCTGAGAGGAACCATTAGTTTATTTCCATCAGGGAACTAAGCTTGCTATTTTTTTCCCTTTTTGTTTACAATCTCTACAAGTCTGTCAAGCTACTGAATATAGTCTACAAAACATTATATCTAATATTTGCTTGCTTGTTTCAAAGGAGTCGCGTAGACATTTTTCCTTCTTTTATTCTATAGAAAATATATTTTAAATAGCCCTTTCTCTGAATAATATTTATTTTTAAATAGAAACTTTTATTTAGTTCATTAAGAAGAATCAATTCAGCAGAGCAAAAAGATGCAAGGGATAAAGAATCAGGAAGATACAGAATCACAACATTATTTTAAGACTGTCAATGACTAACATAACTGCTTAAGATGTAAAGGAAATGGTCAAAATATGTAAGGAAAGTTGTCAGATGTTGATAAAATACTTACTATTCAGAAAAGTGGAGAAGAATGATTAAAGTCAAGGTGAACAACACAAGCAACAGAGTCAGGTGGGCAATGAAACTGATAATCACTTACAAAATTGTATGACAAAAAAAAAGAAGAGAGATGCTAGGCAGTCTAAGGATGCTATGATGCAGTGACATGGGAAGCAGAAAGTCCTCTTTAAACCTTATTAATCCACTAACTGTTTGAAACCTGAGTTTGTTTTTGCAGTCCCAGAGTAAGGGACAAGAACAAGTAAGAAGTGCTTCAGATATGATCACCAAGTGATTAAGGGTTCATTTATAAAAAGACAAAATGGCTCAACGCTGGGATAGGACACATTTTTTTGTACCTAGAATGAAATCAGTTTATCAATAATGAGGAATTAACAGTGTAATTAGAAATGATATCATTCCAGAATAAAGACAATGTCAGGAGACCAATAAAAATTCCTTAATAAATGATGTTATTTGGAGTGGTCAATGGAGTATTTGGGCTTAGATGATGGCTATACATGGCACACAGAAATGTTCTCTTGCCAATAACTGACAGGAGTTACATTTTTCCATTTCTAACTCTGTGATTGTATGGCCTCCACACAGGGCAGTTTTTTTTAAGTGCTGCTGGAATTGAATGTTGCCATGTATCAAAGACTGTGGTGATAATGGTGGGCCTTGATCACGTCAGGAGCTTGAGCATCCATAATTCCCTCCCAAATAGCCTCCTATAAATCAAGCTTTTCATGACCTTCAGGCTTTCCTCTTCATCAAAAAATTTCCCCTGACTTTACCTTGAAGCATTACCAGGGACTGCCTTAGGCGGCAGTTTTCTCTCATGGTGTCTGTCAGCTTCCTCTTGAGACTTTTTATTTTGGCACACAGTTCTACCTTGGATAGTTGAAATAAAGGCTCTTCATCATCACTGCTACTTTCGCTGTACAGAAAGTTGCTTCCTGAATATGGTTCTCTCTGAAAGAAACAGAACGTGCTATCTACAGCAACCACAACACAAAAATAAAGCATTAAACCTACCATTAAAATATCTGCCTAAACCAGAGTATTCCATTTGTACACAGAATGTATAAACAGACTTGGTGCACTGTAATAATAATTGCTACTGAACATAAATATTACCATTCCTATTAAAATTCAAAATGAAATGTCAAAGCAATACATAACTGTTATGTACTTCTAATGTTCTCTATTCACCCATTTTCTAACATGGTTTTAGAACCATTAACTTTACTAAAACATTTCTGTTTGCTTTTGCTTAATAGATTAAAGTTGCTGAAGATGAGATGTTTACCTGTTTGTTAATTAAAGATGTTTCAAGTTGACTGAGGATGTTGGCAGGGGCAGATGCCTGAAATGATTTCTTTCTTTTTATATGCTTCATCATCTTCTCCTGTAAACAACAATGTAATAAATAGCATTTTTGCATTTGTATGGAGACTTTCATTGTAGTATCTCAAGGCATACTATAAACTTCTATTCACTTTGCATGTAACAGTCACAGTATATACGGAAAAATAAATCCCAACAAAAAGTTAGTAATATGTGCTTTCTTTTCCCATGTTTTGTCACTGTAGATCTCAGGACAATGCAAAAACTGGTCCCTACTTCTCTTATGCAGTGGTCAGACATCCATCCCCTGGGAGAAAATGTAGTGGAGCTGTATACAGCACCCAAAGACTTGAATAATACTTTTCTCGCTGAACAGTAAAGAAGAAAATCTATTGGCCTGATTAATCTGAAAGGTTATCATGCTGAGGTATCAAATGAAGACTGCCTTTACTCCTACCATTACTATTGGCATTTAGTGCATTATACTATGAAGAATCAGTATTTACGGTCTATTTCATTACATTATGAGCATACCAATTTCAGGCACACAAAGGCAGAAACTCACCTGTTCTTTTTCCAGGTCACTGTCTTCACTTTCTGAGAATATCATTTCTATTCTTTTCCTCTTGCCTTTTCCAACGACTTGTATTTTTGTAATTTCATCTTCTTGTAATATCTTTTGCATCATTTCCACCAACTCCTGGGGGTCATCTGAAGCAAAGGTAAAAATGGCCAAAGTAAAGCAAATGATGTAGCAATACTTTACAACTAGATTAAAATCTCCTATCAGTCAAATACTCTGTAACTGCACTTACCACTCATGTACACAACCTTCACTACATGCTTTTCTGTCTTTCTTTCTCCCACAGGCCAGTTTACTAGCACATGCTCATTTGGTTTCAGAAGTCTTTCTAGTTCACTGTCATCACTGGGAAGATCCTGAATCCATGAAGTCTCTCCAATTTGGAGTGAGTTGTCATTTACAAAATCAAACAGTGTGAATTTTTTCATTGTTAAATGGTTCTTTTGTCACACAGACACAACCTGCAGGACATCATAGGAAAAACAGCTGTTATTGTGTCATCCCACAGGAATGTTAGAAGGATACTTTAAAAAGCCTTCCCCAAACCACTTATTCCTGCATTTTGATATTTATCTTGTATGAAAATATCTTGGATAATGAAGTGAAAACTAGCCAAGTGGTTAGTCAACACAAGTCATGTTTTATCTTCCCTGAAAAACGGGAGATGGCCTGCTCAATACACTAACATAAGTAAAATAATTACCTCCCAAAATATGCACAGAAAACATCTTTTACTCACAGAACAATTGTTTCCATAATACTACCATGTCTAATCCATCTCCTGCCCATGATCTCTATTACCACATTTGCCCCAACAAGTTCTCAGTGCCAGTGAACCCTTAGCCTCAGACTAAAAGATACAGGTATGATAAAAACTCCACCTAGAATGAGGGAAAGCATTCAACTCTATGTGCTATTAAAAGAGATGCATGACTTCCAGGACTGCATTAATCATCCTGCAGGCGCTGAGATCTACAATTGCAGCCTCATAAAAACAGCCCAGAACAACCCAGGACAACTGACTGGATGAGGGATGACACATTCTGGCAGTGGAAAACTTGATGTACAAAAGACATGACAGGCTGAGGACTGGAAGTGAGCTGGGCTGCTTCACGAAGAGTAACAGCAACAAAGAAAACCCAAAAACACAGTTAAATCCTTTGCTTATGTGAAATAACATTGTCAAGTAAAGGACCACTTTAAGAATTTTTAAAGCACTGACGTTGTACACTGGGAGAAGGAAACAAGTAATACTGTGTGTTTTATTTTTCTAATTAAGCTGATACGCCTTACACAAAAGTGTGAAATGTAATACACGTTATTAAACTTTACTGAAAATGTAATCAGTTCATATAAGTGCTTCCATTATACTCAGAAAAGATATTTGCTACTTGAAAATTCTTAAAACGGATAAAACCAATAAATAGAAAAATGGATTTTGTCAAGCCTTGGCCTTCTTTCCAACAAACATATGATTTGGCCTGTCAGTTCATAGGGGTGAAATAATTTCATAGAGCTCCAAACTCATGAATTCCTAGATGTGACAGTGGGATTTGTGATTTACTTGGCCTCAATCAGTCGAAAGCAAATCTAGTGCCTCACGCAGAGTCTGTCAAAAAGGTAACTCGGAGCTAGGAGAGGAGAATTACATGGGGCTGTTATGTCAAAGTGAGAAAATCTGGCTGCAGTGCTGGAGGAAGCAATGTCAATTCATCTGCAGAAGCCCAGCTTACCACTATTCACCACATCTGTGCTAAGCCTCCAAAAAGCTGGCTTTTCACAGAGGTGAACTTGTTAATTTGCACAAGATAACTGTGCTCTCGTCAGCATGTTTACTGATACAATGAGGTAAGCAGCATAAGAAATCTCCATTTAAAAGAATATTAAATCTTGCTGTTCTGCAGAATGTGTCGAGTACGATTGTGGTAGGATTGTTATTAAGTACTGAACCGCTAAAAAAGGAGACTGTTTGCAGGAATTCACATTAATTTTCTTTAAAGAAAAAATCCATCCCATGTAAATACTGGAGGGGAGACAGCCTGAATATCTACGCCTAGCATGAATTACCAGAGGCCTAATTCTGCCACTTATCCATGATGGGTGGATCCTCACCCAACAGAAAGGAATCATTCACATGAATAAATGTACAGACTCGGCAGGAGCCAAAGGAAGAGAAATTCCAGCACTGACTTCAATAGGTAAGATCCAAAACGAAATGGCATGTTTGTTCAAAAAACAATATACCAGATTTAAAACAACCCATATATGCAATTACATTGAACATTAGTATTTTTCCTTTTTTTTCAAATTGCTCATCCAGCATGAAGATGTTGACTTCTAGAATCAGAGGGCAGACGCAGTTAACAGACTTTTACCCCTGATCAACCCAGCACAGCAAGCCACATCACCCAGCTCTTCAATTTTCAAACAAAATACTTCGAGCTTTCCCATTTGGCCCTTGACAGTCCTGAGCTATTTCATTGCTCTCCTAGAAGCCCACATAATGCTAACCGAGTTTCAGCAAAGTTAGAGCTGCCAATGTGCTAAGATTAACGGCTGATGTTAACCTGTTAACCTGTATTTTTTAACATTTCCCTGCTGTCCTTCAACAGGCTGTGTCTGTATGGTGTCCCTCTTTTTGTACTTAGCCCAATACTCCCTGATGTTTGTGGTCTGTGTATGTGCAGGTTACCAAGTCAGTCAGATAAGCACCAAACACACAAGGGATTCAAAGCATGGAAGAGCAGTGATGATTCCCCAAAACCCTGGAGCTACTCACATGCACACTGTGAATGCTAAGCACATTGGTAGGAAGTCTAACAGTTTTCAGGAGGTATTGGACTTATGTATGTTATACAGCTTAGTAGGGTCAATGGATATGTTGACTTCTGGATGTTCAGGGCCCACAACAGCAGCATGGGGTGGCTGGTAGACACCATGAGGCATGTGGCCAGTACAATCCCTCTCAGTCTTTACACCAGACAAGCTATCCAAGGTGGGGGAAAAGAAAGAGGCATGCATGGCCCTCACACATCTGGATCCATGAAAAGAGCTCCAGGGCATGATGGCAAGACAAACAGGAAGCACTGACAAATCCAGCCCACTAGTCAAAGCTAGAGAGAAGTTTTACCATTGTCATTGCAGGACTCAGAGCTCAGCGACTTGTCTACATGATCTATAGAGCTCTTCTGAGCTGTCAAGATTCTTGCCTGTGGTGGGAGGGTGTACTAGTAAACAGCTAAACCGATTTCATTGAGAGTCTTAACAGCTGCCAAGTTAAAATATAAGCTACATGCGATGCTGAGAGAAGTTAGGAATGGATTTCACAGAGTCATGGGAGGAGGGATGGGACCGATCCATCCCTGCAGCTCCTGAAAGGAGTCAGAAAACTTCCCGGCACATTTATGAGGCTTTTGCTCAGACCTGTTGTTCTTGCTGCACGTGGAGAGGCTCCAGTAGGAGAGCAGATGTGGGGAGCAACTGGCTGGCCAGGCCTTCTCTCCTCTGCTGCAGCCCTGCTGGGCATCACCTCTACCTTACACATAAAACAACAAAATCTACTATACTGACAAATACAAGGAGCAGAGAGCAATACTTGGTTGTTAGTATTTTTCTATGATGAAGCCATGGCTTCAGCTCCCTCAATATACATTGATCAAACTATGTCTTTTCACAGAATTTATTGTGACAACTTATGGGCCCTAGGGATAATATCTAACCGTCCGCTGGCATCATCTCCAGCCTGTGATTAAAGGGAATGGAAAGGTAGAACAAAATGTCTCTAATGAAGGAAAGGAACAGTAAAATACATCACTTACTGGAGAAGTCCGGCAGTGTTTTCTCACCCTGTCCTCTCACTGGCATCAATGTGAACCTTGCCTGAGTAAGGACCGCCACAGATGCCTCCCTCTAAAACATGTTCTTTGCCAAAACAGATCAAAGGCAAAATATACTGTATCACCATGGAAAAAAAATATTGGAGTGGGATTAATCTTACTGAACTTTTACTACCTTGAAAATGAGAGGTTGTCTAGCCACGCTTGGCTCTCTTCTGTCACTGCAAAAAGATAGGTGATTCATCTCGCCCTAAGACACATCTCAGAGAGCAGATGACTTATTGTCTGAGGGAGCCCATTCCTCTCCGCTGACTATTCAGTGACCATACTATGTCTACTTACAGAAGCTGGTTGGGTCCAACCCCTCCTATATTAGCTTTTTTCTACTTTTGAAGCTGCAGGATAGATTCCGGTAGAACTCCTGATATATGGAGCTACAAGGATGAATAATGAAGTCTGTTGAAATGTATTTGGTTCTCTCTTTTAAATCCTTCTTACACAGTTCTACAAGTCATCAAGTAAGATTTCTGACACTGAGCGCTTTGTTCAGTGGTTTAATTGGAAGATACATAATCATTTGCAGACAATTTTTCACCCAATGCACGGCGCTACTAACCACAGAGATAGAATTACATGACCTTTGAAAGCCACTTGTGTTGAAGTTACCTAATTCTGCTGTATTCTCCATTTGAAAACGCCAGCTCTTGAGAAGTACTGAAATACCAACTTATGATTTATCACTGTTCTAAGACGCAAATCTGACTTCACTTCTTCTAAAACCAAGTAATTTGTAGAAGGAAAAAAGCAAAAGGAAGAAGCCATTTAATTTTAGAGCTCTGCAGATGAAACATTAATTGGACTTAATTTTTACAAACACGTTAATATCTCACATTCGGCACAGATGCTACAAATTTGCACACAGGATATTGTTGCTAAGCAACCCAAAAAGCCAGAACAACAACAAAAATACCCACAAGAGTAATTTAAAGACATATCTCACCCTTTGACTGACATAGTCTGTTCCATTCAGTTTGAGAGTTGGCAGATGGCATGCTGAGATCATTATTTCTCTTTCCTTTCAGTAAATGCAGTGTAAAGTATTACAAATTTACACCATGAGATTGTAGGCCGACTCAATGGGTCTGATTCTGCTGTGGCTTAAAATAAAGCTGTGCCACTAATTTTAGCAAAACAAGGAACTGTATCACAACTGTGCAAACACGGTTCCATAATAAAGCACTGACATCTTCTATTGTCTACTGTCTAAATCCACCCTTTGACAACCCTGTTTTTTATCGGGGAAAAAAAAAAAAAAAAAAAAAGAACAGCACAACTCTTTACTGGACTAGAAAATCATCCGTGTCATGCAAAATTATTTATTTTACTTCAGCATGATTAGTAGAAGTATCAAATTTGGTTTGAGTTACTTTGATTACTGCATTTCATGCTGGACTTGCCAGGTCATTACACAATGCTGGTGCAAAACTCTTGGGATACACTAACGTGTCAGAATTCCTGGTTCTCCATAACAAAATTATGAGGGAAAATATTACCTTATTTAAATATGTTATATGCTCTTTTGTAGGTTCTGATCTTATTCTCCTGAAACCAATGGAAGATTTCAGTGGAATTAGTGTCAGAAAAATGCAGAAGTGTTTTTTATTGCTCAAAATATTTCAACTGTGGTATCTTAGTCATTTCAGGGGAAAGTATGACTTAAAAGCACAGAGTACAGATTTTCTTGTCATCAATATTACTCTGTTCCAAATTCAGCTAGAAATGTTGGGGAGCATCTATAGGAACAGTGCTGTAACTTTCAAGTTTGTAAGTGCCCGGAAATGACCCCACTTGTCTTCCACTAACAGGAAGGATAAAACTACACGATTCTTAGTACTAACAGCTCACTTCCTGCCTTTAGATCATTACCCTTGTAAAACAAGCCAAGGAATAACCTCAGATATGTTTCTAAGAAGCCATCGTATTCATAGTTCAGCAACATCTTCTGGCCTTATTTACATAGCTTGTCTTACTGACTTCAAAGCCTCATCAGCACTTGCAATCCACATGGTTACATGCAGAATTTGGCCTGTATCTTGTCCCAGATGCTACAATCCATAGGTTTGGCCTACAGAATTCATGAAGCAATTATTGTTTTTCACAGTAGCATCTTTCATGCTGTGAGCTTTAGCAACCTAGAAATTCTATAAAATAGTATCAACACCCAAATATGCCAAAGATCTTCATAGGACTGGGGCTTAAATTACAAGTTTGTATAAATTGATTGGAAATGCTCTGATTTCCACATCAAATTATGTACTTTTTTGTGTAATACTGAGTGACAGTACAGGAAGAATAATAAATTTAGTGAACAGATACATTTAATATCTCTAGGAATACCTAACTTTAGTTCTAACTAATACTTTCCTCAGCTAACACTGAAACATGGTGTTGATTTTACTAAATTTCAAGATAGCAACCTGGGATCATTATTGGGCTTTTAGGACAGGATTCAGCTGCTGACATGTGCAGTCACCTGTGCACAGGTTTTCATTGTAGTCAGTGGAAATTTAGGGACCAATTTGGATGCCTGAACATAGGTGTCTAGTGCCAGTGTCTTGTGCTGTTCTGCTTGGCCTCCAGCAGCTACTCCAGCTGTGCAAATCTCCCATAGCTCTCGTATCACAACTACCATCCCTTTGTAGATGCCTCAGTGCAGAGCACCTCCATTAGTCGGAAAAGTCAAGGCCCTGTTGGATACAATCAAAGGCATATGGAGAGCAATTCAGTTCATTTCAGATGCTCTAAGGCCCAATTCAGTTGCCTAAAAATAAATGCATCGTGCTAAGGTATCACAAATTGTTATGCCTGTCCTCTGAGTGCCCCTTCTTAAGGACGCATACCTCTCACATAGGGCCAGGACCCTGTTCCAGGCTCATAAGGATGGTTACTGACTCCAGGTATCTGAAATGGCATTAAATATATAAATTTAGGGAAGAAAATTACGCTCTGGGTTTCAATGACTGAGCCAAGTTTAAATAGGAGCTTAGATACCTCACACGCCTAGAACTGCTTCTTGAACTGAATCTTCCCATCCATGAAAGATGCACATAAAGACAGCAAGATGTCAAATAAGATGCAGGAAGTTGCCTTAATTCTCCATCTTGGATTAGTATCTTTATTAGACAGCTATTTCACAGCTGACAGATGGAAAACTAATACCCACTTTCACTTGCTTGTTCACAGACACCATGAGCAACAAAATGTACTAATATACAGACCAACAAAAAATAGCCTATTTATTGAACTGGAGGAGATACCTAAGCTCCTAAGCTACTGGAATTTGAATAGTCATGTGAAAGCTCTCTCCACGCAAGTTAATATATCCAAACTCTTAGATGTAGTAATTAGTCTGGGAGGGGAAACAAATCAGCATGGATCTATAAAGTTCAACAGCTTGCCTTTCTCATTGCGATTTGGCTTGGGTAATTCAACACAATACATCTTAACAGCTCCCAGATGATGAAGGTCAAAGAGGAGCAAGGCATTTACTTATTTTGTCTAAATACATTTATGGGAAGCCGATGTCATCAGGGGAAGTCTGACCACATGCAGATCTGCGCTGAGGTGCAAAAACTGTGCACTTGCTCTGTGTAAAAGCCAAGCAGGCGCTGTTTTCTTAATGTATTCTGAAGAGATGTATAAAAGGCTGAAAAAAAATAGCAGAAGTACTTTTCATATGCAACTAATCCAGTTTCAAATTGGATTTGTTCAAAGAAACCCACTGGTGATCCAGTATGAGAGTTTGTAAGAGAAGGCATCCTCCTTTGTTTGGTGGCATAAGCTATCTTATATCTCTTGATAAACCGTGCTGCCCAAAGCCTTACTATCAATGACATTCTCCCTTAAGAGCACAGAAATGAAAAAAGTTAGAAATTACAGACTTGATGTTGGGTCAGTATTTAATAATCCTGTGGCATCTTAACTCTCTCTACTCATATGTCTTTATTGGCTCTCATAGGCGAGTGATGATAGATTAGAAGTCATGCCTGATAATACTCAAAATACTTGCTGTTTTACTCCAAAGCTCTTACCTAGTCCTTCTGGTTTTGCTACGTACTGGTAGGAGCGAATGAACTTGATAATCTCCAGCTAAAAAAATAAATCCTTATTGCTATTAAAGGTCATGAGCAAGAACAAGAGACTTATATGTTGTCCTCTTACTCCAGGGAATATTACTGCAACCAAGATTAGTTCTGAATGCACTTAGGAGAATTTATGGGAAGGTATTTTCCCTGCGAGGATAAAAACCTCAGACCTTATTACACCTATTTTTTCCCCTCCTGTAAAATTAAACGTCATTTTGGCATTCGCAGTTCAACCTACCTTTAGAAATTAAGGCAATAGCTGAAAGACCAATACTGTATATTGGTCTGAAGGAATCCTTAAGCAACTTCCAATTATATACATAATACTAATGAAGTGCAATTCCCTCTGGGATGCAAGGCCATATTCAGATTGACAACTGCTGCATTAGACACTGCCAAAAATGAACAGAGAACAAATTTTAACCAAGGACAAAGGGGCAAACCACTGCTGTAATAATAAAAAAAAGAAAAGCCATAGGAGCTTTAGCACTATATTTCCATCTAGGCTCCAGATCAGCTTGTCTGTCTGCAAAGTCAATTTATGCCCAGAGAATTCCTGCCAGCATTTTTCCAGCAATGCTCTATGCTGTGAGCTCACAACTGCATGGCTCCTACACCACGTGATTTACATTCAGTCCAATAAACAGATGGAATCAAAATATCCAAGTAGTGTGAGCTAATTAACATAAAAAAAGAAGAACAATTACCTCATCTTATATAAAGGAGATAGATTTTTGGTTTTCCATCGTCACCTGAAACACCTAAAACTGCAAAATTTTCCAGTTGTGTCTGGGGTCTAGTCTGCAGCACTTGAATCAAACAGCTGGGTCTTGCATGGAGGTTATAACCTTTGCAGTTTAGTTTCTCTTTTCAAAAGATTTGAAGCAATAATACGTATTTACCTAACTTCCAAGAATATTGCAAGAATTAACTGATGTGTCATCCAAATATATGAAGCATCGCATGGAGCAAACAATTTAACCCATTTGACAAAGATTTGCAACAGCCTTGATAAACTTAGAACATATCATTTCATATAACAGATTTTTGAAACATGATGCTTATATCAAGCTAGAGAGTGTTATTCTTTCAGCTGAAGAATGTATTTTATTAGATTTAATCATCTACCAGAAACTCCCACGACATATTCTCATACATCATAGTAAAAATGCTAGAGAGCACACTGAGGACAGTATGTGATGCATTAACTACAATATTGAGAGGAAATGTCAATTATGTCTTTGAATTAAGTTGCTAACACCCAGACACTACCGTATTTTCTTTATTTACTTAGGTTGCTTCTAGGTTCCTGCTTGATTAGGAAAAAAACTAAATATTTTGTTAAGAAGTATTACATGATTAGAGAGTCCTTCTAACCAGTTAAGTTGTCATTTAAGCAGAATATTTTACTTAATTATAATTAAGTAGTAGAAACACAGTCTACATACCAGTGAAAGGAAACGACCTTACTCTTTCACTTACTTACTCAGCTAAAGATTTTACTTTTTTGCTAATCTTCCAAAATTGTATAAACTCCTATTCTTACTTCCATACCACCAGATCTCACATGTGACTTTCCT
Source organism: Nettapus auritus (assembly GCA_011076525.1). Classification (NCBI taxonomy): domain Eukaryota; kingdom Metazoa; phylum Chordata; class Aves; order Anseriformes; family Anatidae; genus Nettapus; species Nettapus auritus. The sequence goes on from CM021767.1 coordinate 92,612,415, forward strand.
TTGGCCCACTGATACAGGGAGTCTTGTAATTGTAAAATGAGATGCACACAGTCTGAACCTGCAGGAGCAGAGAGGTGCCTTCTCAGAGTTGTTGAGTGCCCTTGAACTCCACAGCTCACATTGCAGGATGTCAGATCTTTGTTGATGTGGGTTCTCCATTCAAAATGCCGTGGCATTTTCTTTTTCATTTTTTTTCCTCCTTTCAGCCTAACCCACTGTACTCAGCTATGATTTTTAGTTTCTAAGAGCTGCTGAACCTCATGTAAATTATTGAGAAATATGAGCTAGTGCATAGATTGCACTGCAATTCTGCATACTGGGCAAGGGTGAGGGAAGAAAATATCCCTGCCTTCAGCCTTAGCAAGACTGCTAAGTCAGAACAGGCTATCATGAGTGAGAGAATATTTTAGGTCAACACTGACTTGTTTCCCTGCAGGAGGGCTGCTGTTGCTGCATCACATTCCCTGCTCTTCCATTATACTGGAGAACTTATATGTACAGGTTGCTGCTCCCCTGCTTCCAACAACTTTGTAAAGTAAGGTAAGAAGCTGCACTGCCGAGTGACTGCAAACTGAGGAACATCCTCCTGTACTGCCCTGTCCCCTTTCACTGCAAATGTTTGTGGGTCACCTCTTTGTGGAGCCTCTGCTGCCCAAGCACGTATCGCTGCTTCCTCCCTCAGTGTTGCTCAAATAAAAGGTTGCTTCCAAGCTGTCTGCTGCAAACTTCAGCTGTGCCTGTGACTTTGTGGCTGGCTGCTCAGCTGCTCCACAAGCCCTATCAAAACTGGCATCCACGGGATGCTACCTCCCACCTTCTCACATTTCTGCAAAAGCACAGACGCATCATGCACACCCTGAAATAGCAGGAGCCCCCCTTTCAGGGTCAAAGTTTGTAAGACCCCTTCAGCCTCTCAACAACTCAGATCTCTTTTCTGACCTGCCTTTCCTCACCACATATTATTGTAACAGATAGTCTTAAAAACTTGGTTACCTTCTTTCACTTCCTCTTCTCTGAAATAGCTTCCTATTCACCTCCGGGATTCTCCTTCTGAGGTCAAATCTCAGCTGAGAGCCAAGGGCTTTCTTTTAACCTTCTCTCTTCATTCCTTTTCTCTTCTCTGTTTCTCATTCTTAAAATTTATGACAAGTTCCCTGAAAAACATTCTATAAAGAAGCTTATATTAAAAAAACACCAAACATATAAAACTTACTATAATTTCTCTTTATTATTATTTGGAATAATCTAGCTATATATTGTTTGCTTATTTTTAACATGAAATCACTTCATCTACTTAAACTGCATTCACCATGGAAGTAACATTTTAACCACACTCCCCAAACGCTCAGCATTTATAAAAAAAAAAAAAAGAGTAGCAATGAACATAAAGCCACAGCAGCAGTTTCATATGCATGAGACCGTTAACTCAGAAGCCTAGAGCAGTGGCTCACTGAAAAAAATCACACGTCAGCATTTCTTGTACTAAACTGTATTCTCTTCAGAATCTGAAAAAAAAAAATTAATCTGTTGTCAAGTAATTTATCATAGCCTTTTGGCAAAATGTTATCCTCTGGACACCAGCGCACCTTAAGTCTTAGAAAGGAAAAGCTGTAAACCTTAAACAAGCAGAGTGACTAATTAGAGATGTCACTAGTCTAAATGTTGTTCTTGGATAACTGCATAGAAAATGTGAATTCTGCGGAGAATTCCCCGAGTTCCCTGCAGTTTACCACGCAGCCACCTCTATGCTATGTTTCGTAGAATGCCCCCTTCCAAAATAATATAAATCGGTGCAGAGCGAAGGGTGCTGAAAAGTTTCTTGTCCCTGCAATAGACTGCAGTGAAACACTGCAGCAAGGCTCCGTGTTGCTGGGAAGATCACTTTGATTCGCCTCATGTTACAGCGAGGTGACACGAAGCAGTTTAATAATCTCCAGGTAATCTGCATTAAAACCATTTTACTGCAGTGTACTGCGGTATTAGGAGATTTCAGCATCGCGTCACATGATACAACACAACCTCGTAGCTTTTGTCAGCTCCTGGGGAGTGAAGGAAAGCTTTAAATCAAAAGCTGCCATACAGCAACTTCCCATGCTACCAAGTCAGATGACAGACTGCTTCGTCTCAATATGTCGCTGTATGCTATAAAATGGGACAAGATTCCTGGAATAAAACATTGCAGACCTAAAAACAAGGCTGTTTTGTTGCTTTCTTAAAGTAGGCACTGGAGCTGGCATCAAGGGAATCTCCCCCAAAAAGTCTTGCCCTGACATTAAGGATAACGAGTCACAGTGACATTCCTTCAGCGCTAAGTGAAATTTAGCAATGCACAGATTGTCTTTCCCCTTCTTATTTAAGCTACCGCAGATGCGCATCCATCCCTCTCTCCCTGTCCTTCCTGCTTGCGTATTTTGCCATTTAAATTCAGATATATGCTTCCATACACGTTTTACGGCTGTCCTATAAAGCAGAAACATCCCAATGTTATCCCAACGTTTACACGGAGGTTTTTATTATTTCTGTTGAGCTTCAGATCCGTGCCCATCCAAGAGGCACAAAAGGTGCATGGATTTTGCCACAAATCAATCCTAACTTTTTATTATTATTATTTTTCACACTGTCATAGTGCGGAGCATCCCCCGGAGATGCTTTCAGAGTGTAAAAATTGTAATTTTTTCATTTTTTTTTGCGGGGAGCAGCGCGACGGGGGGACCCCATCTTCTCCTGAAAGCCGTCGGGGGCCGGGGGGGACGACCTCGGGGGGTCCCCCCGGGGATGAAGGAGGGTTAGGGGGACACCGAGGGGCTCGCTGCCGAACCCCCAGCCCCAAGCAGAGGGATATCCGGAGACCCCAGCGCCTCACCGGGGGGCACCTCGCAGCCAGCCCCCAGGCAAACCCGGCACAGGCGGCCCTCAGCACGCCGTCACCTGTTCGCGGCGGCTCCTGCCTCTCACGGAGGAGGGCCGGGGGCTCCCCTCTCCCCACCGAGCGCCGGGGCGAAACCGGGGCGAAACCGAACCGGTGTGAAGCCCCCCCGCCACCTCCGGTACCTCGCCGCGGCCATTTTCCGCCTCCCTCCGCAGCGGCTCCAGCGCGTGATGTCAGCGGCCGGCCCCGGCCCCGAGTCCCAGCCGCGCCGGCGGGGCTGCGAGGTGCCCCCTTCCTCCTCCTCCTCCTCCTCCTCCTCCCTCCCTGCAGGCACCCTCCTCCTCCTCCTCTTCCTCCTCCTCCTGCTGCCGCTGCTGCCGGCTGCCATGCGGCGCTGCGCGGCGGGGGCCGTCCGCCCCGCCCCGCCGGTGCCCGCGGGCGCCCATCCCGCCGCGCCCGCTGCGCGGAGCCGCGCGGGGGGAACCCCGCCGCAACGGTCGGCTGCTGAGTCACGGCCCGAATTTCGGAGCCCCTCCTCCTCATCCTCCTCCTCCTCCATCTCCTCCTCCTCATCCTCATCCTCCTCCTCCTCCTCCCGCCCGGCTGCCGGCGGCGATGCCCGCTCCGCTGCCGGGGGGAGACGCTGCCCGGCCCCCCGCGGCTCGCCGCAGCGCCTCGCTCGCACAGGGGCAGCCGCACGCCTGAGCCATGATCGCCGCCGCTTTCCTGGTGCTGCTGAGACCCTACAGCATCCAGTGCGCCCTCTTCTTGCTCCTGCTCCTGCTGGGGACCATCGCTACCATTGTGTTCTTCTGCTGCTGGCACCGCCGGCTGCACAAGGGGAGGCACCCCATCAAATCCGTCTTCTCGGGGCGCTCCCGGAGCCGAGGTGAGCGGCCGGGGAGCGGGGCTGGCAGGGCGGGCCCCGGCTGCCGGGAGGGGAGCGAGGGGGCCGGGAAACCCCCCCGGTGTCTCCAGTACAGCGCAACTTTATGCTCAACTTCGTGCCGGGGAATTAAATATGAATAAAAGCCCGGGGGGAGCCCGAGCCCGGCGGCGCGGCGGCGGCGGCGTAGCCCGGGGCCAGCCCGAGGTGCAGCCGGGTGCAGCCCCCCTCTTTCTGCTTCCCTTCCAGATGCTGTCATGAGAACCCATCACTTTCGCTCTGAGGTAATTTATTTAGCACGCAATTTCAAGGTCAGAAGTTGTTCTTTTTACCCGAGTACTTGCCGTTACCGTCGTGTGTCGTGTGTTATTTTTAAACCGCCTAGCACGCTTTTCGTTTTGCACGAGCGACACAATGCCCTCGTCTTTTGGTTTTTATTTCATGTCTGCGTCTCAAATAAAAACGCTCCACACCAAACGCGAGCTCTTCACTTGCACCATCCCGGCCGGCCTGCTGATCTGTGCTATTTCCAAAGCAATCGGCCACTTCCAGAGGAGCTGTGCTCCGTGCCAGACCTCCCTCTGCCCAAAAAGTATCCCCCAGCCCTATTCCTCACCTCACTGCAAAGAACCCAAAAAGCATCCCTCAGCCCTGTTCCTCACCTCACTGCAAAGAACCCAAAAAGCATCTCCCAGCCCCGTTCCTCACCACATTGCAAGGATGTGCAGAGCTGGTACCTCGTGCAGCTGCAGAGCTCGCGTTTGCTTTGCCCTCAGCCCTCACCTGTGTGTCTCTGTCAGGAAGGAAAGTTGCCCGCCTCACTCGAGCGCTGCTGCGGGAGATTCCGGAGGGATCCAGAGCCCCAGATCACTCGGCAGACACCTCATTGCATGACTCTGGCCTCAGAGGTTAGGGAAGTCAGAGGTCTTGCATGCCAGAGGTAGAAGAGCAACACAAAACCCAGCCATCTCCTAAGTGGTTCTAAATGAGGAGCGTAATTGCTGGGAAAACATGGAAAATAATATTTGTCTTAGCCCCTACTCTATTTCCATGCTGCTCTGTAGGGCTCCTGCCTAGATATTTCTCCTGCCTGGCTTCCTGCTATTCATTTAAGGCATGTCTTCATGCTGCTGACTGCAATCCTGGAAGCATTTAGGGAGTTTTGTACGAAAATGATCTTTTGTTTTAAATTATTTGCATTTTCCCTTACCCAGTTGTGGGTGAGAAAATTACCTGATTATGAGTAAGGTTTTCAAAAGCGTGCTTGTGGTATTTTTTTGTGATGTGGTTTCTATTGGAAATCAGTTGGAACTCTTAACTGTTTCAAAATTTGTACGCGTTATCACGGCAAGATGATGCATGGAGCGTAGTCAGTGGAGAAGCCTCATGTCTTTAAACCCTGAGAAGTCTCTTTTTGTTGATTTTATGACTGAACGATTAGTCCTGCAGTAAAGCAAGCTAACAAATGTGCCCTTCCAGAAGTCAATAAATGTTTTCATGATTAGTACTTCCAATATGAAGTACATGGTTTCCATGTAAGATTATTCTGCCACTGAGCCTGGACAGAGATTAAGGTTGATGTGTTGCTCTGTTTTGAGATATGTGTGGTTCTGACTGATGACTCTTAAAAGGGAAGTTTGCAAAGTGACTAATTCATTTTTAGTAATCTGGTGTGTGGTTACTTGTCTTATTGCCCAGTAGAAAGCAGACACATTTGAAATATTTCCTAGGTATTTCCATTTACTGAACCATTCTAGACGATACAGACCAAAAAGAACTATTGAATTCCTTCATAATTTTCTACATTATGTTTAAACAGAATAGCGCCACTGCTAATGGTCTAAGCTGCCCGTTTAAGTAAGTGGTGGAGCTGTTTTCCCAATCATTATCTGATCATAAGCTTTTTATTCTTAAGAGAAAACGATGACTCATTTGACATCATTAAATTTTCATTTTCCAGTTGTTGTTTTTTCGAGTAAAACCTAATTTTAATGAATCTAATTGAATTGATTAATAACAAATTACAGGCATGCTCCCCTGAAAATATTGGCAACATTATTTGAAACAGAATTTGACATTCTCGTCTATATCTGCACAAAACATTACGCGCATCCAACTCCAATAGGACGTTAATGAAAGCAAAGCATGATGCATGAAAATGTTGCTTTGCATAGGTTTTTTATTTTTCCTCCAAAAATAAACATAGCATCCCAACTCCAAATTTTATAGCACAAGGTCCAGCTGCTAGCTTCCACTACGCTTAGTTGTTTGTCAGGTGCAATTACAAATGGTGTTCCTTGATGATGATAAAAGGTAATGAAAAAGAGTTAGATAGTAAATAGCAATGGGTTGGCATTCATCTCTTGAGAGCTGTGTTCAAATACGACTTGCATCGCACATGAACGTGCAGGTGGTCTAGTGGCACTGCACAGAGAATTATAATTGCGCTATCTACAGAGCGGTTGGCAATTCCTGCATGATTGGCTGCATGCCAGGAAAGCCTTATATTTGGAAAAATAGATGTGTAGCAAATTTATGTTCAAGTTCCTTGCCAGAGCCATAGCTGTCATGGTGCATGCCTACATTGTCTTTGTCTGTCTTCAGCAGAGAAATATTTAATCACGTTAGTCCTGAACCCCACATTAAAAAAAAAAATAGTAAAAAGACCATGGAAGAGTAAATACTATATTTGAAAATGCATGTATGATCCTTATCAGATACCTGTTTTGAGTTTTATATGCCACTGGGCATTTAATCCACCATTACTTTGCCCATTTTTGAGGTTCTTGGTTTTGAGTGTCTGCGAAACCTGTCTCATTATTATACCACAGAAGTCTATGCAGATATTCCTTACTGTAGAAGGAACTTGAAACCCTTGGCCCCCTGCCTCAAAAGGAGGTAAATTTGCATTGAGTTGTTATGAATATCAAGTAGGTTAAAGTCTGGCTTTGTTAGAGGTGCTTCATAACAGAGGAATTTACTAGCAAGAAGCTGCAAGAGTTTACCAGATAGTACAGTTGTGTCTCCACCTCCCCACTAACATTCATTTCCTACCGTCTGAAGTTTGTCAGACCTATTTTTTATGTATTCTTTGTTGCAGTCCTGTAAGTTCTTTATGACTGTAACTGCTCTTAGGATTCCCCTCCATTCCTCAGGCATTAGAGATATTCCCTGAACTAAGACAGGAATCACACCCAGAATAGCTAATGTTTCTAATCTGAGGTAGACCTAGATATGCCAGGGCTGTAAAAAAGAAAACAAGTAAATTTCCAGCAGAAATATTCATTGCTTACATGACAAATCAGACTTTGATGTAGCTATTTGAACTATTCTCTCCCTTCTTTTTTTTTGAGAATCAGTTGAATCAGTTGAGAATCAGAATTTAATGTCTGTGCTGTACCAAAACCACACCAAAATAAAAATGTAACTCAGTGAGAGTGTTGCCAAAATAAGGACTATGATCCTTTTTTTAATTCCTTGCATATTCAAAAAAATGATATTAGTGATCCAGTTACTTTGTGCTTCCCTTGCTCTCTGTAGGAGTTTGTTTCTTCATGAAGTATAGGAATTTTCTCTGAGTGCTTTGGGGGCTTGATAGGTTTAAGTGTTTAGCAGCTTCTACTTTACAAAGAGGATTGAATGTTTTCTGTACAATACAATTTAAAAGCATTGTTTAACGTGCTTGTGTTGCCACTTCTTGTGATTTCAGTTCCTTCCTGAATGAGTTTTCCTTATTTTCTAAGCCTCTGAAGTCATGGGATTATGTGAGATTTCTACCTTTCAATTAAAAAAAGAAGTAAGCTTCTAGCTCTTTTTCTTGCAGAGAGATCTCGAACATATGCAGGTCAGAGGCTTCTCACAGGCTTTTAGAAGACTAGCCTGCTGCAAACATCTGGCTAATAAAATTAATACAAATGGTACAGTTCTTAAAACTTCATTATTCAAGGGCAAGAATTTGTGAATGGGTAGGTTCTTATTCAGGATTTCTGAGTAGTTGGCTTTTTATGGGATTGTTAAGGGATAATTGTGCTAATTGCTAAACCAGTTGCTGATGGTTATCATATATTGGGAAAACATCCAATAGATGTAGAAATCTTTAGCCCGAAATTCTCTCTCAGCTTTACAGTTTTCCCTTATCTCACCTTTTAAATTAGAAATACGACGATGTCAGGACCAGAAGGTCTCAGTGTCTGTGGGCAGTCAGGAACACTGTGGTATCTTTTTCTCTTTATTTTATTTTGACTCATATATTTTCGGCAAGCTTTATGTGAATGGCTCCAGTGAGACCTGCAGGTATAATCCTGCTAGGAAGCAAATTCATACAAATTTTACAATCTGCTGTAAATCCTGACTTCGCTTAAAACAGGTGCTTGCAAGGTGGGACTAGTCACATGAGGAAGCCAAACAGGAGTTGACCCTTTATGAAAAGGCTCTGGGGAGGGATGGCAGCATATATTAACTACAGCTGTAGCAAAGGAATAACACTTTGTCATTTGGGTTTTGCAGACCTCATGTTTTCTATATAGACTACTGAACAGTTGCTACAAGATTACATAGGTCAGCCAAGTCCGATGACGATTTTTAAGAGCAAATACATTTGCTAACTCATCTATTGTCATACAATAAATAAGCTACAGCACAATTTCTAGTAAATGCATATATTGACTTTGACAACAATGGATGCCCAGAAAAGGTGTTTGTGTATTTATCTTTGAGCATAGCTTTGTCATAATTGTCCCCTCTTCTCAGGCTGATTGTGAGAGAATTGCCTAAAAATACAGTTCTTAATATTACAAAACAGTAATGAGTAGTCTTTGAAGACTTGTGCTACAATTCATCGTAAGCGTTGTAGAGTTATTTATAAACTGCTCCAGATATGCACTGCTCCGCTGAAAAGAGAAATCAGCAGACCCTCTAAGCTGAATTTTCCTCTTCTGTTTGTTTGGAGGAAGTGCATTCAATGAGCTGCAGAAACGTACGGGGCCATCCAGAAAAATACATTAATTCACCTTATTCAAAGGCTGGCTCTTTGTCTTTGCAGAGCTGCATCAGTTTGAAAATGTTTTACCTTTGTGTTTGACATGTTTTTTCCCCAGGATATCTAAACTGTTTTTCCATTAGTTCTCTTAAGAGTTAAAGAACAAGTTCAAGGGAGAATAATTTGGAGACCAAAAGAAATGGTTTTCTTAGATGTATGAATGCGCACGTATAGGAATGAATGGAGGTCTATACAAGCAGGTTATACTGTATAAGGATAAGTCCTCCTATCCGTTTTTCATAACATGCCCCAAACAGAATATGTCACAGTGTGCTATCACATAGCAGGTTAGGTACCACTGAAATTCCGTTATTGTACATTGTCTGTCCATTACTGTTTGTTGGTTTTATTCATGGTAGAACTGTACGTGGGCTGATGCTGGGCTGAGCTGTGAAGCAGCCTGCTTGGCAGTCCTGTCACAAATTAGATGGTAGTTCCCTGGCTGCTGCAGCAAGGTCACTTGGGTTCCCAAACTAACTCCGTATGAGGTAACTCAGGTGCCTTTACTCTGCACTACAGCGTAGTATAGAAATGCCCTATGTTTCTATAGCCACCTGGTTTCCTGCAGCTCTATTGAAGCTTCTGACGGTAGGCAGAGCATTGAAATGCAGAGGGGATCTCTTCTCAGCTCCATCAGTCACTTGATAGAGTACTGACATCGTGTCACAGTCCACATCCATGGGTAAGACATGGTCTCAATGCGCTGCGTGTTGGGACCTGCATTAAAATGAGCACATCCTCACAGCTCTGACAGGACAGGGATAACCACTGCATAAAGATCTGCTGCGTAATCAAAGTTCTTATTATTTAATTTCCCATTAATACAGTCGTATCAACAGCCTCCTAGCTGTCACGTAGGTATTCACGTACTTCGGTTAGCGCTCGCTGTTCCCTGCTCTCTCTGTAATTGTAGGTTTTAGTGGTGGTTGCAGCTTCAGGTATGTTGTATGCCAGCTTGCGGTTGACAATCCCGGTGCACACAAGCAGCTGCTTGCAAGCAAAGCTGAGCCCTGGTTTCAAGGGGCTGCAGGTGGAGCATGGCTTGTCTGTGTCTGTCTGTACCAGTGTGCTGAATGGCAACTGTCAAATTCCGGCTGAAACTAACTTCACGCTGAAACCGCGAATTAAAATAGCTGAGGCCATACCTGTGGTGACCACACATATTACCATGTCAGCTGGAGAAATGACTCTTCTTGTACAGACAGAAAGGATCATGCAGGGGTCCACAGACCACATGCTACTCAGAAAAGCCTAACCATCTACACCAATTTTCGGTTACTGTGGTTAGATTATAAGAGCGACAGGTCGGGTTATGGATGCACTTTCAGAAATAGCTCAGTACTGAGCTGAGGCTGAGGCTATCCGATGAAAGAAAGCAGTACATGGACAGGGTAGCACTACCCTCAGGGCTGTTTCAGCTCCTGGACTATTGTGCGCATTTTCCTAGGACATGGAAGTGCCACTTGTGGGCTTCTTGAAAGAGAGGCCCCTTGGATGTGCTATGGAAGACTGTAATGAGGGTAAGGTCACTTTGTTCTTCTTGTGCAGAAGCAGGTTCAGTTGAGCTTGGCTTGTTTGGCTTGGCCATGTCAAAAGTGAACAGATCCAGAGCTGTGGCTTCCCAACCTGCCCCCATGCTGTGTGGTCTGGAGGGCGTACTGAGCCCCAGCCCTGGCTCTAGGAGGAGTGCTCGGGCTCCTGCATGTCTCCTGGCAAGGACTTAGCACTGTGTTGCAGAGATGCTGGAGTTGATCTTCACACCCACTGCTTATATGGCTCATCTTGACCTAGTGCTAGCTTGCCAGGTCATATTTGAGTTGATTCCTTGTGCTTCTTGTTCACCTGTTACGTGTGTGCTTGGGTGCCTGTTATCTTGGTGCTTCTTCTGTCCAAAGCCTCCGAGCCCCAGCTGTGCTCCCCAGTGCCCTCCGGCCCTGCATCAAGGAGAGGCAGGCTCTTCCTGACTCGTCAGCAGCCGTGAAACACGAGTTACAGCTGAAGGGTGAAAATACCGTGTCAGCTATACGAACTAACTGCAGCTGACATTTGGGCAAAGACATGTTTCTCGCAGCTCGTGCCAACGTCCTTATCACCTCTGTCCACTCAGCGGTTTGAATGACAGCGCACAGCTTCAGTAGAGCAAAAGGGAGGCGAAGCACAGATCTTACAAAGCTTAATTTATGGATATCTAAACTACGCTGAAATGCATAATCATGTCAGATTGAGGTATTATATTTATCCTCCTCCTTTGTTCTAGAGAGACCAAAATGATACAACTAGGTTAAGGCATCGTTCCCTTCTGATCTGCTGCTGCCACCTTCATGTGTGTGAAGTGCAGCTGGAGTTGGAAAGTGACTTTGCAAGAACAGCATCCTCTTACACAGCAGGATAAGCTCCCTGTAAGCATTTACAGCTTACAGTCTGCAGAGCTGTTCAGCTGACCCGGTGTAGGTGCCTGCTTTAGGAGGAGCCGAATAGGTCTTCAAGCCTCACTAACTCTATTGACTGAATTTTTCATTGGCTGTAGTAGGATCTTAGACAAGCTCCAGGAGAAAATGTTGGTATCTGCATCTAGGTATCTTAATAGATACCTGAATTCCTCCCCAGCTATCTTTATTTACGTACATATATATGTATGCCTATTAAATCTCTCATTCGTCATCTGTTTTACACTTGACACCTGTCTTCACGTGCTGAGGTGGCATAAATTCTCTCTCCAGTTTGCTCTCCAAACAAGTGCACTGGACAGATGCGAGTGATTTCTTTCTATTAGGGCAGCCATTGTGTGATTTAGCAATCTGTGTTACTTCTTATTCTCCTTCTTACTGTATTTTTAATATTTAAAAGGTCATTTTCCTAGTTAATTCCTCCTGGTGGGCCCAGGATATATACCATCCAGGCTGAGGAGAAATGATGAGGTGGAAAAGAGCGAAAGCAGAAGCGGAAAAGGGACATGCTTGGGAAATGTGCTGGTATATTCTAAATGCCATTGGCCCTTGCAGACCACTGATCAAGCAGTACTCTGATTTATTTTTGTTCTTAGAGAATTGTTCTGTTCCTCCTGTAGGCTTGTGGTGCCCTGAGGTAATAGAGAAGGAACTGGGACAAGCTATCGCAAATGCAAGATGGGAGTGGAGGGTTGCAAGCCTTCTTGTTAGGGAATCATAGGAGCACCGAGAGAACAGGCCAGCTTCTGTGGTTTATAGATTTAGACAGAAAAGAGTATTTAAAGGGTACCTTGAGGCATGACTGGGGACACTGGTTATTTGCTTACACAACATCAAGTTTTCCTATCAAATCTTACTTTCTCTGATAGGAATCCTAACCCTGTGATTAAGCAAACAATAACAACAAAACATGTGAAACAGCAGTGTAATACAGCAGGGGTTATTAAAAGTTACATTCTCAATTCACATTTAAACCCCGGGATCAAACAAAGGTTTTTATGTATACACTTGGGGGTCCATTTAGGATCTGGGAAGCAGGTTATTGGTATTGTATTTCGTGAACCTTGTTTGAAAAGTAATCTTGCTCAGGTTACATAAAAGACAATAGCTCGTAATCCCCTTTGAATGTTTGGGTTTATCTTGGAAAATTTAATATTATATGACACATGCCAAATCATAGTCTTCAATGTTCGAGAAATAGTTCCTGCAGTGTTTGGAATTTAGGCTTTAGAAGATAAGAATATCTCCTAAAATAAATTGAATACATGCAAAGAAGCTTCAGTGAAAGCTTGTTAATCAGGGAGTGGAAACTGAACATGAAATCTTGCATTTAATGCTTTAACTCTTGATTCAGATCTTTACGGGGTAACCCTGAGCTAGAATTAAAGGAAAAGGTCAATAAAAGCACCAAAAAAAAATTGCATTCTATTTTTTGAGAGCTGTTAGAGCCAACAAAGAGCAAATATGGTTGTTCCCTCTGAGTGTGTTTGTGAAGTAATATACTGAGTGAATGCAGGCAGTCTTCCTGCTATAGAAATCTAAGACCCAGCTTTAATTAGCAACATTTATTGTTAGACAAGATGTGTTAGTAGTTTGGAGGACTTGGTTTGAATCCTGGATTTTGAGTTGAATTTGCAGGACTGGCAATTAAATAGTTACCCTGTTGTTGTTGTTGTTTCATTTTGTTTCTTTATTAGTTTGTAAACTGAGGATATTTGGCCTGGAAGTCACAGTGGGAGAAGAAGGGAAATAATACGGCCTTGGTCACTTTCAAAGTTAAAGCTGGTCTTACAACACAGATGCATATAAATATACGTATATACATGAGGCAGAAATATTCTCCGAAGCTCTCTTAGCCTGTGGGGAAATTTAATACAATAGATTGATTTAATGTTTAATTAAACCTGCTTTTTGAATTCCAGTAGCCAGCTCAGCTATAGGGCTGGGTTCTATTGTAGCCCGTCTGCAAACAGCTCAAAACTCTGCCGTCTTGAGAGGGGCTCTGGTGCTGTGCATGCTGATGTCTCCAGGCCACGAGATGTTGGAGGTTGCATATACATGAAAGTTTCCAAGCTTTAAGCAGATGGTAACTGACAATTCAAAGACTGTTTCCTGAGGCCATTAATTGACAAGGGTAATAGATGACAATTCTCATGCACACACAGCCCCTGTCAAAAAAACTTAAAAGCAAGCACTCAGGGTTGGCTGTCCTATCTGAGCTTCCTTTGGTTTTGATGTTCATTAGTGTATTTGCTAAAGTGCATTTATCTAAGGAACTCACTCAAAAATCTGTAAAGGCATTTGCCAATACGGTTGAGTTCTGTTGTCATTCCTGCTATGAAAAGCTGCTTAATGCTGACTAGCAGTTTTTTTACAGTTTACTGAAGCTCTGCCAGAAGGTAAACTGGGTCACAGTCCAGTGTCTGCTGAAGTTAACGCAGCTGGACTTCCTGTAAAGCACTCGGATTTCTCTTAATGCCTGGCGACTCTGAAAATACGTACCTGTTGGAAAGATTAGGTTACAAGAACTCTGACTCTTGATATATTTGGCATAAAGTACAGATTGGGAAAAAATGAAAGATCAGTAATTTTTTTAATCAAGCATAAAAATAGTAGATAACATGATGAAAGCAGTAGGGATAGTAAAAAAAAAAATAGAATAGAGGGAAAAAGGATCTGGTGAATTACAGAATAGCACATCAAAGGAATGGAGCAGTCAAAAATTCAAGTCACCAAAGCAATAATGCACTCATGAGATAGCACTGCTGTATTCATATGGCTCTGTTAAAGTACCAGTTGAAGAACTAAAAAGAGATACAGAAAAATAAAGAAAGAGAAAGGAAAAGAAAAAGATTTACCACATTATCTGAAATGCCCCCATCTGTAAATAAATAAATAAAAAGCAAGCATTAGACAAGTTGCTTAGTAAGTTTCAAAATCTGTGTTTTGTTTTTTTTTTTTTATATATATATATTAATGGCCTTGGAATAGGAATAGGCAATGACCTGACAAAGCCTGCAGTGTGTCACATACTTGGTTATCAAACATCAAAGAAATTCTGAGGAACAGGACAAATGAATACATGTGCTGTTCAATGTTAATAAATGGAATGCTGGGCATATTACAGGGAAAAGTGATGTATACGCTTTATTAATTTTTAAGTTTATGGTCTCCAGAAAGAGCCTTTTGAATTACTGTTGATAATTCAGCGATGAGCTTTGTTGGGTATATAGCTCGATCAAAAAAGCAGATGGGATGGGAAATATTTAAGCAGAATAGAACACAATACTATTAAATATATTTATCAGTAATACAAATTTATAAGAATACAGTGCTGAATGGGGATCTATCAAGGGTTATGCCTGCGAATAAGGACATGTAAAATTCTCAGACAAAAAAAGTGGTGTAAGGGAGTGGAATTATTTAATGTAGGGATAGGAAAAATACATGGAAAGATGAATACTGTACAGAAGGCAGACTTCAGCCTCCGTGTGGTCATTATGGGTCAGACCCAGCCTGTCTAATTTTGGACACTTGCAGCGTCGATTGTCTGAGGGCAAAGCAGTCAGCCCGGGCTGCCTTTATGGCCAGCCAAGGGGAGCAGTCATTCTTTGACCCACTGGCTCCAAAAGGAGCCCAGAGAGCTCTGCTGAGAGGGATCCCACGGTGCGTTTCTGTACACAAATCAGGCAGTGAATCAGAGGTGTGAAGCTAAAATTTGGCAGGATAGGAAGATTTATTTATTTATTTATTTATTAACTGAGCATCTTGCTGTGGAATTCATTTTACACAACCAGTCGGTTGTGCACGCTGGAACACGGTGCCCAGATTTGGAGCATTCATCATTGGGTTGGATGAAAAGACGGGCACAAAAGGTCTATTCAATATTACCACACTTCATTCCAGAAAAAAACAACTTGTAGAGAAGACATAAAAGGATTAATTCACAAAGTTCAGCTAAAAGGCAGATCTTCGTAACCTCCTTCCAGAGGCAGAAATGCTCTCTTGAGGGAGTTAACCAAAAGGATGAGCATGAATGCTTTTGGAGAGAACATAATCCCAAATCGTTCTTGTTTCTTGTCTTCCTCTGTGATACCTAAAACTGGTTCTGGTGGTCATTTGCGTTCTTTAAGGAATAATATCCTGTGGTGTAAATCCATGCCCTTTGTGTGGTTATTTTACTATTTAGAAGAAAAGAGAGTTTTTTGTTTTTTTTTTTTTGTTTTTTTTTTTTTTTTTTTTTTAAAGAAAAAAAGGACATGTATTTGAAGTTGCACTTGTTTAGTTTGTTGTGTCGTAATTTTATAGGGATAAAAAATGAGTCAGGCAGCAAGGTCTAGGAACAGCTCACTCTCAATGCAAAGAACAAGAACAGGTTTGTCACTGTCCAGTGACACAGCATTCACACGACACCAGAAGCTACCAATTGCTTATCGGTGTTACAGCAGCCTCGTATTGCCTGGTTGATCTTAAGATCTCTAGCATTTCCTCAGTGATTTGGTGTCAGATGGTGTATTGTGTGTCTGCCTGAATATTTTGTATTGCTTTTCTGCTCTCCTGTGTGAGCTCTGGCTTACTGCACAGACACCTTTGTTATTTTCACTTTTTTTTTTTTTTTTTTTTTTTTTTTTT